>VDFB02000016.1:1819411-1981724 GCA_007258455.2 Sequoia sempervirens | reverse complement strand
CTCTCTCCCTCTCACCCCTCTCCCTCCTACCCACTCTCCCTCTCTCTCTCTCAACCCTCTCTCTCCTATGTTGGAAAAATATGTCTCAATCCCACAGGCTGAAACCTCTATCAGAGCCAAGTCGGTGTGACATATTCTATGTCTGGCCAATGAGCAGATTTGTAACCTTATGTTTTTTATAGGTCGATGTGACCTTGCAAAATTCTTTCTGAATGGTTACACATTGGAGTCTTTGGTGTGACATGTTGTGTTTGGTACGTTCTCTTACCGTGTGGAGATCTCTAACCGACAAGCCATACATACCATTTATCGGGGAGACCCTTAGTCGAAAGGCTTAGTTTAGGAAGAAGCCTCAGCGATGAAGAAAGGTCTCACCGATGGGGGAAATCTTGGAGTCTTCGTGGTGACACAATGACTTCAGTATGAAGTCTCAGTGGCCGATGGAGAGTCTCGCTAATGATGAGGGATCTTTGGTATAACTCTTGGCGAACGATGGTCTCGGGGTAACTTGGAGAACTCCGTAAGAACTCTTAGTGAAGAGTGGTATGTCTCACCGATAGCATTTGCTTGGTGTCCTCAGAGTAACATGTAATGGCTTTGTAAGAAGTCTTACCGATGTGTGAACTCTTGCCAACCGTTCAGTGCTCGATGTAACTAAAGGGGTCTTGGTGTGAAGTCTCAGCAATGAATGAAAGTCTTGCCGATTGCTGATCACTTCAGAGAAAGTCTTTGAACCTCAATATGCTCTCTTGGCGAAAGACGATAGTCTCGCCGATGTAAGTTCTATTGTCTATGTGACTTTTGAACCTCGGTATGAAGTCCTAACAAAAGTGATGAGTCTTGTCGACTGCTGGATGCACACGGATTAACATGAAGGCTAGGCGTGAGGTCCTGGAAAGAGCGATAGTCTTGCCGAAGGGAAAACTGAAGTCGATGCAATGAGTGAGCTTGATATAACCTCTAGTTGTCGATTGTAAGGACTCTTGGCAATATTGAATGTTGACTATGTTGGCATCGGGGAGACATGGACAATGTCTCGCCAATATTCCAAGATAGCTTGACATGGTTATCATAACGCGAGTGCGTTATTAACCAGTAGAGATATGTTCATTTAGGATTAAATAACGCACTCGTGTTATCACTAAAACGGTAAAAAATCACAATATACTCGTGATTTCGGCCAAAAAGTTGCGCCAACAAAAATTAGCTTTTTGGTGATTGAGTGAAGTGTGCATGCATGATTTTGAGATTCCATCACCTTTTGAATATTCTTTCCATCACCTTTGCATGAAATAGCAAAGTTTTCATGTTGAGAGGCATATAATATCAATGCAAGTTTGAATTATAGTGATAATTGATATACAATTGAAATTTGGAGGGGAACAAGCTTTTGAAGAAGTCAAATTTTTGAGGAGTTTGAGGAAGGAAGAAGCAAAGGCTGCATAATTGGGTAGAGCTCCTCTATTTGAAACTTTTCTTTTTTAGGTATGTGAAATCTTTGTACATTTTCTCTCATTCTATTATGGCTTGCTTTCATTTTTGTTGTTTAGCTTATTCCATGTTGATAAAATTGTTTGTTTGTGATGCAATATCAGATTGTCAAGCCACTCAACAACATCATTTCTTTAGGGAACTTCCTTCCCAAATCAATAAAGAGTAAAAGATCAATTTATACAAACTTTTTCAAATTAATCCAAAACTACTTTTCATTCAACCAAAATCCATTTATTTCATTTCAAGTTATAAGGCTATCAGTAGCCAATTCACCATCTCCATATAGCAAACCATTTTCAGAATCAACTTTCAACTTTGTTCTTTTCATAAACAATACAACAATCACTCATCAACTCAACTTACCCCTTCAAGGAAAAAACAATCAAACACCTCTGTTCCTTAGACCTGCAATCAAACATCATCCCAGCCATTTAAGATATCTTTGTTCAAATCAACACATCCATCATACTATCTTCACTTAAACACCATTTGTAACAACAACAAGCAACATTAGTTTAACAAGCGTCACCCGGACCTTTGGATACCGAGATTTCATCATGTTTTTGGTTAGTAATATTCCAATATATCAGTATAGACACACTCTGACTACTTTGCATTCAAGAAACCATTGCCATATATTGGAAACATATGCCCAAATCATCAAATCTTTCACAATCTACCTTCAAAACATTACCAAGCATAGATACAACTATGGCATCACAAATGAGACTGCTCCCAAGCACTTAACAATATTCCTTTTGCTGTTTGTACATATTCTCTATTTTTAGCAAACAATGCCAAATATCTCTAGGAGGCCAACATTCCATCTAATCAGGTGATTCCTTTTCTATCATAATGCATTTACACAATCCCAATACAAATTATTAGGCCTATTTTGATCCTTTTCAACATACTATAAAATTTTATACACTTATTTCACAAAACAGAGTAGAACCAACATGTTGTCTACTGGTAAAAGCCCTTAAATAGATCAATTTATCAAAGAAAGTCATCATAGAACTACTCACTGATACCAAACCTACAAACAGTCTTAGGCCATGTGTAGAATCTCACAAATAAACAAGTTTCAAGATGGGAAACGCCCATCAATACACAAAATCAGTAAACATTTGATTATAGGGTGAAAACACACCAACCATGACGGTTTCTTTAATGAAACATTTGCAAAACCTCTACTACTCCACCCAACAATTGAAACATGCTTCATTATGTCTGCAAATTATTACTAAATCATTTCTAAGCTCCTCTACATGTTATTTCCTCAAACCCTACTTGAAAACACCATTTTTTTGAATGAGAAAATTCATAATTTTGTTCATGCAATAGTATCCCAACTTATTTCTATTTACCCCTGCCACACACATCTTCACATTGAAAAGACACTAAATATGATCCATTCCACCAACCTACTAGCCCTACATTGGTGGAATGGCTAAGAATCACTTTTTGGACTCTCTAAACAATTCTAAGGAAACCACAAACCAAGACTTAGGAAACTAAGTTCAAATTAGATTGATTGTTTGAATTACAATTCCTACAACTTTCAAGAATGAAAGAAGTCTCTTTCCTTGACAAGAATCAAATCTTAGAACATGCATGAATCACTATGCAACTTGAAAACAAGAATAGAAAAGGTTTCCAAAATAACTGAGCAAAGGTTTTTTTTATTAATTTTTATGGATTTTTGGGATAGAAGATCTTCCTTTCTTGAGCTTACAATTATTTTTAAAGGTGTATAAATCAGTTGAAATAACTACCTTTTCATCTTCATCAACCCATCCTTTCCCTTCCACAAAAAAGACTCTTCACCTTCCTGCTTTTGTGCAATTTTACATTTTTACAATAATTGACAACTTTTGTTATAAAAAGGAACTTTTCAATAATATCACCTACTGACCTATTTCATGGTGCAAATACATTGAAATTCATCATTTAATGAGCTTCACTCATCATTTTACTTGAACATTACAAATTGAACAAATTATCCTTTTGAAGGAATTCCATGACCTAGGTGCTCCTGCACCAGTTTGTCATGTTACAACCTTACATTGTCAATGGACATTTTAAATCACACAATTTGATACACTTTCCTATTACATTTTTAAACCACATCTCTTTGAGGTGAGCATTGAATTTAACAATTGACTTTCTTTGTGTATGGCAAGCTATCATTTGAGTTATTTTTTCCAAACAATTACTTTAAACCAACTTTCATTTGAGTTATGCTTCCAAAGCTTTCAATTAGTTGGTGACAACAGCACTTTTGAGCAGGGTAAAATTATTAGGTCTGTTCAAAGGGAAATGGGCTACATTAAAGGGAGAAAAAATATGAGGATGATCAGCTCAAGCCATCAAAGAGATAAAGAGAAAAATGGATGGGAATTTCATTGAAAAGCAGAAATTGGGAGCGATTGATGAAAACAAGCCAGTTGAAGAGGAACCTCAATCATCAAAAAGAGAAAAGAAATTGGCAGCACAAAGGGCACGAATGTGAAATAGTCATGCTAGGGGAGATGCAAATACCGTAGTTGGAGACACACCATCTGCAAGAAGTGAATCTGAAGGGACACCATTAAGCCTGGCAGAATATGGAGAGGGACACCATCTACCACAAGTGGTATGGTTGGACACCATCACACCACATCTGAAGTTGAGAAATTACATCATCACTCAGAGTTGAGGAAAAAGGTATACCATCATCCCCATGTGAACCTCAAGGTATGTATTCTATTCCACACTCGATTGAAGGTATGCAATCTAGCCCACCTCAATTAAATATTGATGAAATTGCTAATGTTGAGATGTATGTACCTAAGAGAACATCACCTAGAATTTTGCGTAGAAAGCCAAAGTTTTTGATTAATATTGATGAGGATATTTTGCAGCACATGGAAGGTAAGATTCCAGAACACACTTGTAGAAGTTATGCTGATAAGATTTGGAAAATGTTCTTTGAAAGGCTAAATGAGACTATAAGATGTCAACTATTTGTTCAAATGATGCGGGGTTTAAAGTACAGAAACATCATGAAGACTCTTGGGTTGAGAACATCGAATGCATCAAGTGAAAACACTATTGTGAAGAATCTAATGGGTGCTTATGACAGTGTGGGTAAGACCTCACACTCAAAGGATAGTAATGTCACCTGGCGTGTCATTACATCAACTTTGGTAAGCTATCAAACAAAGAGATCTTTCCTCATTAAAAAGACAAGTGAACAAATGGGAATTAGTAGAAAAAATTTATCAAATGTCGTTCAAAAGCGACAAAGAATTGAGGGCACCAATTCAAATGAATTATAGGCATTCTCGGGGAGACTGCCACACAAAGATAAAAAAGTTGTTGAAGCATTGAGAACACTAATTGAAGATTATTGGAAGAATAATACAAGGCCATCTCTGAATCAAAGGGATGTCGTAAGAAGGAGAATCGGTAGTCAAAACTGTGAGCCACATCAAAGCATTTTTTGGATACGACTCAAACCCAATTTTTTCTCATAAATTTCAAAATTCTTATCCTCAAATTGAGTATTTCTCGAAGATTTTTGGAAATGATTAACCTTTTATGTCAAGATAAATCCACACATGCACTACTTGTTGTTGTAAACCATATTGAGATTCTCTAACCATTTTGATGTTTATCGTTCTATATGTTTAGATTTGCACACTAACAATGTTTTGTAGGATTGTGGCATAGAAGCCCCACAAAATCTTCAAGAAAGTTCTTATCAAAAATTTTATGTGAAATAGAGGATGGCCAAATATTCTATAGGACATCATGCTTGGATGGTTCATGCGAGCATTGCGGTGGCTTGCAACGAATGCCAGTATGTCAACATATGGAAAGCACATATAAGGTGGGACAAAAACTAGTAGAGTTCGGGAAGTATAAAAGCGATTGGCATATGCTACAAAAGTAGATTACGAGCCGAAAGGTGTGAGTTGGTTTATTCAAAAGATTCGATTGTATCGGTTCATGTCCATGTTTTAAGTAGGGAATCTAGTGTATGAGTATGCAAGGCATACCCATAGAGCCCAATGGTTGGACACACAATTCAAGCTATGCAAGGACACCTTTCCACTTGGTAGCATAGTATCAGTGGTTGAATTTGCAGAGAACTACACTCTACAGCCACAGTGTGAGGTGCAGTCACAGTATTACAACTCTACACAGGTTTCGATATTTGTGCACATAGCATTCATACATGCAGCTGAAAGTATAGAGGACGAAAGGAAGGTATTGAGGAGTATCACTTTTATATTAGTGATGATCACACGCATTCTCGAGTTCGTGCAAGGTTGCTTCCAGATGTTCTACAATCATTTGGCTTAGAGGGGCATATCATATGTTTGACATATAATATGGTCAGATAACTATGCAGCACAGTTCAAGAACGCGCGCATGTTCTACTGGTTGTGCAGGATGCATCTCACTACACGTGTTCAACATATGTGGAACTTTTGTGAGGCCGAACATGGAAAGGGAGAGCAGATGATGTAGGAGCATGCGTGAAAAGAGCATTAGCACGAGAAGAGTTAAAGTATAAAGATAGTGCACAGTTGATAGATGCAAGGTCAATCGTCGAGTGGTGTAATGGTTTGATGGGTCCAGGTAATGAAGGTACGTCTTCAGTTCATAGATTTTTTGGTTGATGGAAGATACTAACATTGCACCATATGAGGATTGTTGTACACTAACAGGATCAAGTGAGTTGCACTCTTTCCTTAGCTCAAATGTAGGTTCATGGAGTATCGATACACTTAAGATGGCATGCTTTTGTTCTTCATGCACAATGCAAGCCTGGAATGATTGTGAGTTAGGGGAGTGGGTTGAAAAATGGTTGACAAGTTATCTTAGCCCACTTCACACGTATCGCCCTCCGATGGCATTGGAACTAACACAGATGGAATCATCAGTCGACTTTGACCATGTATCCGATCTAGTTCAACCAGGTAATATATCTACTTTCTTAGTATTTGAAATTCCATATTGTTGTCTTACTTTGTACTAAATTCATAATGTTGACTAATTTCAAGAGATATGTCGCACATATAAATGCAGGGCATGTTTATGCAGTTATTGCATATGAAGACAATGAAGAGGGTACAAACTATTACTTGTGTCATTGTGTTGAGGCAAAAAAAAAATTGGAAGCCCCAATTATAGATGGAGAAAACATTGAATACCCTACAGGCTCAGTTGTTGTTACTGGAACGTGGCTGAGAAGGTACCCACATAAAAGTGTTAAACATTAGTTGTTTGAGGAATTTGACATGCATCATAAGATTCTTCATTACTCAAACCTTGTCGTGGTATCCAATGTTCATTTGAGAAAATATGGGGGTAGACCTTTGAACAAGACCTTGTGGAAGGTCCATGATTTTGACCATGAGGCAATACTTGACACAATAAAGAGTAGAGAAAACCCAGATGGTTCATTGGATTATTTTGTAAGTATATGCACAACGGTTCTTATTAATTTATACTTGTATCCACGTCAATTTGGTTGATGCCAATGCTATCATCTTATTTTAGTTTGTGTATCTGTGTGTCACCAGGCAAACATTGATTGGTGTCCCCTTGCATAAAATGCATATTTATGAGCCATCCAAAAGAATCTCAAGCAGAAAAGCAACGCGCCATCCTTATTTTGATGATCTTGACAAATCTCAATTATGATTTTAAGCCATTAAAAAAGTGCATGCGAAGCTTGATGAGGAAATTTCAAGTTATTCATTTGAATTTAACCTTATCATGACCACCTATGACGTAGACATTATAAGAGCATCTCGAATTTCAATAAATTCTATTCATAAAGCATAGACAAGGTAGTGAACTCTTTGAAAAAATGCCTCAAAGAAATGTGGTCTCATGGTGATGGAATGGCATGATGAATGCCATGATAAGCAAATTGTTTTGGATTGTCATGGCATTCCATCACCATTGAGACCACATTTCTTTGAGGCTTTTTTTTAAACAGTTTGCTACCTTTTCTATGCTATTGCTTATTAGTATGCTTTGATAGATTTTTTCCTAGCATCCATAGCTTTTTTGGAAGCACCTATTTTAGGATTTTAGCCATAGCAACAAGGAAGTGAACTGTTTGATAGAATGCTTTGGTAAACATATATGATAAATGTACTAGCATAGAGAAGGCAGCAAACTATTTGAAAAAATTCCTCAAAGAAATGTGGTCTGATGGTGATGGAATGCCATGAAAATCCAAAAAAATTTGCTTGTCATGTGATGTAGAGGGGATGGGACTTTATTCAAAACTCAAAGTTTCAAGGATTACAATGATGCAATCTCAAACACTCTTCCAGGAACCCTGATGGAGACAAGCCTCAATAGTGCACTTATAACTTAAATGCTTTCCTAATGGACCCAAACCCTTGGAGTGATCTCAAGGAAATCAAAAAAACTTTTCTTGAATGGTTTCAAAGCCCCAAACCTCTATCTTAGACAAAACTCACTTTTTGCACCTTGACTAGGTTTCTAGCCCAACTATGCTTCTAGCGATGGTTTTTTGACTTTTCACTCAACTTCCCCAAGGAATCCTCAATATAATGACTAATTCAGATGTTATTAATGATGATACACAACATATCAAATCATTTATGGCACTTGTTCTGGATCAAACCTACCAAAATTTGATGTTTCCTCAAATTTAAGGCCTAATTAGCCCACTTTTTCAAAGCAACCCCTCTCTAAACTTATCCCCTGACTATGAAACTTTCAATAGTGTTTTAAAATGTTCCCAAACCAAATATTTTCAAGGTATTAGTCTTCTTTGACACCCTCAACACCCTAAATCACGAAACCCTCAATAAGTTGCTCCAAAACTAGGGCCTCTTGAAAATTAGCTTTTCCAACACTTCCAGAACCTTCTCTTGGAATTTTCACCAATAAATCAACATATATAAACACCTTCAACTCAGAAATATACCCCTTATTAAGGTAGATCTCCTGCTGCTACACTTTAGGCACCATTTTCATGCCCTTTTCCTTGCTAAAACTTGGTGTACACCCAAGAATCACTCTTTCCTGCACAATAACTTGTTAGATCTGTATAATAAAAGTTAGATATGATCCATTTCACAAGTTTTCAGTCACACTCTCCCATGAAATGGATAATTTATTCATGAAGACTCTCAAAACTAGTGAAAAATCTGTACTTTTTGAGGACAGTCAGTAATATAACACAAGAAACTGATTCCCAATGTTATTCAGGTCATTCAAAAGGTTAAATGCATGTAAATACAAGTTCTTGAACCATCCAAATGAGCATGACACCAAAAGGAATCAAAGATTCATCAAAAAAACTCAAGAAAATGCAAAAAGATTGAAGTTTTTTTATTGATTTTTTGTAGCAGTTCGTACAACACTTGCAATATCAGCCAACCCTCCATAAAAATTCTTTCTCTAGGCTTATAGACTCATCCTACAACTGTCCCAACCGATTAGAATTGATTTTATTACATTATTGTGATTAAAACTCCTAAAACTCACTTTTCCACCCAAAGTTGGATTTCAAAAATTTGAATTTCCAACATTGTAATTTATTAACTCCTATTAACTATAAAGCTTCCAAAACTATTACATATCATCATTCAACCTTATTTAACCTAATTAAAACATCATTGTTCCATTTACAAGTCAACCTGTTACACTCATCCATGCCAAATGCCATTATAGGCTTCAAAATGCTATAATTGATTCTCTGGAAAGGTTTATAGGCTTTCAAGACCCCTGCCATCTCCTAACTCTCCAAATGATCCTCAAGGAGCTTGGGTGCTCCTGTACCATCATGGCATTCCACCACCATGAGACCACATTTCTTTGAGGCATTTTTTTCAAATAGTTCATTCACTTGTCTATGCTATTGCTTACTATTATGCTATGATAGATTTTTTCTAAGTATCCATAGCTTGTTCAAAAGCACCTATTTTAGGCTTTTAGCCATAGCAGCAAGGAAATGAACTGTTTGGCTAAATGCTTTGATAGACATGTATGAAAAATGTGTTAGCATAGACAAGGCAGTGAACTCTTTGAAAAAATGCCTCAAAGAAATGAGGGTCTCATGGTGATGGGATGGCATGGCGAATGCCATGACAAGAAAATTGCTATGGATTGTCATTCCATTCCATTGAGACCACATTTCTTTGAGGCTTTTTTTCAAATAGTTTTCTTCCTTTTCTATGCTATTGCTTATTAGTATGCTTTGATAGATTTTTCCACAAGCATCCATAGCTTTTTGGAAGCACCTATTTTAGGCTTTTAGCCATAGCAACAAGGAAGCGAACGATTTGGTAAAATTCTTTGGTAAACATGTATGATAAATGTAGTAGCATAGACCGGTACCGAATTGTTTGAAAAAATGCCTCAAAGAAATGTGGTCTCATGGTGATGGAATGCCATGACAATCCACAACACTTGCATTGCATTCCACCACCATGAGACCACATTTCTTTGAGGCATTTTTTTCAAACAATTCATTCCCTTTCTATGCTATTGCTTACTATTATGCTATGATAGATTTTTTCTAAGCATCCATGCTTGTTCGAAAGCACTGTTTTAGGCTTTTAGCCATAGCAGCAAGGCAATGAACTGTTTGGCTAAAATGCTTTGATAGACATGTATGAAAAATGTAAGCGTTTAGACAAGGCAAAGAACTCTTTGAAAAAATGCCTCAAAGAAATGAGGTCTCATGGTGATGGAATGCCATGACAATCAAAGCATTTGATTGTCATGGCATTCCATCACCATGGACCTCATTTGAGCATTTTTCAAAGGTTCACGCTTTGCTATGTATTACTTACTATTATGCTTTTGATAGATTTTTTCCAAGCATCCATAGCTTGTTCGGAAAGCATTTGTTTTAGGTTTTCACAGCAACAAGGCAACACTTGAACTATTTGACAAAATGCTTTGGTAGACATGTATGAAAAATGTGGTAGTATAGACAAGGCAGTGAACTGTTTGAAAAAATGCCTCAAAGAAATGTGGTCTCATAGAATGCCATGACAACCAAATGCAATTGGTAGCTACTCCTAGTTATTTGTTATGCAATGTGAAGTAATTGCATAACTGCTTAGGTTGACTTTGTAAAAACTATATTGTAATTGAAATTTTGTCATCTATCAGCATCTAGTTATTAGTTATGAAACGTGAAGCAATGCTTTCAGTTTGAAAGATGTGCAATGCAATGTAATCAACGTTATGAATATAAACTACAAAAATCTATTTTTTACTAAGTTACCGGTTCAGTTTTGGGTTTGGGATCGGGTTCGAGAACCGATTCGGTTCGGGAATTTTTTTTTTGGGAGTTGGGTTCGTTTTGGGTTCGGTCATACAAAAACATATAAAAATCATAAATATATACATATTTGCAGCAGTAATCAAGTTTAGAATACACCACCATATTAATAGTCAAATAACATAGCAAAAATACACCACCACTTTCATAGTGAAATATTAAAATATTAGTGATCTACTCGAATGTCATGATACAAAATTATAAATTAAAGTTCAAACATATTAGTCCATAAGATCTAATATTAAAATATTAGTGATCTATCTTCTGCACCAAATGAGAAATATTCACAATATGTGCTAGGAAGGAATAAGTCCATAAGATTGAGTATGCAAGAAATGAGAATTGCAAAATTGGCTTACATTTGACTTCCAAACATTGAAATTTTCACACTTTTCGATGTTCACACGTAAGTAAAAAAATATATGTGCGTAAGTTGTATACACTTGAATACACGTAACTCATATCTATTGAACCATGAATTTATAATTTGCAAATATGGACACCAGCGATAAAAAGATTTGTATTAAGCAAATAGCCATGTACGCATACATCAATATATGTCGATATAAGTATAAAATATAGTTACAAAATAGCCATATAGGCTTACGAGAATGCCATATAGGCATTCAATGTCAAATATATCCAATACAAAATATGTACAAAATTGCCATGTAGGCATACAACAAAGGGCTCTGTGTAGTCAAAATTCATTTCTCTCCATACTTTGGTTCAAATACAATTTTCTTTCCCTTTGCTGGGTGATCCGATGGTGATAAGTATGTCACCCATTTCTGCTGTGCTCGAGGAGTGCTCCTGCTACTCCTCCTAGTGTTTAGCTTCTGGTGAAGTTTCAATTATTACAATAAGAAGTAAAGACATTAATATATAGAAATTACATTATAAAAATTAATATATTTAACAAAATATTTACTTACGACCATCTCACGATCACTCTCCTCGATGGAAATATTTGCACGCTGATGCTCAAGCATGTTCAAGCCCTGTATAAACCATCCAAATAGGAATTAAACTACAAATCAATAATGGTTTGATTTTTCACTAGAACTAGTTCATCTATAACAATGAATGTAAATTGAAATTTAGTAATTTGCCTCATACCTCCCCCTATCAAAGCCATTGAGAATTGTATAGCAGAAGAAACACTAATATCCATTGCCCTCGTAATATTTGGCGGTGTTTCTGTCACCAACAACTAAAAATAAAACAAAAAATTATTCAATCACAACAAAGTTACAATAGCGATCCATGTGATGACTTATAATGTATGAGATCTAATGAACAAAATTTTGAGTACAAATATTAAACAGATATATTTCTGATTATTAGTTATCGAATTTGAAGTAATGCTTTGATTTTGAATTATCTGTGTAATGCAACATAAGGTCAACAATATGAATATAAACTACACAAATCTATTAAACTTAGAATTCATTACTTAAGTTCTCTTTAAATTCTATATTACCTCCGTGAACATTTGATCAAATCTACTAGCACTCAGAGGTGTTTCCTTGAAACCTCCAATAGTACCATGTTCAACATCCAAAATCACATATTAAAATACCATTCACAAAACAATGCTATTAACACATGTAATAAATTTATAATTGTTTACTAACTTTACATACCCCACCTATAGGTGTACTGCAAAAATAAGTAGGTGGATGACTGGTGTATCCAGTCTCTACGCTATGACCCTGCAATTTTATTAAAATAATAAAACTAAATTAGTTAATCTTGCATTTCACAATCAAAATTTAATAAATTAAATTCAATGAACATGTTGAATTGTACCTGAGTGTCAATGTCATATACATCATGCAAAATGTCAGCTGTCCTCTCCATCCCCCTAGATGCATATGGATCAGGCTGCGTAGTAGCATATGGATCCTGCATAGCACCCTCTTGAGTGTCGGTAGGGTCATATGAACAAGTCGCCCCACAAGATTGACACACATGGGTTCGAAAGCCACCACCTGAAGACTCCCTTGGATGGTGTTGTACAATAGAGCTAGTGTGATGGATGACACTCTGGGTCAAAGTTGTGATCGCCTGCAATGTCTCTATGTCGACACTCTCCTTCGCAACGTCAAGCATCACAATCTGCTCACGAGGCGGCCTAGTGAGAGGTGGTCTCCTTTGCCGTGTAGGATCCGGCTGTGCACCGGGCCTATTCTGAGTTGACCCTCCACCTCTCCCCTGGAACTCCCTTATATCAAAATAATTTGGGATTTGGTTCAACACAAACTCATTGTATAGTTTCCTAAGAAAATATTGGGGGACTTCACAATTATTGCACGGTGGGTAATCAAAGACCATATACAATCTTTCATAAAAACGGTTCTTAATCTCTTGGTGGTGGCACCAATGAATAGGAAACCTCTTTGCATTGAGGGTAAGATTTTGATTTGTTTTAGGGTCAGTGAATAGAGAGCACAAATCACCTTTAGTAACTTTTAAATCTTTTACTTGTTTATATGATAATTTGTCTGCATAATATGCCTTAGCTTTCTGCCTCCTATCTTGCCATCCAGATATTTGTTGGGTGATTGCATCTACATTTTTTAACATGTCTTTCAATGAATTTGCTAGAAGTATTTTTTCTGTGGTTGAAGCATTTCGATCACTCAAACTACTAATAAGATCCTCAAGTTGTTTTCTATTGTTCTCAATTTCACTCCTCAAATTTTCTTGAGTGCCAAGAGGGAATTGAGAGAATGGTGGGGGAGGTTGATTTTGTTGAGGATTTTGTTGTTGAGGATTTACCTCCTCTTCTTGTTGAGGATTTGCAGGATTTCCTACATATTTTTTAAAAAATCAAATCTAACCTAAAACAAACAAAATCAATTTCAAACTAACAAATTCAAAACAAATAGTAAACATTACTTACCTCCTGCATCTCTTCGTCGTCGTGGCGCCATATTTGCTAACAAAATCCAACTATTTTTGATGAAATTTGCAGAAGTCCTTCCTCCTAGAACACGAGTGCGAAAATGAGGGTTTTTTTGCTACGGGCAGAGCTGAGAAACAGTGAAAAGCAAATGATACACATTTCACTTTTTTTCTTTTCTTTTAAAAGCACATAACGCGCTTGCGTTATTTGTTTCCCCATTTTTTTCCCATTTGGCCACAAAAGTGTGACCAACTTCATGCACCTGCCCCTATGTGTTAATTCACTTTTTTTTTTTAAATGTGTCATAAATGTTAGTTAGTTGTTGTCCTTTGGGGTTTTGTGGTAGGGCATTACACTTGGGGTAGTGCCCACTTCGATACCATCTCCCTCGAGCTATTGAAGTTGTGCACTTTAATATTGTCTTGATTGAGGTATTTGAGTTGTACCAACTCTAACACCGTTTCAATTGATGTATCAAAGTTTTGCCAACTCCTATACCATCTCAATCAAGGTATCGAAGTTGTGCCCACTCCGATAATGCCTAGATCTCGGTTGAGGTATTGGAGTTGTGCCCATTCCAATACCATCTTTGAGCTATCAAAATTTTGTCCACTTTGATACCATCTTGCTTGGGGTATCAAAGTTGTGCCAATTCCAATATTGTCTCAGTCAAGGTATTGAAGTTGTGCCCATTTTGGTACCATCTTTGGGGTATTATAGTTGTGCCCATTTGGTATTTCCTCAAAGGATTGGAGGTATTTCAACTTTGATGGACCATCTCTTAATATTAGAGTTGGAAGGACTTTAATACCCTCTCAAAGTGTCGGCAAGGGGAGAGGTTTGATGCCTATAAGAGATCAAAGTTGTAGGAGTCCAATGCATGTCAAAGGCATAAGAGTTGTATGAAGAGTGATACTTTGTCAAGTATCGAGAATTGGTTAAGTCCAATACCTTGTTGGAGCATTAGGGGTCAAAGGAAAAGGGTGACTTCTAGAATAGGATTAAGAAAATGGTAGTATTGGTTTTCTATCTGTCTTAACCTAATGGAATTTGGAGGGTGTTTTGATAGAGATGTTTGAAGGGTGTTCCAATGGTTTGGGAATCTTGTCTCTCTCCCATGCCTCACTTTTCGTGTCAACTTTGTTGCTTTATCCCAAGGTAGAGCTAAGTCTTCTACTTATGTCCTCATGTTGTTACATTGGTGTCCATGACAAGTGCGCCATCATGGGTTGGATATGACACCTTGTGTGTGTTAGTTTGTGTTGTAGTATGTATCACCACTTTTTTTTTGTGAAAGAAATTGTTTGATCATCTTTTGTCCATTAATGTTCTAGTGTAAAAGTTGGGAAATTACAAAAGGTTTCAACTTTTTGCATAAAACACTACATCTTTAGAAGAGATAGATTGAGACACTTGAGTAGGCTAAAATTCTTTAGATTTTCCATTACTCCAAGAACCTCTCCAAATGAAAAGGAGGAAGAGAAAGAGAATGATCCGGAGGATCTTCGTCAAAATTTGAAGTTTCTAATTTATTTCTAGAATTGACATCACTAGGAAGAGCTCGAAATCCCGACAAAAATGCAACTAAAATAGAGTCAAATGGAGCTACAGAGCTCGAGTTATGCTCGATCAAACCTTGGTCAACTTAGGGCTCAAGCCAGAGAGAAAGGAAAAAATTCAAAGTCACCAAAAGTGGTCAACACTGGTCTCAACATGAAGAGCTTGTCGAGAGCTTTTCGGAGATGTTCGTTTCGTGCAAATTGGAGTTCGTTTGCGTAAGTTATAGTCAATCAAAGTTTGTGTAGAGAAGGTTGACTTTTGACCGTTTGGATGTTGACGTCAGCACGCTGACGTGGAATTTTGTATGGTATAGAAAATTACATGGACGAATTAGGACTTGACACGTGGCAGGTGACATGGCGGATCGTACAATCCGTACGATAACGTGTTAGCAGCGTGGCAGTCTCGGTCAACAGGCGAGGTGGCATCCAGTCAATGACATTAATGAATGAAGTTGGCCACGTGGCACATCGTCTAGGTGCCACATGGCCTCCTTGTCCTCCTCTGGCTAGTGGTTGAAACGATATATATTTACTATATAAAAAATTTGTAACAGCTCGCATGGGGCTCAAACCCACAACCACCGGTGAACAAACTGAAGGCCTTCACCGTTATGCCACACTCAACGCGTTTAACTATATACTATGCCCGGTTCCTTTTGTTGTTTGTAAAAGTTGTATTTGGGTTAAAAATGGATGGTGGGGGTTCGACCTCCCTGCCGTGCAAAATGGTAACCACCAAATGACCATTGCATGCCCTTGAGATTATGTGGGAGCTCGTTTGATTTTGTTTGAAGTCCTAAACCCGTTTACCCATAATTTTTCAACTTTCCCTCCAAATTTAAAACCAACAATCGTTTTAAAGGATTAGACATAACCTCCTATAACAATAAAAGCCCGAAATGAAAAAATTGAAGGGCTCAAATAATTTGTAGAAGATTAATTATGATTTTTATATATAAATGGGGGGATTTTCAAATATTTTACTATGTAAAGGGAGATTGGGAGATATTGTGAATCATTTGGTTATGAACCAAATTGGGTGAAATTTTTGTATAAAAGGGGGTAGTGTAGGATGGGAAAAGCTAAGTGGTTACTTGTGAGAATTATCTTGGTGAAATTTTGCTCTCATCTTGTGCTTTCAAGGAGATTGTTCTTGTGCACTTTGGAGTAGCTTTTCAAAATTTCTTTGTAAAATAGAGAGAAACCATGCCAGAAGTATGTATTGATTTTCTAGAGAATTAATCGGATCAGTCCACTCATTGGAGAGGGGCCCGAAGACAGTCGTTTTTACGACGAACTTCGTTATCAACTTTGTTTACATTTTCTCTCCTTTCTCTCATTCTGATTTTCATCACTTTGTTATTTCCATTTATTTAATTATGTTCGTGTGCTAATTTTGATTAAGTAATTTGGATTTAAAATTGTAAATGTTACACATTCAAACACAATTTTCATAGATCCGTAAAACAAATCAAGTTTGGTATCTGAGCTTTGTGTGACTAGTATTGCAGAATTGAATGCTAACACAATCCAGGAAACAATGAGGTGAAGGCGAGCTAGAAGAATACAATCCTGAGATCAACAAACGAAGGACTTTGCCAACAATGGAAGAAACTGAAGCTAGGAAAAGTATTGAGCAAGAGCTTGATGATAAGTCTTTTTAGCAAGCCTTTCTCGACATGAAGGCTATGGTGGAAGAGCTTTATGTGGAAAAGAAGAAGCACGAAAAGGGAGATTCTTTGAAGCAAGAAAAGAAGAAAAAACTCCAAAAGCTCCATCTCGTCTATCTTCCCCTTCTTCTCCATCTTCCCCTTCTTCTTCCTCTTCTTCCTCTTCTAATCCTTTCAAGAGCAAGTCTAAGCCTATTATTAAACTAGATGTAAAATTTGAATTGCCTAAGTACTATGGTGAGTTAAATGTCGAAAAGTTAGATGATTGGATCCAACAGGTAGAAATGTATTGTGGGATTCAAGGCCTAATAGAAGATGCTTCTATGATCCAGTTAGCCACTCTCTGGTTGGGAGGTACAACTCTCACTTGGTGGGAGAGTAGAACTCGGAAGGAAATTGCTTGCCATGGTAAGGTTAATATGACTTGGATGGAATTTGTTGTTGCCCTTAAAAAATAGTTTTACTCTTTAGGTTATATGCAACAATTAACAATGAATTGGAAAACCATTAGGCAAGGTAAGGGCCAGTTTGTCCAAGATTACACCCATGAGTTTAGAAAACGGGCTATTGCTTTAAATGTTCCATTGTATACTTAGGATACACTACTTAAGTACATAGGTGGTTTACATTCTTACCTAAGACATACTATTCTAATGTTGAGTCCTAATAATTTGGATGAAGTGTCAGTCCAAGCTACTCATTTAGAGTCAAGGGGTAAGAACACTTTCAGTGATATTTCTCAAAGAAACCATCTAAGTCTAAGGGGAAGTCTAAGGGTAAAGAAAAAGACAAAGATAAAGATAAAGATAAAGATAAAGATAAAGATAAAGATAAAGGCAAAGGGAAAAAGACAACCACAGTTAAGGAGGGTGACAAGCCCACCTCCCATTACAAGAAAGAGGGGCATGATGATTCAAAGTGTTGGAAGTTGCATCCCGAATTGAGGCCGAAAATATACAGAGGTAATAAAGGCAAGCAAAAGACTGCTGCAGTGATTCAACAAGATCTTGGATCCGACTCTAGAGATGAAACTTAGATTGTTGCTACTGGGGTCCAAGGTAAAGGGAAAGGTATAATTCTCTCTTCTGATGCAAATGTTTCTAATGCAAGTACAAGTATCTACTCTTAAATTTGATAAACAACAAAATGAATTGTTTCATATTCGAGTTGTAACTAAGCACACTAAGATTGACACATTGTTTGATACAGGTTCTCAAGTCAACTTAATAAGTGAAGAAGTGGTAAAGAAACTTAATCTCGCTACAACACCTCATCCAAAGCCATATCTGCTTGGATGGGTTTGCAATGATGCTCAACTATAGGTAACAAAACAATGTAAATTGAGATTTGCTATCACTGCAAACTTTGTTGATGAGGTAGAGGTAGATGTTGTTCATTTGGATATTTGTGGGCTTGTGATAGGGAGTCCTTATCTATATGACAGAAAAGAAATCTTTTATAGGGGGAGAATAAGTATCATCTCTTTAAAGATGGGATAGAATACATTGTACGTGCACACAAAGTTAAGACTAATCTTGCACTAGTTAATGTTGGTAAGATGAAAAGGTTGGCCAATTCTAGTAAGAACTTTGTATTAATGCTTGTAAAAACCAAAGAGGATGAAAAAGTTGAAGCATTTAAGGGGTGTGATCCATAACATAAAACTAAGATGGTCAAAATAGTTTCTACTTATGATGACTTATTTTAGGAGCCAAAGGGGTTACCACCTAAGAGAGAGATACAACATAAAATCGAGTTGCAACAAGATGTGCCTCTTCCAAACATTGGCATGTATCGTTTATCAATTTTGCAGAATGAGGAAATCAAAAGAAAGTTTAGGAGTTAGTTGAAAAAGGAGTCATCTGTCCTAGTACATCTCCTTGTGGTTCTCCAATTGTGTTGGTTCCAAAGAAGGATGGGTCTTGGAGAATGTGCAATGACTATCGAGCCCTATACAAGATAACAGTAAAGAACAAGTATCCTCTTCCCCAAATTGATGATTTACTTGATCAATTAAAACATGCAGTTTATTTCACTAAGTTAGACTTGCGTAGTGAATATCATCATATAAGAATTGCAGAAGATGACATTTGGAAAATTACATTTAAGACTAAATAGAGACTGTTCGAGTGGTTGGTCATGCCCTTCGGGCTTTGCAATGCACCAGCTACATTTATGAGAGTCATGAATGATATATTTCGTCCTTTTATTGATGATTTTTTCATAGTCTATTTAGACATCAAGATATTCTTGTATTTAGTCGAACTTGGGAAGATCATGTAAGTCATGTAAAGAAAGTTTTTGATTTATTGAGAAAAGCAAAACTCTTTGTAAAGATGTCTAAATGTGAATTCGCTAAGTCATCCTTAGTGTACTTAGGCTATGTCGTAGGTGGTAGTCAATTGAAAGTAGACCCTACGAAGGTCAAAGTTGTTGTAAAATGTCCTAAGCCGAGTACAGTTACTGAAGTCAAAAGTTTCTTAAGTACAGTCCAGTACTGGAGGAAGTTCTTTGCAAACTTCTACATTGCATCACCATTGCACGCATTGACCAGTACGAAGAAAACTTTTCAGTGGGGAGGTCCACAGCAGAAGGCCTTCAACACTTTGAAGGAAAAGTTGAGCACAACACCAATTCAGGCTTTACCAGATTTACACCAATTGTTTGAGATCGAGACAGATGCAAGTGGACTTGCCATGGGAGCACTGTTAATGCAAGGAGGTAAACCAATCTCCTATCACTCTGAGACATTTATAGGTGCAGTTATTAACTATCCTACTTATGATGAGGAACTTTATGCATTAGTTCAGAGTGTTAAAAAATGGAAACACTACTTAATGGGGAAAGAAATTGTAATCCACACTGATCACCAGCCACTTCAGTATTTGCATTCACAATCCAAACTGAAACAAAGTAGGCACTTTAGGTGGATGGGTTTTCTTCAACAGTTTCATTTGGTAATTAAGTACAAGAAAGGTACCCATAACAAAGTAGCAAATATGTTGTCTAGGCCTCATGTTATGAATGCTTTGATTATCCTTAAAGGTAGTTCCATGGTACATGAAAGTTCTTAGGAACAGTATGCTAACGATGAAGACTTTAAGGAAATCTATTCATCTCTAATTGTAGGCAAACATGTAGAAGAGAAAGATTACTACGTGCAGGATAAACTGTTGTATCACTTGGGAAAATTATGCATTCCAAAAGATGAACAAGCGCAGGTAATCAGAGAAGCACACACCTCATTGATTGCATTAATTTTGGGGTAAGCAAGACAATTACTCATCTACAGAAGTATTGTTATTGGCCTCGTATGCAAGAAACTGTAACTAAGTATATTAGAGGTGATGTCATGTGTGCAACAAGTAAACCTAGTAATGGGAAATTGGGGCTGTACACACCTCTACCTGTACCATCCCGTCCATGGGAAAGTGTTTCAATGGATTTTGTCGGGGGTTTACCTATGTCTAGAAAGGGACATGATTACTTGTTTGTAGTAGTTGATTGGTTCAACAAAATATGCATCTTAAGGCCTTGTAAAAAATAGGTCACTGTTGAACTAACAATTGAAATGTACTTTCAATTTGTATGGGTTCATTTTGGGTTACCTACTTCTATTGTATCAGATCGAGATTCTCGATTCCTAGGGGAATTTTGGTCAACTTTGTGGGGACTTATGGACACCAAACTAAAGAAGAGTACAGCCTTCCATCCGTAGACCGACGATCAGACAAAGGTAGTAAATAGGACAGTTGTGCATCTACTTAGAGCTTACTGCAGCAAACATCCCAAGCTGTGGGATGAGAGTCTTCATTATGTGCAGCATGCTTACAACCATACAACACACTCTTCTACAAAGAGGTTTCCTTTTGAGACTTGCTTCGGTTATGTGTTCAAAACATCGATGTATTTCGCTTTTGGGAAGGATGATGTTGAAGATGGATGCCAATGTGATGCAGAGAAGGCTTCGAAGCTCATCCAAAAAGTTGAAGCGATTCATCAGGTAATGGAAGCACAGTTGGAGAAGAGTCAAGTCAAATACAAGGCTCGACGTGATAAGCATCGCAGTGATCACCATTTTTAGGTTGGAGACAGAGTTTGGTTACATATCAACAAGGAAAGAATGCAAGGTGAAGGAAGGAAGCTCAAGTCGATTCGGTATGGTCCCTTTGAGATCTTGGAAAAGATTGGAACCAACGCCTTCCGCCTTAATCTTCCTCCATACATGCACATCTATTTGATTGTCAATGTTGAGAATCTGAAGTTGTATGAGCCTCCAATGATATTGGAAGAAGACACAAACATTCAGGTTCCATCAGTTGATGATCTTTCACCAGAGTACATGTTAGAGTTGTCAGAGGATGTCGTCTTAGACAGAAAAATCAGGACTTCATGAGAGTACCTCAGAGTGGGACTGAAGGGAATGAATCCAAGCAAGGTAAAATGGATTGAGATTGGTAAAGTGAGGGAACTTTACCCTCACTTTCCGAGTAACCAACTTTCAGAGGTCCAAAAGCTCTCCAATGGGGAGGACTAATCCGGAGGATCCTTGTTAAAATTTGAAGTTTCTCATTTGTCTCCAAAATCAGCATCACCAGGAAGAGCTCAAAATCCTAACGCCAATGCAACTCGAACGAAGTCAAATGAAGCTACGCAGCTCAAGTTATGCTCGGTCAAAACTTGGTCAACTCAAGGCTCAGGCTAGAGAGAAAGGTGAAAATTCAAAGTCACAAAAAGTGGTCAACACTGGTCTCAACACGAAGAGCTTGTTGAGAACTTACAACAACGTTCATTTCACGCGAATTGGAATCTATTTGCACAAGTTATAGTCAGCCAAAGTTTGTATAGAGAAGGTTGAATTTTGACCATACGGATGCTGATGTGGCATTCTGTACGGTACAGACAGTTACATGGACGAATCAAGACCTAACACATGGCAGGTGACATGGTGGGTCGTACAATCCTTACGATGGCGTGTCAGTAGTGTGGCCATCCCGATTAGCAGTCAAGGTGGCATCTAGTCAGTGACATCAATGAATGAAGTTGCGCCACATGACACATCGTCTGGGAGCCACATGGCCTCCTTATCCTCCTTCGGCTAGCAGTTGAAACGATATATATATTTACTACATAAAAAAAATTGTAACGGCTTGCATGGGGCTCGAACCCACAACCACCGGCGAACAAACCAAAGGCCTTCACTGTTACACCACACTCAGCACGTTTAACTATATACTATGCCTGGTTCCTTTTGTTGTTTGTAAAAGTTGTATTTGGGTTAAAAATGGATGGTGGGGGGTTGACCTCTCGACCTCCACGCTGTGCAAAATGGTAACCACCAAACGACCAACGCCCGTGCCCTCGAGATTATGTGGGAGCTCGTTTGATTTTGTTTAAAGTCTTAAATCTGTTTACCTATAATTTTTAAACTTTCCCTCCAAATTTAAAACCAACAATCCTTTTAAAGGATTAGATATAACCTCCTATAACAATAAAAGCCCGAAATGAAAAAATTGAAGGGCTCAAATAATTTGTAGAAGATTAATTATGATTTTTATATGTAAATGGGGGGATTTTCAAATATTTTACTATGTAAAGGGAGATTGGGAGATATTGTGAATCATTTGGTTATGAACCAAATTGGGTGAATTTTTTGTATAAAAGGGGGTAGTGTAGGATGGGAAAAGCTAAGTAGTGACTTGGGAGAATTATCTTGGTGAAATTTTGCTCTCATCCCGTGCTTTCAAGGAGATTGTTCTTGCGCACTTTGGAGGAGCTTTTCAAAACTTCTTTGTAAAACAGGGAGAAACCATGCCAGAAGTATGTACTGATTTTCTAGAGAATAATCGGATTGGTCCACTCATTGGAGAGGGGCCCAGAGACGTCGTTTTTACGACGAACTCCGTTATCAACTCTGTTTGCATTTTCTCTCCTTTCTCTCATTATGATTTTCATCATTTCGTTATTTCTGTTTATTTAATTATGTTCATGTGTTGATTTCGATTAAGTAATTTGGATTTAAAATTGTAAACGTTACGCATTCAAACGCAATTGTCATAGATCCATAAAACAGATCAGAGAAGCTTGACTCATAATCAACCTTTATATAATAGAGATCCTCTTGCAATGTAGTAGGGACAAGAGTATGATTTTGACCTTTAAAAAATTGTGTACCTTCATCTTCACCAATGACCATGTATTATTTACTTGCCAAAGATCTATTATCTAACATTATAGAATTGAGCACAGACAAAGGGATATGCAAAATCTTCATCTCCTTTCCAAGAGTTTATAGTACAAGCAAAGAGATGCTTTCTTGAAAATATGTTGCTTCAAGAATAACTTCATTCAAAGTTTCTCCTTCAAATCATTCAAGGGATCTTTTATAAGACATTTATCTCTCCAAATATTATCATAATATCTTGAATCCCTATTGTTTATTGTTGACCAAGCTCAATATCTACTATGTCAAAGTTCTTCATCCACTCTCATGCATTAGAATGCATAATTGAATTGTTGTTCTTGAGCAATTATGTCAAGCTATTAAAGTATCTCGAAGGGCTATAAGTGGTGCATTAGGTGTCTCTAGCACTATAACCTTGTTAATCCTCATAGCAAATGATTTTTGGAGTACTCTTTGGCAATAAATTATCAAATGTGGTATCGTCATCCACTCCAAGCAAATGGGTGTTTGGGCTTGCCAATTGGATGCTACACCTAGAGAGGGTGTTGTCACAATAGTCTATTGGAAATTGCTAAGGCAACTACCAATGTTGATTCAATTGCAATTGGTTTTCCAAAGTCACAAGCGGTTGTGCCTATTAAGAATAGTGGACCATGTTAGGGTGGATCTTTTTTTCAATATGGTTAATAGCAAAAGGTTTGGCATCTATCTACATTTTGTTAGGAAAAAATGTTTCCTATCAATCTTCTAAGTCCATGTTTCAAGTCCTTAGAAATTTTTTTATTTTTTTATTTTTGGATGTACTTGACCCTTATAGGGTGTCTCTGTAAGCAATACATTTGTTTTATTGTGACATTGTTTTGTGCTTTACCTTATGGGCGAGGACCCCAAATAGATCCTTCACTTTACCAATTAAAAAAATATTGATTTCAATGTTAAAATTTAAAGTTTGGTGGAAACTAAGGGGTATTGCATGCATGTACTCTATATACCAACAATTACAATATAAAAATATAGGAAAGGGGGGTTTTATAACACACGAATTGAGAATAAATTATAGAAACAGAGAAATTGATTTATGAACAAAAAAAATCTTTTTGTGGCATACAAACTCCAATAGAAGAGACAACAATGATTCATTGTTCTTAGAATGGTCAATATTATGTTCACCTGCTAGCATGGCCCTCTTTTGGAGCTTGAAAGTCAATTCATATATGCCCTTTGTTACAATCTATACTCTAAGAGCATGCTTTGAAATTATCAAAATAACCCCTCCTAAGCACATATAGATGATAATATTTATTTCTAATACTAAAGGATTGTACAACCACCTCCTACACCTCCCCAACCACATTTTATTCTTAACTCTTCTTGTAATACTCAAGCAACACTTTTGATCTCATTAATTTTATATCAAGATAACAAAACCTTTTCAAGCAAGATTCAACCTCAATGACTAATATTGGCAAAGAAGCAAGGTTTTCACAACTCCTTGCCTCATACAATATGATAGTAGGACCATCATTGAAGCATGCCTCTAATTTCTTCTTTATTCTTGGATGAGTAGCACACATCAGTGAGTCTTTCCTATGTGAAGGGTCTTACCCATGCACGTTGTGAATATTTGTCATGATTCACACTTACATTGTAATATTGATCCCTTCTAAATCATTTTCAAGATTCCTCCCTTCAAATATAATCAACTTTAATTAATTAAAACTTTTTGATATTGAACTTTTATGTTCTAGCTAATGACTTGATCTACATGACAAATTTGGCAATAGACAATCCATTTTCTTTGTAAACTATAATTTAAGTATATATATTTTTCATCAATGTCATAGCCTCATTGTGGTTCATTTGTTTAGAACCCTAAAATATACATGTTGTGGGCATTCTAATTTTTATTTCCAACTATTGATTATACAACAATAATGTTGCATTTAAATTATAGGATAATAAGTGAATTACAAATGGGGGTCTCTTCCAAAAAAAAATAAAAAAAAATTGTATTGCTAAGGTTCTCACCAACCTTCACTAAAGACACAAACCTTTATCAACTATACAAATTATGTAAAAAAAAAAAAAAAAAACTTCTCAATTAGAAGAAAAGCAACGAAAAGTATACACCATAACTTAAAACAAAACATTTTCAGTAATAAAAATTCATAATTCATACATATACAATCATTTTTTAAAAGTACATACTAGGCAACAAGGTAAGTACACTACATTAACCCTATTAGGTGAGAGTTAATTATTTCTTAAAAAATGAAATTCAAAAAAAATTAAACAAGGTTAAATATTCGCATTCCAAAACCTAATAGAATTTTCAAGATCTAATACGTTGTGTAGAGCAAATTAGAGCTTAGTAAAACGGTAATTTATGAACTTGTAGTCTTGAACTCCGTGATCAAATAAATACATTGAACATCGTTATAACAAGATGTAGAAATAAGAGAGCGAAGAGTAGCACAGCCATCAAAAGACTTCAGCAACTTTGCTTGCTTGAACACGTTGACGCCTCTCGACGTAAGCTGAAGGGAACCAACCTGCTTTTCCCTTACATTCACCTTCTGACCAACCCGTAGATGAAACCTGGCAAAAAGAAGAGATTTCAATGTGCACCATCATCATACAAAAGGCCATCGATAGATTGTATGCAATTTTTTAAAAGCAAGTACAAAGTATATAATCGTGTTTATGGCACCAACATTTTAATAAGAACTTTAGCACCCTAAAAATCCTTGCAACTTCACGGATCGAGAGCACCTGTTACAGGGACTGCAAATAGGCTACTAGAAAATGTTTTCATAGTTATATGTCAGAATACTAGACACATCAACCATATTCTCCTGAAACAAATGATGGTGTACCATGGACTCAGAAGTTACATGGAAAGAAAGGCATTCTTTTAAACTACATAGAATCCGATGGTTAGTTCTATGTCTAAGATTTAGCAATTGAACAAGGTTGTCCAAGGTTGGAATTTCAAATTCGTGTGGAAAAGGAATACGGACTTAACTGCATATTGAATTTTACACTATTTTAGATGACTCTCAATTCTCAAATGATCAGGGAAAGTTGCAAAACAATTTGGCATACAATTTTGCTGTGCTACAAGATTTTGTTGGAGAACAAGATGTAAAGCAAATTTTCCTCACAATGCTCCTATCAATCTAGAAAAATTAAATGCTTTAAACTTTAAAGCCATTTAAGATAAAAGCTCGACATAAATGGTTTTGCAAGAATGCCTATTCATTTTTAATTGGTTCTAAGGCCCAAGTGCTTTCCTTCTTTCCTTGCATATGTTTGATGGCTGCAAGTTAAAGCTCGAGATAAAATTGATTCTAAGGCCCAAATACTTTCTTTCTTTTGTTGCATACGTACAAGAGATGGCTACGAGTTAAAGCTCGTAATGAAAGGATTTGCAAGAATATCAATTCGCTTCTGATTGGTTCTAAGGCCCAAATGCTTTTTCTTTAGGAAAGATTTTCCTAGTAACCCTATTATTTATTTCTTGTAACTTTATGACCAAATCCGATGTACATTTGTAGTGCTTTTAAATAATATATGATGCACTCTTTTTAAAAAAAGTATTAAGAATGCAAGTACTAAGGAACCATGGCTATTGTTAATAAGTGACGTGTACTATGCACCTTGAAGCAACAAATACATTATATCTAGCTACTAAGGACGGGTTTACAAACATTTCCTAGGCGTCCTTGTCCCTCGAGCATTTCAAATATATAGGAAGGATCAGGAGATGTCTTTTGGGTCGTCCCTGCTGTGTCAATCAAAAATGTCCCTGACATGGAGCAAGTATATAGGAAACATCTTGAAGATGAGTAGGCATCCCCAACATCATTTAAAAAAGAAAAAATTAAATGCAAAATTTAATACGAAAGGGAGGGAGCCCAGCTAATAAAGCCAACCACACCCCTTTTGAAACCCTAACCTAATAAGACCATCCATTTTCATTTGCAAATTGGAGGTGTGAAGGAAAGAAAGCAGCATCAACATTTATAGTCATTTGCAAAAATGAAGAAAAGAAAGGGGAGAACAGGAACATCAACATTTGTCATTGGAGATAAGCTATTGGAGCATCCCAATACAATTTTTTTGTTAAGTGGTTTTTCTTTTTTTGTAAATATTTTGTCAAGTTCTTGTGGTAGTTTTTTTTGTTGTATTTTTCAACACAAATTAAAACGAGAGTAAATTTGGGCTTTACTAGAGATAAGGATGGAAAGTTGTGAATAAAAAAGGGGTGTTGGGGTACTTCTAAGCGTGAGTGTTGTAGAAAGTTGAACGAAAAAACAAAATCCTTTACCTTCAAACATTTTGGATGCAAAGAGCCCATCTAAACACACAAAAACATTTGTTACAATGTGTGTCATACATGCAGTACAGATTTCAAAGGGAATTAAACAAGGGTTTGTCACCATTTACAATACATTCCTAAAAAGGGAGATAGGACTCGTGAAAAAATAACCCTACAAGAGAAGATTGAAATAGCTGGGTACTTTATGAAACATGAGGCAAATGATAAAGTTGTATGTGCAGTTGTGAAGGAAGAGTGTTCCAATAAAAGGGAAGAAGGTCGTGGGTGATAGGCAATGTCCAGTTTTAGGGTTAGGGTTATTTAACTTGTAAGCACATAAGAAGGTATATGACATCATAGAAAAATCAATTTGAAAGAGAAAAAATTGGATCCTCATGTGTCTCCACTAGAGAAGATAGATTGCATACCACCCTCAATAGACAAGATAGATTGCATACCATCCTCATGTGTCTCCACTAGAGAAGATAGATTGCATACCGCCCTCAATAGACAAGATTTCCAGGCGAACTAATTGATAGAGGACATGAGACAAACCTGAATAAGGAGGGGCTACTGCATTATTATGGGTTTATCTTACATGAGCAGTTGAATCATATTTTTTTAAGGTTGTTGACTGCTTAAAGAAGCACAAGGATGTACACTTTAAATTTCAACTTTTGAGGTAAGTTATAAAGGAGGTTGTAACCTCAAATATTGTTAAGGTTGTGACCAATTCCACCCATGTTTGTAAATTCACTGGTATATGGTGAAGGCAATGGTGGCAAAAGCTAGAGACACATGTTTGTTTTAAACAACCATACCTCACTCTTTTTACGACTTTTTCAAGAAAAGAATTCCTAAAACCAGTGTAAATTGGACATGAACACTATATCATTTTGCTAGAGATGATGCTTTAAATGCAGGAAGCTCAACAATCCATGGTGGTTTTGTAGTGCGTGGAAAAAGTGGGGAGAGGGCCAAAATAGAGGAAGGGAAAAAGCAATAAGGTGAAGCAAAAGGTCCTTGATGATGCTTGGTGGCCCACAAAGAGGTAAAAAACTAAGAATGTAATTTGTTTTCTTTTTTTATTTTCAAATTTTAAATTTTAAATGTTTATTTTGACTTTGATTTTAATTTTGAAAATTTTCACTCACTCAATTTTTAAAATTTTGATTACAAAATACATGTACCTATTTGTGTAGAATAGAAACATTGATACAAACTCTCCTAGCCTTGAGGAAATTTATATGACCATAACATGCTTAGCTACATAAATCAAGCCATTTGTGATGGGGATCCTAATTTGGAATTTTATGAAGACCGCATAAGATTTGTTTTGATATAAATGTGGAAAAATACAAATAACCAACTTCATATTGTAGCATATGTTCAAAATCTCAATTGTTATGCACATAAGCATAGTTAGAAAACTCAAGGTTCACATAGACTCACAAATCAAAATCCTTGTTAAACAACTCGCACATCACATGAGACCTTAAACTCACGAGTTTTGTGCAAGTTTTTCCTAAAAACTCAACCAACCTCCAACTTGAACTGTGATGAGCCCAACTGGCTCCTCTCAAACCCCTGTTGTTTTGATTATCTTTTTGTGTTCTTTTTTAGTTTTTTAAGAAAGTTTCTAGAGAGAAATAGAAGGGGTAGAGAGAAATAGAAGGGGCGCAACATATAATTGCTCATAGAACTCAAATCTGAGTTAGAATTGACCAAATGAAATTGCAAAAGGTATTAAATAACCATAACAATGAAATTGCATGTTTCAAACATACCCGAAATGCTCCAAATTATTTTATTAAGAAAAATGTCCAATTTGCCAGCCAAGAATGATGAAAACTGACAATTTCAAGCGTAGAGTTCAACTAAATGCAACCTCCAGCCTGAAAACTGAAGCAAATGATGTGTAATAGCTAGGCGCCAAAGGAGAATATGCAAAAACCTCAAAGAAGAAGGCGCTTCTTCTCAAGAAGTCCCACGCACTTGCCTAAAGAGCCACGCAGAACAATGGGAAATCACGTCCTCAACCAAGAAGTACGGCCATGAAGTTGATCTGACCTCAAGATGAAGAAAGAAGCCAATCTCTCAAATCATCTTGCCTTTTATTGAAGAAACTACTGAATACTGCACAAAAAATCTTGTTTAAAGCACTGTAGAACTACTGAATTGAAGCCCTTGTTGTTGCAATCATTCAACTGATCTTTCACAGTCTCACAATCACAGATCTGTGAAGAGTTTTCGTTCTCCAGAGATAAACAATCCTAAAACCCTTGTCTCAGAGGAAACCCAGCTCAAGCCAAGCCAAAGAAGAAAATATCAAATAATCAATGAATGAGTTCAAATTTTCCCTTTGGTTGCTTATAAACCCCAAAAGGCACACATTCCTAAAAGTGATGCCAATTTCACTTAAAATGTATTTTAAACATTTCAATAGTCAATGAATAAATAAATGGGCGCCCCTTTTGATAGTGTTTTAATTTTCACTTAAATAAATTTAAGTGAATTATTTATTATAAAGTCAAATCAACTTTATAATATTCCATTAAATAAAGTTAAAACACTTCAATTTCACGAGAATATTAATATCTCGCTCATAACTTGTCGTATTGGCGTGTCGTCAAAAGCTATCAATCACAGAATTGCCAAGGCCTACTGTGAGCCAATCACTGAAGTCAAAGGATGAGAACGACAAAACCCATCAAATAATGCCACTGACCCTCTAACCAAAACCGGTTAGCCTACAAGGGTCCAAGAGATAGGCTAACACACTGCTCTCGAGAACTGACTAGAGTGGGGACATCACATGAACTTGCAAGTTCCAAGTAGAGACTCAACTACATAAAAAGAATGCAATTATGGGCTTTAAAATATCAATTCTTTTCATTTTTAGGTTGTTACCAATTCCACCCATGTTTGTAAATTCATTGGTATGATGGTGGAGAGGTGCTTACAAACATACTTTTTGGATCCCCTTATTGTGTTCATGTGTTGAACACATTGAAAGACATTGGGAAGATATATTGGTTGAAGGCAAAGGTGGCAAGAGCTAAAGACACAAAAATGGTTGTTTCCAACCACAATACCCCGCTCTTTTAGAACTTTTTTGAGAAAAAATCCCTCAAACTGATGGAAATTAGATATGAACGCTATATCATTTTGCTAGAGATGATTCTTTAAGTGTGGGGAAGCTCAACATTCCAAGGTAGTTTGTAGTGAGTCGAAAAAGTGGTGAAAGGCCAAAATAGAGGAAGGGAATAAGGTATAGAAAAAGGTCCTTAATGATACTTTGCAGCCCACTATGAGATAAAAAAACTAATAACAAAATTTCCTTTCTTTTTTATATTTTCAAGCTTTATTTTTTCTTTGATTTTAATTTTGAAAATTCCACACTCAATTTTCATTTTTTTTTAATTTTGATACGAACTCTACTAGCCTTGAAGAAATTTGTATTACATTTGATAGCATGCTTAGCTAGATGAATCAGGCCATTCATGTTAGGGACCCTAATTTGGAATTTTATGACCACTTAAGACCTATTTTGACACGAACGTGGAACAATATGAATAACTAGCTTCATATGGTAGCATGGGCTAAAAATCTCAATTGTTATGCATCTATGCATGGTTAGAAAACTCATCAAGACTCATGCAAACTTGCGAATCAAAATCCCTATTGCACAACTCACACCTACGAGACCCTAAAGCTTGCAAGTTTTGTGCAATTTTTTTCTAAAAATTCAATCAATTTCAAGCTCAAACTCACAAGTCCCAGGCAAAGAATCAACTACTTGAAAAGAAGACAATTATTCGCTTTTAAATATCATTTTTTTCATTTTCTCACTCATTCAAACGATTCTTCATCATTTTTGTCTTCAACAAGTGCATTCTCAATGGATTGCATTGATTGTTGGATGATTGGTACCACAACTTGGAAGGCTCTGATTTATTGATGGCTTGTTAAAAGTTAAAATTATGAAAAATGGCTTGCCCCTAAGGCCTTAATTTGGGACTAATGGAAAGGGCTTTGCCTCTTGACTGCACCCTATTCTACGATGAGGAACACATCAGGACACTACCCCCAAATCTAACCAAGTTCATTGTCCCTCAAACCTGTTGGGGGATACTTATCCCTAGACCCTCATGAGGGGCACTACCCCTTGACCTTGCTAAGGGTTGCTGCTCCCAAACAACCATGAGGGCATTGTTCTGTGACATTATTGGGTGTTGATGCCCCTAAAACCCCACAAGGGACACTACCCCTCAATCCCATTTAGGGCTGCCACCCCCAAACCCCTACTTACGATTTTAAAAACAAAAATTAAAAAAATACTTTGGGCTGCACCAAAAGGAAAAGCATTTTTTTTCCCTAAATTTGGCTTGAAATTACTAAAACAGTTTTTCCTTAATTTTATACTTTTGGTTTGTAGTCAATCTAGATTCCAAGTACTATGATTAGCATAGACTTATGTTTTCTGAAAATTCAGTCTTTGTGCTACACAATGAAGATCCATATGAAGCATTGAAAAGGAAAATAACAAAGTATTGTGTCACAAAGAGGTCATTTTAATAGGAGACTTTAATGCAAGAACAACAAATAACCAAGCTCTATACCTCAATAGGGAAGAGGGGTTGAATAGCAATCTGCTATGGTTAGAGGGAGAAGAGAAGCAAAAGTGGGAAAGAGTCTCTCAAGACAAAAAAAAAGGAGGCATTTCACAATATAGAGCTCAATTGTTAGGGATATGCAGCCTTCATGATTTGATCATATGTAACAACAGAAGGACATGGCCAAGCTCTAGGAACATCACATGTAAAACTCACAATGTACAATGTGTAGCAGATTACATCACTTGTTTGCAAAGAGTTAGGCATGGTTAAGGAGGTCAAGATGGGAGCTGCCCTATATAAACGAAATTTGATCATAACCCTATATACATAAAGATTGGCATGCAAAATGATGACCAACAAAGTACTAGTCTCTGGCTAAGTAAAAAAGTGGAATCTCAAGACAAAATCTTTATGATTCATGAGAATCAAGACACTTCTAAAGCAATGCTTGAAAAACAACTACAAGAAATAAAAAATACTAGCAGCTCTAGCAAAAACAAGGGAATAGTAAACAGCGATAAACTATCTAATGGCAATAATCCACAAAGCTCTCATAGCTTGCAAAGAACTAGGGCTAGAAGAGGTACCAAAAATAGTTTTTTGACAAATCTGCAGTATGATAAAGAGTGTCGGGTAGCAAAAAGAATGACTAAAGTCTAGGGAAGGGATAGAGCGAGGAAAAAATTAGTGAGATCTAAAAAAGAAGAATACATGAAAGTAAGGAAGAAGGAGCTAATTTCTCTAAGGGAAGCATAATCCAAAAGATTTTTGGAGGGAATTGCAGCAAACTAGAACAAATGATAAAGATAATATCACAATTGTCCAATGGCTAGATTATGTGAAAATGTTGTATGAAAGAAACCAAAATAAGGACCCTCCCCCAATTATTAACACTGGGGCTAAACTCTACTCCACATAGGATATACAGGAAGGAATTAAAAATTTGATAGTGGGCAAAGCCATGGACTTAGATGGATTAGAGGTTAAATTCTTCAAATGAGGATTGGAAGCACTAGAACCTATGATGTAGGGTTCATACCCGCAGGCCCCGAACCCGGTTTGGGTTCGTCTGCGGGTGCGTGTTGGGTGTGTGCCCAGCACTGTGGGTTCGCCAGGGTGCGCGCACCCGTGTGAACCCACAGTGTTGGGCGCACACCCTGTGCGCACCCAGCACGAACCCGAGCAAACCCATAGGCCAAGTCAAAAAAAGTGGGCCCAAACTTGATTAAAAAACATTTTTTTTTAAAAAAATTCCTCCTAACCCTAAAACAGCATTGATCATTTCATAGTAATGATTTCCATTGTGATAATTCAATGTGTAAAGCAGATGCAAATCTAGGAATCAATACTAAGCCATTCCAACTTTCAAATATGATTGATACACAATAGATAACTGCTCAGAAATTAATATTAGACCTGTACATACTCAAAATAACCAACAAAGAGCAGATCATAGTATTCCAAAACTATGCCAAACCACAGCGATACAAACAGAGCTTATATTTGTAGCAGAGACATTACATAGAATGCCTAAAATTGACAGCAACCTCAAAAATTTGCAGTAGATAACAATACAACAGATAATCAGCATTACAACATTCCTCTCCACTCCATAGACTTGACGTGACAGTACTAACAGTAAATCTGATAACCCTAATCTGAAACATACTACTCAATATTGGACTGAGTTTACCAAGCATCTTCAGAAATACATCTTCAGGCTTATTGCAAAAACTTACTGTGTTCTGTTTAGAGCTCATGTATGAAGTTAATCCTCAGAAAATTAACAGCAGATAGAAGAAAGTCTGTACTCAATTGGAGACAAGGTTATAATCTTTTACAACTTCTCAGAGTCTGTTTGTAGCAGCAAATACATTGATTTATAACAGCAGATAATAGAATGAACAGCAGTCACAAGTAATACAATGAGTTTATAAATATCTCAAACCTGGGAATGTGTTTTCCAGGGTAAATGTATGATGAATCTTGCTCGACCAATGATCAATGATCATGAATATTTATCTTTGGCATTTGCCATCGATCAATGATCAAGTATCATACTATGAAATGATTTAGTTTTACAATTCTGTATATTTCTCTTATTTTTTTGTATATATAATATATATATATACCCATACGTACCCAAACCCCTAAAAAAAAACATTCACATACCCACGTACCGGATTCTTGTACCTACACCCGTCCCCGAACCCGAACCGGTAACTTAGACTAGAACCACACATCAAAGGGATATGGAGTCATTTAGTATGGTTTCCTAACAAATTGGACTAGTGTTGTCACCCCTCTCCTCAAGAATGGGGACGTCAAGAACACGACAAAATTAATCCCCTTCTTGAAAAACTTTTTTAAAGTATGCCAGCAAGGAATTAGCCTTTGGGTAGAAAAGGAGGGTAAGAGGTGAAAGGACAATTGGGTTTAGGCCAAAGCACTCCACAATTGACCATTAAATCACTCTCAAACATTTGATTGAAAAAGCTTGGGAGACACATGGAGAAGAGGTTTTTTGTTGTTTTGTCGATTCAAAAAGGCAATTGACACAATGCCCAGAAGCAAACTTTTGAGCAAAATGGAAGAGTTGAGAATACCAAAAAAAATTAGGGTAGTAGTGCAAAAGCGTTATGATCAAGCTCATGCCAAAATTAGAACATAGGGTGGTTTATCAAACTATTTTGGGAGCAAGATAAAATATCCCACCCTGATCTGAGATATTTGCTACTAAAACTGCCTCGACTGATTTTTTTGGTTTTTATAGGTTTTTTGGTTTTTTTGAGTTTTTTGCAAGATAATGCCAGGAAATGCAAGAAATATATATATACAAACAAGTGCAAAAATGAACAAACTGCTGAAGCAAACACTATAACTTTCAAAATCAGATTTATTGATGAAAGCTTTTACAATATTTTCATACCCGAATAGCCATAATAAATTGCAATTCTGGAAATTTGTATCACAAACTGGAGAACCCTCTTTAATGGACACCAAGCATCAAATACAGATTTCTCCACCTTAATATTGCATCAGATTGATTGCTATAGTCTGGCCGCTCCAAATGTAGGTAGAATAATGCACAAAGCCTAGGCGTTTCAGCCTAGAGTCAAAACACCAAACCTAGGACACTGTACGGCCCAGCAAAAGAAGACAAGTACAGTCTGGAAATGATGATGGTACAGCCCAGCAAGGATGCAAACAGCAATAAGAACTATCAACAGCAGATATCCTTTTGATCACAAGCAATGTTCTTCTCAAAACCCTGAAATAATCTCTTCAATATGCACAATGTGACTTTTAGATGAAAGCCACTTGAAGATTGCAACCTTTGGATTATATTTCACACCTGTGGGCTAAGTCACAAAGTTTGAATTCGAATTTGAATTCGTCAACATTGAAATTCGGATGAAGTTCGGCAACAAAAAAATTCGAAAAATATAAAATTCGGATTAAATTCACCTTATGTAAAATAAAAAAAATTAAAAATAAAATTAATAAATATAAATAATATATCCATAAAATTGTCTAAATAGTTTAACATTGATAAATAGATTTGAAATCAGTACAAAAGGATGACACTTTTATAAAATATAAATCATAAGAAACATGTGAAATCATGTTTGCGAAGATGTTCTTTTGTCAAAAAGGTACAATAACAGTCAAGAGTTTAGAACTTCAAAAAAGCTCCAAGTCATCAAGAGCACTTGGTTGAGATGCTAAATCATCATCTATATCACTACTCAATTCATCATCTGCAAAGTCAGGCTCATCTACAACTGGCATTGCTATGTCTTCAAGAATTTGTTATGAGGAAGAGTCCTCTGCTGATTTGTTCATGAACAATTTTAAATTGCTATGAACATAGACAAGATCTTCCAACTTTCCAAACAACAATTTATTCCTCTTTTTGAAACGGATGTGGTCAAAGCAACTCCAGTTCCTCTCACAAGCTGATGACCTTGCTCCCTAACTCAAGATTCGAACAGCAAACTCTTGTAGCTTAGGAGTTTGTCCTCCATAGTTCAACCACCATCTATATACAAGTACACATGCCAAGTCATATTTGGCTGCTGCCATTCTAAACATCCCTTCTCCTTTCTTGTACTCCCAACATTGATCTCTGATTAGTGCTGAAATTGTTGCATTTGATTCATACTTTTCAATGGCTTCAAAAAGCCCTCCCATAATTTCAAAATCACCTTTTCTATTAATAGAAAACAAATTAGGCTCCAAAAAACAAGCCGCTGCATGTAAAGGTGTGCGCATCATTTTCCATCTGCAATCATCTGTCTCCCATATCTCCATATATTTTGCTTCTACATTATTTAGTGCTTTTTTAATAGATTTCTTATAACGGTCCATGCTTTCATAAAGCATGCCAAGGCAAGGAGTGTCACCATCAACTATACGAAGCACGTCAACAATTGATTCACATATAACTAAAACTTTGCTGCACTTTCCCAAAAATTGTTGTTTAGAATGATTTGCTCTATGTTCTTCCCCTTAGGACCTTTAGAAAGCACTGAATTTTCCCACTGATTGGAACAAATAACAGCCCTCAAAGCTGCGTTTTCTTCAACCACTCTTTTCAAAGTGATATAAAATGATGCAAATCTTGTTTCACAAGGCCTCAACAACTCCCTGGATGCAAGCTGCCTATAAAGACTCAATGTGAGACGATGATTCCGTATGAAATTTGCAATTGCTCTCCCTCTATGAATAGCTTCATGTACCCATGGGAATTAAGCCAAGCCATGAAGCAACAAATCGAGACAATGGGCTATACATGGGCTCCAATATATTTGTGGGTACTTCTCTGTAATCAGCTTCCCAACTCCCACACAATTTACTGCACTATCAATTGCCACTTGAACCACATTGGACCCTACATCAAGAATGGCTTCCTCTAATACTTGAAAACTATACTTAGAAGTTTTCTTGTGGTTCATGGTGTCAATCGCTTTCAAGAACACAACACCATCAGGAGAAGACACCAAAACATTAATCAATGGCCTTTGACATATATCTGACCATCCATCACTCAATATAGTAAAACCTATTTCATTCCAAGAGGCTTTGACATCAAGTAATTTCTCAGTCACTCTATCTTTTCACCTCTGCAAAAGAGTTGTCTTGACAGCCTCTGAAGACAGGGCTGTGTACCCTTTGCCAAACTCTGCAACTTTTTGAATTGCATTACGAAAATGTGGATTCCTTGCAACATTGAATGGAATAGCACTTGAGTAAAACAAATCAGCTAATGCATCATCCACGTGCTGTTTCTCTACTGGTTTCCAAAAGTTTTTCAATGTTCCACTCTCTTTTGATACAACCACATGCCTAGGTAAGGTGGAAGAGGAAGACATGATAGATGTTGTGTGTCTAGACTGAGACATATCCTCTTCAATTCTCTGTTTTTTTTGTGCATTCTTCATCTTTCCTACAATTGAAGAGGACTGTGCTTTCTCTAAAGCAGCTCTCATTTATGAGGTAACTTTTGGACATGCTGAAACACCTCCTCCTGCACCCCCGGAAATACCAAGCAAATGGTCCATTGCCCTTGTCAAACATCCAGTAAAAGGTTTCTGACACTTGGTGCATTTGAGATTTGTACCATTGCGAGTGACATATTTCCATGCCTCGGCAGTTGATTTCTGGGGAGCCATAAAGTAACAATTTGTATCTTTCAAAGACAAAATATGAATTTTATTTTTGAAAACATAAAATCAAAATATATTAATTTTGTATTAAATAAGAAATACTAAACTTTATTTTATACAACATAAAAATAAAATATTTTAATTTAAAAACAAAATAAACACTATATTTTAAAGCATAAAATAAAAAATATAGTAATTTTTTATTTTTATTTTAATTATTAAAACTAAAAGCATAAAATAAATATATATTAATTTTTTATTTTAATTTTTAAAAACAACATTTTTTTAATTTAATTTTAAAAAACTAAATACTAAAACTAAGATAATATTAAATTTACATATATTAAATATTAATTTATTAATATAAATTTAATACAAATAAAATAACAAAAATTTTAATATTTCACATTTTATAAAATATTAAAGACCTAATATATATAAAATAATACAATATTAAAAAATTTAATTTAAATCTATGTGAATAACACAGTATTAAATCTAACAGTGATAAAATAATAAAACCTAATATTAAATCTAATATTAATAAAATAAGAATTAAGAAACCTAATATAAATAAAATAATACAATATTAAATCTATGAAAACCCTAGATTTTTCGTGAATAAAATATGCAATTTCAAAACAAAATAAAATTTAGATGGGCTACCTTTTGATTTCAAGCTTGCAGATGCATTTTCAAGACACGACTTGCAGAATGAAACCTGAGCTTGCAGGGCACGATTTGCAAAATGAAGGCAGTTTCAAGCTTGCAGCCAACGATTTGTAGAAAGGGCGCCGCAAAATGATTTTCGTCGACCTTGAAGACCTTCTGAAACACCTGAGAAATTTCTAAATGCTTCTCGTTTGCGTGTTCTTCAACAATTGAAAGAGATTTTTCCAAAAAGCAAAGACACGATATTTGCTCATCGCAGTTGCATATTTATTAAAAAATCCCATCGAAAACCCTAAAACAAAAATGCTTTTTTAAAATACTTTTTTAATAAATTTTAAGTCGTACGAACTTGAACAAATTTCACAATATTTTCATGTATTCGACAAATTATGAATTTCATGCTGAAAATTTGGCGAATACTGTGACAACCTATGGGATGCACAATCTGAGAGAAATCACGTTCTCCAAGACCAAATTGTAGCAAAACCCTGGTTTTCTTCTCATAGCAAGAATCCTCATAAATTTGATAAGTGTTGAATAATCATCATTAAATAATTCTGTCAACGCCAAAAGGTAGCCCATTGATTACTCTGCTCACCAAGGTGCCTTACTATAAATAATAAGACTGGACCCCAACAATTGAGTGACTAAAAATAGTAAGTATGCATAAACTGAGTCCAAAACACCTCCAGAAGGCAAACCCTGAATATCACCAAGTACCAGAGAAGAAAACACCATTAACTGCCATCTAAAGAACCAGATAACTCCCACATAGGGCCCTCTAATCACCAATGTTAGCCTACAAGGACCTAATGATAGGCTAATCCATCAAGATACTGAAGCTAGCTAAGAAGGGGGCATTACAGTCCGCTCTCCCTAAAATTGCTTGTCCCCAAGCAATCTCAACTCTGGAAGCTACAAGATATCCTCTCTCTCCCATGTAGCATCCTCTACCGGCAAATCCCTCCACTTAACCAGGGACTCCTTGATGACCCTGTTCCGTAGATGTTGCTCCCTAGAATCAATGATAACCTCAGGAACTAATATCAACTTCCTCTCCTCATTAAGGGGTGGCAATGTTGTTGAAGGGATAACATTGTGTCCCAATGCCTTCTTAAGGCGAGACATGTGAAATACATTATGCACTCTGCTATCTGCTAGTATCTCTACTAGCTCATAAGCCACCTCACCAATGTGCCTGTTAATCCTAAAAGGACCATAATATCATGGCTTGAGCTTCTTAGCTCCACTCTTAGAGTGGATTGCCTATATGGTTGCAACATGAGGTAAACCATATCACCAACCTCAAGAGATCGCTCCACCCTATGCTGATCTGCACACTGCTTATGTTGATTTTGTGCCCTCTGAATATTATCTCTCAAAGATTTCATAACATTTTGAATGTCCTACAAGAGATCTCTGGCACTCGGCACTCTACTATCCTCAAAGGGAAAATCTAAAAAATTAGGAGCATCATAACCATATAAAGCCATTAATGGTGACATGCGGATAGACATGTGATAAGTTGTGTTGTAACAATACTCACATAAGTGAAGCCACTTCACCCATGCCTTCTGCTGCCCTGCTATATAATTCCTAAAGTATCCCCCCACCCTTATTAACAATTTTCGTCTGCCCATCTGTATGTGGGTGATAACTAGTACTCGGAGTAAGCTCAATGCCACAAATTCTAAACAACTCTCGCCAAAAATGGCTCATGAATTTATTGTCCCAATCACTGACAATACTTTGAGGCAACCCGTGAAGCTTGAATACCTCATGAAAGAACAAATCAACAACTTGTGCTGCAGTATAGGTGGCTGATATAGGAAAGAAATGGGCGAATTTTGTGAGCCGATCAACCACCACATAAACACAGTCCCTGCTTTGGGACTTGGGCAAGCCCGTGATGAAATCCATCGAAATGCACTCCCATTTCTGACTTGGAATTGGCAGGGGCCGAAGTAAACCAGTTGGGAAAGAGTTGTCCTGATTATTCTGTTGACAAGTAGGACACTCCCTCATGTACTTAAGAACCTCAGACTTAAGCCCTTTCCATGTGAAGCATTCCCGAATCTGTCTATATGTCTTGTATCCTAGGTGTCCCGCCATAGGAACATCATGGAAAGCTCTGAGAATCTTTTTCTTCATCGCTGATCCTGGTACGAAAAAATATTCTAATCATTTACAACTAAGTATCTCTCATCAAACACTGTACCATCAACAATCTTCGAAGCCCACTCATCCTTAGCATATTCAATTGAAATCCACTCTCTCCAATCAGCTGAAATTTGTCCAATAGAACACAAATGTGGTCTCCAAGATAACGCATCAGCAACTATATTCTTCTTCCCTTTGACATATACTATTTCAAAGTCATATGCCTGTAGCTTACTAATCCACTTCTGTTGCGGATCATTCAAGTCACACTAATTGAGGAAATGTTTCAGGTTATTGTGATCCACTTTAACAACAAACTTAGTACCCACAAGATACTACATGAATTTGGCCAAAGCATGCATTATGGCCAACATTTCCTTATCATAGATGATGTAGGTCCTCTTTGCACCCCTTAATTTTCTACTCTCGAAGCATATAGGATGATTATCCTGCATTAATATAGCAACAATACCCTCACCTGAGCCATCGCACTCAAGCTCAAAGTGCCTTGTGAAGTCTGGTATAGCAAGAACCAGGCACAAACTCGTAATCTGCTTGAACCTCTAGTAACACAGTTGTGCCTGATCAGTCCAAACAAACACTCCTTTCTTCGTCAAGTCAATAAGAGGTGCTTCCTGCCGTGGGAACCCCTTGATGAAGCATCTATAAAAACCACAAAGCCCCAAGAATCCCTTGTGCTGTGTAATATTCTTGGGTGGTGGCCAATCAACAATAGCCCGGATCTTATTTGAATCAACTCAAACACCCTTTGCACTGATGATGTGCCCAAGATACAATAACTTCGTCAAACCAAAAGCACATTTGGACTCCTTGGCATACAAGGATTCCCTCTCCAAAATGTGCAACACTGTTTCCAAATGAGCCAAATGCTCATCCCACATCCTACTAAAAACCAAAATATCATCAAAGAACACTAGGACAAACCTCCTCAACTGATGCTGAAAGACCCTGTTCATAGTAGCCTAAAAAGTCGCAAGAGCGTTGGTTAAGCCAAAAGGCATAACCAAGAACTCATAGTGTCCACAATGACACCGAAAGGCTATCTTCTCTACATCCTGCTCCCTAACCTAGATCTGATGGTAACTGGATCTCAAGTCAATCTTAGCGAAGAAGCACGCACCATGTAACTCGTCAATCAACTCATCAATATGTGGTATTGGATATCTATTTTTGATGGTCCTCTTGTTCAACACACGGTAATCAATGCACATACGAAGCATACCATCCTTTTTCTTAACCAAAACCATAGAAGATACAAAAGGGCTATTACTAGGCCGAATATGACCCATGTCAAGCAGCTCCTTTATAGTCTTCTCTATCTCATCCTTTAACTGCTTAGGATGCTTGTATGGTGTGATCATGACGGGTTGTGTACCCCCCACCAACTCTATGATGTGCTCTATGCCCCTATCTAGAGGTCTACTAGATGGTATATCACTAAATACCTTTGTGTGTTTAGTCATCAAAACTTGCACATCTGGCGAATAACTCGTCTTTTGCTGCTCCAACTTTGTAGGCATCAAAAGACACTCTGTAGCCCACTCCACCAATCATGGCGGATCAACCTCTCCATCCTCCTAAGAGATATCATTAATAGACCATCTAATATTGCCCTCAACACATGTTTTCTTCCATTTACCTCAAATTTCATTTACATTTTGTGTAAGTTGAAGGTGAATTCACCTTTGGCATGAAGCCATTTCATGCCTAACACAATATCCATATCTCCCATACCAACCACATAAAAATCAGCCTTGAAGTCATAATCATTTAACTGCATGGAAAGATCAGAAATCATCTTGTTACACGTTAGTGTGTAACCATCAACCACTCTTACCTTAATCCCCTCAAACTCTTATGTTTGAAGTCCATGTCTAGCCACCAATATCTCATCAATGAAATTGTGAGTGGCGCCAGTGTCCAGTAAAGTAATGGGTGTAATCACCCATTGACCTGCTAAGACTCCTCAGATCCTAAAAGAACCCTCACGCTAGATGCTAGAAAGGTGTACTACTGGAGTCTTTTCTTCAACCTCATTTTTGGACTCATCTGATGCATTATCAGCCTCACAACCATCAAGATTAGATTGCTGATCAAAATTTTCTGAGTTTGAATCATCAGCATAAAACCACTTCATTTTGTTTGCTTTAGCCTTGGGCCTCATAGGACAATTATAATCTTGACAGTAGGGACACTTGCACCAAAAAAAAAGTTTCTTTCTCCTCGAATCATTAAGAGATTCATGATCATTTTTAACTATAGATTTATTTTTTTGATCCAATTTTTCTGATTTTTTTAGAAAAAAATCTACTATCTGTGCTTGAAGAGGAACCTTTTCGAGGAAACTTGTGATGAACCACACTCCGGTGATTCACTCTGCTACCAATGTAGTGATATGCTTTGATACCACTGTGATGAACCACACTCTGGTGATCCACTGTGCTACCACTCTAGTGATATGCTCTGATACCACTGTGATGAACCAAACTCACTGCTGATTTGATTTTTGCTCTTTAAAGGTCTGATTTTTGGTTTGTAATCTGCTTTTCTTGTTTTGGTGTTTTTGTGGTTTGACGCCAAATGATTTTAATAATTTTCTTACAACCATATGCATATAAAAATTCAAATTAAACTAACTTATAAAGATAACTCAAAGGAACTCAATACACTAGTTAAGAGACCTTCTTCATTCACAAAGAGTGCTAAAATTATATTCCTCTTACATGCATTTCAGAATGAGACATCATTTACAACTAATGACAAACTTGCAGCCAAGATGCACTGTGAACAGTGCTTGCTACAGTACCCGCGCCCATGAAATTGGTCATACAAATTTAAATACAAGTTTCTCCTACCAATTTTCCGTTGAAATGTCTTCTAGGATGATGGGCGCCCACTTTAGGAGTAAAAGCAGCTACAAGAAAGAGGCGTTTTCCTTACTTGTGGATGTTGAAACCCTTACTTCAAAGCGGCTGGCTGTAGGTGCATAATCAGCTCCCAAAATGTTCATAAATTCGTAGTAACACCTTCAAGATGACGAATGAAGACTTTAACAGCAACTTCCCTTCCGGTAGATGTCTTCAAACACTTGCAATCAACAAAATATGGCTCCCACGAAGCCACAAAACTCAGACCTGCACTTTAAAGTGGTCTTTCACACTCTCAAGATGCATAAAATCCTAACTACAAGCCCAATCTAGGCTTACCCACTGCAGAAATCAGGAAACCCTAGTTTCCTTCTCTCCCAAACTCCACACTTCAAGTTTCACTCAACAAAATAATCTCAAGCATAAAGAGGTCGAACTTCTCAAGCTCCTTTTATAATTTGTCATTGAAAACACTATTCATTAAAATGGCACTATTCACTTAAGTTATTTCTTTTTTCACTTTATCAGTGAATAGTAACTGCAAAATATAAAGTGACCCCTTTAACAAATAGACACATGGTCCCTAAGCCTGAGTAAGTGAAATAAATGGTGAAGATCATCATTTTAAGCTCCAATAACACGCCAAACGCACAAATTCACCACATCACCATACTCCGGATACCAATACTGCCTTTTACCGACCAAGTGCTCGTTCAAGTGACCCTCTATCCAAAACCACTAGCCTATGAGGATCGACATAATAGGCTAATCCAATGACTCTGATGCTCGTGAAAGAATGGGGACATTACAGTCCGCCCTCCCTGAAATTGCTTGTCCCCAAGCAATCATTACTGCGAATAAACCTCACTCCTCGGAAGGCCTAAAAGAAGAATTGTGGAATGTCCCATGCATCGTTAACTGCCTCCTAACACGCCAGCATAAACACACCTACGCAAAAAGTTCCTAGGTCCCAAACCCAGAATGGAAGTCTGCCATGTCTGATAACCTCTGACTTCCGTTGCGCAACTCTTATCACAACTTCACCATGCTGAAAATGGTGAAGCAACCTGTCAGAACCCAACCAAACTGCGGTGCCAGAACTGTCACCACCTGGATCCCAATACAACCTGAAGTCACATCCATCTGTCATGAAGAGGCAGAAATGTCTAGAAACGTCTGCAACACAATATCTCTCTACAGTCTCTCCAACACACTCATGGAAGTGATGACTAATCAAACCATCATGTCCGCTGACACCGTAATCACCGTGTAACCATGTATCTGTATGAAATCCATGTGACATTAAAGTAGCAACCCCCGTCGGATACATGTCAGCATGATGGACAATTGATTGTTGTCCTTGCAAGTAATCCCCTGCAAGCAACTAAGTTGGGTACGTGCAGCCTTTAGTCCCTTCTTTTGAAGATTGTAACTCTGGACATAGTAATGAGTTACTCCCCTTGACTGCACCGAGAGAATCACCCTTAACACAAGAATTGTGCATCGAATACGAATCATGTATAGGTAGATCAAAGGCAAAACTGTAAGCATTCCTCACTGTGTACACACTATTAAACTCCTCCATGAGTCCTGTTTGGAATCCCGATGCACTAGGACGATCCCAAACACTGTGATTATCACTCAGCCCTAAACTAGTATCGGGAGTGTGACCAGCTTCCAACTCGAAGAGTGGATTATCATTGATCAAACCACCATCAAACTCAAATAAGGGATTATTCACAAATTGCGCTCTCACTCCCTGCTGGTCTGAACCATCCAACTCTGAGTCCCTGGAACAATACACTGAATTGTACTCCTGAATGGGCTCATCAAGTTGCCAACCATGACCAACTGTATGGGATGGAAAGACGGATTTGCTTCTAGGAGAGGGAAACAAACCGTCACAAGAATCGATCTCCCAACTAGATGCTACTCTGCATATCTCTTGTGAAGTAGACATAGTAGTGTCGCGGGTCGACACATAACTCCCTGGTGAGTCAACTACCATGTCACAAGAGCTATCCATAATCTGTTTTGCATCACTTGTCATGGGACTAAACTTGGGAGGACCAGGTGCAACACATGGCTCTCCGCAACTGTCCAAGGCTCTCATCCCAACTGTATCCACTGCACTTGAAACCGTGATGGATATAGTATCCACATCCTCGACCATCTCACCACCACAATCCGTGGACATATGTTCTTCACCAACCGTTGTCATGGAAACCTGAACTGTATCGGAAGCTGGTGAAGATTGTGCCAAACTCGAGACCACAGTAAGCTCCTCCAACCATGAGTGTGACTCATGAAGGGCCAACTGAGCACTCTCCAATGAATCCATAGTCACCTCAAGCTCATGAGTCGTCAACCTCCTCTTTCCCCTTTAGTGCATCATAGCAAGTGCACCCCCACTCGAGAAGATAATCCCTATCAGCTAGTAACTGTAATTAATTTTGTTTCATCATCCTAATGGCTTCTCGTAGGGCATGGAATTCTGCAAGGGAAAGGCTACTATCACCATGCTCATCTGACATAGGAGTACCCCAACCATATGTAGCTAGCATCTGTCGAGCAACATCAAAATGCTCTAATGTTGTAGCAATCATGGTATCATTGACCTTAAGTTGCCCAACCAAATGATGAGATCTCTGAAACTCAAGACTCCTATGCAAGTCCTCTGAAACAAAGTTTGCACTATGATATGAGGCCGAATCATCATCGCTCACTAATTGATAAGCAGCATTGTGTGTGCTATCAGTGTCGCCCACAACATCAACAAGGGTACTGTTGTGATGTACCTCATAGGATGGCTCAACCGATATTGTTGAAGCTGTCGTTTTGTCGGTGTCCTCGCTCACTTCTTTTTCCAAGGTATTTGCACCTCCACCTAACTCACAATCTCGGAATTCATTGCCCCTGATTAACCTTTCTGATTGGTTTCCTACGGTCTGATATGAAAAATCAGACTTACTGTGGCCTGATCCGACATCATGAATTGCATTATTAGTACCCGAATCTCGAGTACCAACGTGTGACAGCTCTGTAGAAACATCACTTTCTGGTGTAATCATTTTCCTCTCATGTTGATGCCCAGTTTCATCACTGCTGTCACGAAGATCAAGGCTGTTATGGGTGTTGGTAACAACTTCTTGAATGTTGTGAATATCATTCAAGATTCTCTCAACATTGATCATAACTCCACCATACTAGAAGTGGTGAAGTAATGCACTGGGACCCATCCAAATGACAATGCTAACTCTGTCTCCGCCTGGATCCCAATATAGACCGAACTCGTATCCATCCATCATGAGGAGGTAAGGATAACTAGAAGCATCTGCTACGTAACATCTCTCCATAACCTCCGCTAAACTCTCATGGATGTGATATCCACTTGTGCCATCAAGCCTGCTAACATTATAACCCATCTGTAACCTTGTGTCCACTGGTAGTCTCTGAAACCAAGGAGCAGCAAACCTTGTTGGATACACATCAGCCTGACGGTAGACTAAATATTGATCATGCAAGCACTCACCCGCCAACAACTGAGTCGAGTATTTGCAACCACTAGTTCCCTCTACTGAAGATGGTAACTCCCCATCCAAAAAGGGATGGTATACGTCCTGAACCAATCCACACTGACGAATCAACAAATTCTTTGTATGTGGACTAGAAGAGAAGTATTGAGTACTTCTCACAATGCTCGCCTCAGTAAACTCCACTGCGGACCTATCTGAAATCCCGATCCACAATCAATGCTCATCTCAGGACTCGGGTCAAGGGGGTGATCAACATCTATCTCAAAGAGCGGATTATCATATGACCAAGAAGCATCTACCTCAAACAATGGATTGTCGATCATCTCGCACTCCATCTCCTGATCCGCCTCCTGCTCTTCACCCCAATCTGCACTATAGTACGAGGTTGAGTCAACCTCATTCTCATCATGATCACAATCATCATGTATGCTATCATCAGCACACACATCATCCTCTAAGGCATTGCTGCTATAAGTCCCGTAGGATGTCTCAAGAGACGATGTAGAGTCCACTCGTGTCAATGCTTGATCAATCTTATCATCCTTCGCCGCCAAAGGATCCTGTAAATCTAGCCTGTGTGAATCATGAACTGACAATTCTTGCACATACTCTGAGTTTGCATCTTCAAATTGATCAAAAGTTTCATCAGCCATTATTGATACACAAGATGTAGGGAGCTCTAAACCCTCATTGGTTTCATATGGACCCCTTTCTTCATGTGCATCTTCCTCAACATGTTCATTATGCAACCAATCAGCATCTCGTTTAGGACCATCACCCTTGTGTTCTGACTCTTTTTCATCTTCACAAGGACTCAAGTCCCTTTCCCCTATGGCTGTCATAGAAATTTCAACTATATCATCCTTATGTGTAGATTCTCTATCCATTTCATGTGTAAGCAATTCATGAGCTATAACGTGATATTTCTTCCTTGCAAACTCTGTCTTATGGCAAAGACTCGGGTGCAAATCCATGTAACTCATGAAAGAAAGTTTCTTCTTAATTTTTTGAGGAAGAGTGTTATACTCCTTAAACAGGCTAATCACTTCTTCTTCTTTGTTTTGCAAAGGACTCAAGTACCTGTCTGCTCCAGCTGCCTTAGTACTTGAAGTCGTATACCGGGATAAACTGCTTCTATTTGCGGGGTCTCTAAGCTTTTTACTTATTTCTTCCAACTCTTTTAAGCTTTGTTTAAAAATTTTCATGCTCTTGTCCCACTGCTTCTGGGAAGTGGCCATGTTCAACTGAAACCTCTGAACTACAGCTGAAACTCACCTCAACAGGATGGCAGGAAACTGCTCTGATACCACTGTGATGAACCACACTCTGGTGATCCACTCTGCTACCAATGTAGTGATATGCTTTGATACCACTGTGATGAACCACACTCCGGTGATCCACTGTGCTACCACTGTAGTGATATGCTCTGATACCACTATGATGAACCAAACTCACTGCTGATTTGATTTTTGCTCGTTAAAGGTCTAATTTTTGGTTTGTAATCTGCTTTTCTTGTTTTGGTGTTTTTGTGGTTTGATGCCAAATGATTTTAATAATTTTCTTACAACCATATGCATATAAAAATTCAAATTAAACTAACTTATAAAGATAACTCAAAGGAACTCAATACACTAGTTAAGAGACCTTCTTCATTCACAAAGAGTGCTAAAATTATATTCCTCTTACATGCATTTCGGAATGAGACATCATTTACAACTAATGACAAACTTGCAGCCAAGATGCACTGTGAACAGTGCTTGCTACAGTACCCGCGCCCATGAAATTGCTCATACAAATTTAAATACAAGTTTCTCCTACCAATTTTCCGTTGAAATGTCTTCTAGGATGATGGGCGCCCACTTTAGGAGTAAAAGCAGCTGCAAGAAAGAGGCGTTTTCCTTACTTGTGGATGTTGAAACCCTTAATTCAAAGCGGCTGGCTGTAGGTGCATAATCAGCTCCCAAAATGTTCATAAATTTGTAGTAACACCTTCAAGATGACGAATGAAGACTTTAACAGCAACTTCCCTTCCGGTAGATGTCTTCAAACACTTGCAATCAACAAAATATGGCTCCCACGAAGCCACAAAACTTAGACCTGCACTTTAAAGTGGTCTTTCACACTCTCAAGATGCATAAAATCCTAACTACAAGCCCAATCCAGGCTTACCCACTGTAGAAATCAGGAAACCCTAGTTTCCTTCTCTCCCAAACTCCACACTTCAAGTTTCACTCAACAAAATAATCTCAAGCATAAAGAGGTCGAACTTCTCAAGCTCCTTTTATAATTTGTCATTGAAAACACTATTCATTAAAATGGCACTATTCACTTAAGTTATTTCTTTTTTCACTTTATCAGTGAATAGTAACTGCAAAATATAAAGTGACCCCTTTAACAAATAGACACATGGTCCCTAAGCCTTAGTAAGTGAAATAAATGGTGAAGATCATCATTTTAAGCTCCAATAACACGCCAAACGCACAAATTCACCACATCACCATACTCCGGATACCAATACTGCCTTTTACCGACCAAGTGCCCGTTCAAGTGACCCTCTATCCAAAACCACTAGCCTACGAGGATCGACATAATAGGCTAATCCAATGACTCTAATGCTCGTGAAAGAATGGGGACATTACAAAACTTGCTTCTAGGGGCATTAAGTTCCATGTTACGAGCCTTTCTCATTGCTTCCTATAAGGTGGGAGGATCAAATGCCTTGATCCAACCTCGCAATGGCTCAAGCAATTCCTCACTAAACAAAATAACCAATCGCCTCTCTGAAATGCTAGGCACCATCACCGACAATCTCTAAAATTCACCAATGTAAGACTCCAAAGAGCCCACCTGTTTGAGCTAAGCTAGCTCTCTAAATTATAACTCTGGATCCTTATGGTTGAAGCGCTCAATGAGTCTATTAGTGAACTCATGGTAGTTAGTAATGAGATGGTGTATAAATGTAACCATGCCGTGATACCACCACTCGTGTGCTAATCCATCCAAGTGTAGAGTGGCGATCTTAATCACTTCATCCTCTGGCATCGGCCTCAGTGACAAATAGTTGTCCAATTTTTGGACCCACTATCTCGTAGTGCATTTATCACTACCATCAAAGTGTGGCAAGGCAAGGTTGCTCACAGCTTGTTGAAAGTCACGTGTGCCTTGTGGTGCCTGGGGTGCCCTGTGCTCTATCCTAACTACTCCACCACCTCTAGGCCTCTTTTGATCCAAGAACTAATTTAGGGTCAACAACTCCCCAATCTCGGCAAGTAAGGTCATATACTCAACATAATAGCAAGAAATATCCCCAGCAGTGAGTACCTGTGGCTCTTGTACCTAAACCTGTGGAGCCTGTGGCACCTCCCTAGTAGTGAAGGTAGGCTGGTTGGGTCTAAGGTCTGAAACAATAGAAGATGTAGACCGTTGAACTGCCACATTAGGCTGACCATTCCCTACGTACTACTAGTCTCACCTAGATTACCTGTATGTTGTGGTAGGGTAAACTACCTCATAGTGCCCAGAAGCTAAGACATAATGTCCATCATGTTATCATACTACCTCCTGGTAGGACTAATAGAATCTGCACGTCCTTTATCCCTATCTGCCATGGCCCCTGTCACACTATCACTATCACTAGAACTGGTGTTGTGAATACCCAAATGTCCTGATAATGTTTCACCCTCTAGTAACTGTGGTGGTTCCCACAGTGTTGAACCTCTAGTATATTGAATAAACTCTTTACTCATGAAAATACTCAACATAGGATGGCAGGATAACCACTCTGATACCACTGAAATATCCCACCCTGATCTGAAATATTTGCTATTGAAACTACCTTGACTGATTTTTTTGGTTTTTTTTTAGTGTTTGCAAGATAATGCTAGGAAATTGAAGAAATATATATATACAAACAAGTGCAAAAATGAACAAACTGCTGAAGCAAACACTATAACTTTCAAAATCAGATTTATTGATGAAAGCTTTTACAATATTTTCATACCTTGATAGCCATAGCATAATAAATTGCAATTCTGGAAATTTGTACCAGCAACTAGAGAACCCTCATTAATGGACACCAAGCATCAAATACAGATTTCTCCACCTTAATATTGCATCAAATTGATTGCTATGGTCTGGCCACTCCAAATGAAGGTAGAATAATGCACAAAAGCCTAAGCATTTCAGCCCAGAGTCAAAATGCCAAACCTAGTACACTGTACGGCCCAGCAAAAGAAGACAAGTATGACCTAGAAATGATGACGGTACGGCCCAGCAAGGATGCAAACAGCAATAAAAATTATCAACAGCAGATATCCTTCTGATCACAAGCAATGTTCTTCTCAAAACCCTAAAATAATCTTCTTCAATATGCACAATGTGACTTCTAGATAAAAGCCACCTGAAGATTGCAACCTTTGGGTGTTATTTCACAACTGTGGGATGCACAAACTAAGAGAAATCGTGTTCTCCAGGACCAAATTGCAGCAAAACCCTGGTTTTCTTCTCACAGCAAGAATCCTCATAAATTTGATGAGTGTTGAATAATGAATGAATGCTTTCTTCAAAGCCTTTTACACTCTCCTCAAAGTGGCACGATTTCCAAAGCATCTTTTAGTCATTAATATAATGAAATATATATGCTTTTGTTGTATTATAATATAACTCAAGTGGGCACCCAACTTAATGACTTTAATAATTTGACTTAATGTTATTAAATAAGCCTTATTATAAAGTCAAATAAAGTCAATAATTGTTGATGTTCATAGCAGCGTCGGGTGTATCCTTCCAGCTGATCTTCTTACATGATGATAAATTAAACAATAGCCAATGGCTATTTAATTTATAGAGACTCTGATTTGATGAAGAGGCACGATTTATGTTAACTATATTTAATTATTGGAGAGGCACGAATTAATGAAGAGATGTAATTTTTTATGAGGCCAACCTCATGCCCCTTGGACGCGATTTACAAAGAGACATACTTCTTCATTGGGACGCGATTTAATGAAGGGTCACATTCTTCTATGTAGGCCGACTTGTTTTGAAGGGTCACGTCCTCCTCTCCACTTAGTATATTTATTCGATGGCACTTCATTGTTTGTCATTCAGTTTCATTCATATCATATTCATTCATTCAAGTTCACGTGCGAATTATATAGAGGAGAAGATTGCGAATTCTATAGAAGAGCAGATTGTTATTCATTGAAGGCTGAGTTTCTAATCAGCGAATTACATCTGATTGTATCTGTGTTTGCATCAGTTTGTGGTGCTTCAAATTGGCCTTCATATCAGCCTCTTGTAAAGGAGACAATTTGTGTTGATATTCAATATATAAGTGATATATTGTTGATGGGTTTTTCTCCTTCAAGAGGAGGGTTTTCCCAGGGTATCTGTTGTGTTATTGTGTTGATTTTGAATTAAATTTCTGTGCTCTAATCTGATCATAAAAACTAACATGGTATTAGAGTGGGTTTGAAGAAGATCTTGATCAGATTTAGCCTTACAGCGATACTCTTTATTCTCTTTCCCATCTTTGATTGCCTCTATCTCTTTGTCAAGATGGTGAACGGTCTCAAGATCGAGGATAGACTTGAGGGAGCATCAAATTTCACATCTTGGAGATTCAGAATTATGCTCACCTTAGAGGAAAATGAATTGGCAGAGTTCGTGGAGAGCAAAGTCTCAAGGCCTACAGATGAGGAAGAGAAGGTTCAATGGAAGAAGAAAGATATTAAGGCGAAGAAGATGTGAAGGATCATATTGTTCCTATCGTCTCCAAGTTGAAGACAGCAAGAGAGATGTTTAAAGCTTTGGAGGAGACGTACGAAATCAAAAACACAACCCGGGCACTTGCACTAAAGCAACAACTCCATCATGTTAAGATGGCGAAAGGAGAATCTGTTATTGCCTATTTCATAAAGATTTCTGAATTGAGAGATCAGCTCTCTACTATTGGCCATGTTGTTGATGACAAGGACTTGACCATGCTTGCCCTTAATGGTCTTCCTTCATCTTGGGAGTCTTACATTCAAGGAATCAGCACAAGATCAAAACTTCCCAAGTTCGATCGTTTGAGGGCGGATTGCATTCAGGAGGAGTCTAGGTTGGCTGCTAGAGGCATTGGTCAAAGCTCTACTAATGAAGACATTCATGTTCTCGCCACTCAATCCTCGAAGAAGAAAGGCAAAGATGGGAAGAAAGGTTATTTCAAGAGAAATAGAGATAAAGGAGTTGATGGTGCCCCTGCATTCAAGAAGAAGAGGGACATCTCCAAAGTCCAATGTTTTAGATGTGACAAGTATGGTCACTATCCAAAGGATTGTCCAACCAGGCCTAAGCAGCAGGCTACCATTGCAGATGTTGATGAAGTCTCTTCACAGAAGGATTCTTGTGAATACTTATTCTATTCAGCATTGTCAAGCAATGTACCTACTGACACAAACACTTGGTTAATTGATAGTGGTGCCTCTCACCACATAACCGGATTTAGGGAGCATCTAACTAATTTGGTGGAGAGAGATTCTAGTGAACAAGTCATTATTGGAGATGATGCTAGTTACTCTGTGAAAGGAATTGGGACGTCCACTCTTCACTTGGATTCCGGCATTTCCCTACAGTTGAGTGATGTTCTATTTGTTCCAGGCATCAAGAGAAACCTTGTTTCCATTTTAGCCTTGGAAGACAAGGGGTACCAAATTGCATTCTCAAAAGGCACAGTTCTTGTGTGGATGAAGAACTCAAACTTCAAGACTGCTCGGATAATTGGAGTTAGACATGAGAGCCTTTACGCCTTTACAAGCTATGCACTTGTCCACATCAGGCTCTGGCGCATGATTCTTCAAGTTTGTGTGAACTTTGGCATCAAAGATTGGCTCACCTTCACTTTCGAGCTCTACCTATCATGGAGAAAATAGCCACGGACCTTCCGAAATTCAACTAGGAGCATGAAGGCACTTGCAGAGGCTGCGCTTTGGGTAAGAATACAAAAGGTCCATTTCATAGTAGAGAAAGTAGATCCAAATGTATTCTACATCTTATTCATTCTGATTTATGTGGTCCAATGTCTATTGCTTCCTCGAGTGGTTTCTTGTATTACATTATTTTTATTGATGACTACTCTAGAAAGACTTGGATTTATTTCTTGAAATCTAAAGAATCTAAGGAGGTATTATAAAGGTTCAAGGAATTCAAAGCTCAGGTGGAGAATTTGTTCGGGAAGCGAATCAAAGTTTTGAGAACCGATAACGAAGGAGAGTATACTTCCGGCAACTTCCATAACTTTTGCATTGAAGCTGGGATTAAGAGGGAGTTCAGTGTCCCTTACAATCATCAACAGAATGGCGTTGCTGAAAGGAAGAACAAATCTATTGTGGAAGCAGCCAAAGCCATGATTCATGACCAAGATCTACAAACCTTCCTTTGGGCAGAAGCATCTAGGACAGTAATCTATATTCTAAATAGAAGTCCTCACTGCATTTTGGAGAATATTACTCCCGAAGAAGCATTCACAGGGGTAAAGCCGAAAGTGAGTCACTTGAGAATCTTTGGTTGTCCTATGTATGTTCATGTAACAAAGGACAAGAGAACAAAGTTGGAGCCTTCTGGCAAGAAAGGGATATTTGTAGGTTACAGTAAGACATCAAAAGCCTACAGAATCTACATTCCAGGCCAGAAGTTGATCGAGATGAGTAGAGATGTCACATTTGAGGAAGATGTTGCATTCAAAAGATCCAAGGGCACTCATATGGAGATTGATAATGAAGAGTCTCCTCAGGATATGGAAGTTGACCATGCTCCTAAGATTCAGAGGGAAGCTCTAGAACCAAAAGAAGATGATGATCCAGTTGAGCCCTTGGAACCTACAAATGGGCCTACAAATATCGTGATTGGTCGTAAGAGACCTCTTTGGGCTAGGCAAACAATGCAGGAGGTAGAAAGGTTTGCAGCACCAAGAGGAACCTTTAGAGAAAGTAAGAGACCTCATAATTTTTCCAGTTATGTAGCCTTAATGAATCAGATTATTGATTCAAAGCCTTCCAGTGTTGAGGAAGCTTCTAGTCAACAAGTTTGGAGAGATGCTATGTCAAAAGAGTATCAATCCATTCTCAAGAATGATGTTTGGGACATCATTCCTAGACCCGAAGGCAAATTTGTGGTATCTTCTAAATGGCTCTTCAAGATCAAGCATGCAGCTGATGAGAGCATTGAGAAGTACAAGGCTAGATTCGTGGCTAGAAGGTTTTCACAAAAAAAGGGAGTTGACTATGAAGAAACATTCGCTCCAATTGCTCGTTATACTTCTGTCAGGACAATCATTGCTATTGTTGCATCTAGAGGATGCAAGATTCACCAAATGGATGTGAAGACAGCTTTTCTGAATGGTGTAATCAAGGAAGAGGTATATATTGAGCAAACTGATAGATTTGAGGTACATGGGAAGGAGTCTCATGTTTGTAGGTTGAAGAAGGCCTTGTATGATCTTAAGCAGGCTCCTCGTGCTTGGTACAAAAGAATTGATCGTTACCAGTCAAGCTTGGGCTTCTCCAAGAACGATGCTAATTCTAACCTGTATTTCAAGGTAATTGATGGCGAAGCATTGATTTTGGTTTTGTATGTTGATGATCTGATTCTTACTGGAGAAGAACACCTCATTATCAAATGCAAGGAGTTAGCTTTTGAATTTGAAATGAAGGATCTTGGTCTCATGCATTACTTCCTTGGCTTAGAAGTATGGCAGGAGCCAAATGAGATGATTCTAAGTCAAGGGAAGTATACTATTGATATTCTGAAGAGATTTGGTATGATGGATTGCAAATCCATGTCGACGCCTATGGAGACAAACTTGCATAAGTTGAAAGAGGCTGCAGCTAGTTCAAATCTGGTGGATCCCACGATGTACAGGCAGTTGATTGGATCATTGATGTATCTAGTCAATACTAGACCAGATATTTGCTCTGCAGTGAGTGCACTTAGTTAGTTCATGTGTGAACCAAGGAAAATACATTTAGTTGCAGCAAAACATATCCTGAGATACTTGCATGGCACAATTGGATATGGGTTGAGATATTCTTCGGGTGTGGATTTGAAGCTGCATGGTTATTCTGATTTTGATTGGGCAGGGTGTGTTACTGATCGGAAGAGTACCTTTGGATGTTGTTTCAGTTTGGGGTCTGCGATGATATCCTGGTGAAGCAGGAAGCAGTCTTTAGTGGCATTGAGTACAGCAAAGGCCGAGTATATTGCAGCTTGTGTGGCAGCTCAAGAAGCAGTGTGGCTTCGGAAGCTCCTTGCAGGATTGTTTGGACAATCAATGGAGCCAACTATCATTCATTGTGATAACCAGAGCTGTGTGAAGCTTTCTGTCAACCCTGTGTTTCATGACAGAACTAAGCATGTGGAAATCAAATACCACTATATTAGAGATATGGTATTGAGGAAAGCAATTCAATTGAGGCATATCAGCACTGATGAGCAAATGGTAGACATTCTCACCAAGCCTCTCTCCAGGAAACAGTTTGTGTACTTTCGAGACAAGCTTGGTATGGTGGAGAATCAAGCCCTAGCTGAGAAGGAGTCTCAGTATCAGTGATCCTCTTTAATGCATTTCTCTTTGAGAGAGATTTGAGGTACAAACTCTTGTTAATGCATTCTCTTTGAGATTTGAGGTGAAAGCCCTTGTTTTCACCCTCTGGGAGAGCCATGGTGGATGTCATGTGTGTGACTCCATGACAACATCATGTGAGAGAGTTCATGATGATTTTCTTGTACTTGTGTTTTCACTCTCTGGGAGAGCCATGGTGAACGTCACGATGAGGTGACAACATCACGTTGAGTGATGAGCACTTGTACATACCATACATGGGTGTAGCCATGATGGTTGATATCACGATGAGGTGATATCTTTCCTTTCCACATATGGGAGTAGCCATTGTGGTTGACATCACGATGAGGTGATATGTCTTATGTAGCTGGAAGTATCCTTCCTAGCTGAGAGGGAGTGTTGATGTTCATAGCAGCGTCGGGTGTATCCTTCCAACCGATCTTCTTACATGATGATAAATTAAATAATAGCCAATGGCTATTTAATTTATAGACTCCGATTTGATGAAGAGGCACGATTTATGTTAATTATTGAAGAGGCACGAATTAATGAAGAGATGTAATTTTTGATGAGGCCGACCTCATGCTCCTTGGATGCAATTTACAAAGAGACATACTTCATTGGGACGCGATTTAATGAAGGGTTGCATTCTTCTATGTAGGCTGACTTGTTTTGAAGGGTCAAGTCCTCCTCTCCACTTAGTATATATATTTGATGGCACTTCATTGTTTGTCATTCAGTTTCATTCATATCATATTCATTCATTCAAGTTCACGTGCGAATTATATAGAGGAGAAGATTGCGAATTCTATAGAAGAGCAGATTGTTATTCATTGAAGGCTGAGTTTCTAATCAGCGAATTACATCTGATTGTATCTGTGTTTGCATCAGTTTGTGGTGCTTCAAATTGGCCTTCATATCGGCCTCTTGTAAAGGAGGCAATTTGTGCTGATATTCAATATATAAGTGATTTATTGTTGCTGGGTTTTTCTCCCTCAAGAGGAGGGTTTTCCCAGGGTATCTGTTGTGTTATTGTGTTGATTTTGAATTAAATTTCTGTGCTCTAATCTGATCATAAAAACTAACAATAATTTCCACCTTTATAATTAATTATTATTAAACTAATTACTTTAATAATAAGTAATATCATAACTCCTTTGATAATCATCATTAAATAATTTTGTCAATGCTAGAAGGTAGCCCATTGATTACTCTGCTCACCAGGTTGTCTTACTATAAATAGTAAGATTGGACCCCAACAATTGAGTGACTTACTAAAATAGTAAGTATGCATAAACTGAGTCCAAAACACCTCCAAAAGGCAAACCCTGAATATCACCAAGTACCGAAGAAGAAATCACCATTAACTGCCATCTAAAGAACCAAATAACTCCCACAAGCCCTCTAATCACCAATATTAGCCCTACAAGGACTTGATGATAGGCTAATCCATCAAGATACTGAAGCTAGCTAAGAAGGGGACATTACACGAGATCAGAGTAAAACAAGGGTGCCCATTTGCCCCCACAACTTTTAGGGAAAGCCCAAGATTTTTATCTAACCCTCATTAAGGTATAAATTAAAAGAAAAACTCTGTTTAGTGTTTAAAATTTTGACTAGATAAAATCTATTACAAGCAAAACTTTATTAAAATAGGGAAAAAAAAAAAAATTCCTAACTCTAAACTAAAAATTTCCAATCATTGCATGCTTTAGTTTTCTATCCCTAAGTGGAAAAATAAGGAAAAAAGTTAAAAAGTGTGAGATGAGAAATGTGATGAGTCACAATTACTCAAAATTAATCTCAAGATTCTAGAGTGTAATACTAGTCTAGTCCCAAGTGTTAATGATTTCACAAAATTAGGACTAGTCCTCCCCGGGATAACTTTCAAGATTCCATCATCTATTCATTACAACTTCATTGCACAAAGTTTTTCATGTGATACATTATTCATGGATTCTACTCCAATTATCCATCATTTAATCCCTTCTTTAAGTAAATAGTGTTTACATACCCAAAAGTGATATTTGTCAACAACTAAAACAAACGAGGTTTGGTAAATCTCAAAAAGACATTTGTCTAATTGTGAAAGAAACATCCTATTCCAGCAAATATCTTCCATTACCAACTACAAGTCAAATAGAAAAATTATGTTCTTTCCTTTGTTTTTCTTAATGATTTTGTGTCTTTTCCATGCTAAGCTTCCATATCTTTCAATGTCTAATGTCGGAAATTGAATAACCTTACAATTTCACATTTTGTTTTGGGCTTGCTTTAGGGAACATTACCCTAGCATGTTTTAGGGATCATTTTAGCCTCAACCTTGGCCCTTTCCTTCACCAAATTGCCAAATGTCTTTATCACATTCTAACTCTTCTCATTGACCTCAAACCACATATTAAACCTAGGTGATTTCTCCAAGACACGACTATGACACACAAACATCCATGCGATGGGCTAGCATCCCACAAATTTCCAAAATTCAAATGTTGGTTTCCTGCCCAACCACATACTATTGTTTGTCGTAACACTTGTTTGTCCAAAAAACATCTACATCCAAATCTGACCCTTCAACTTCCAAGGAACTGTTTTGAAAAACCAATATTTGATTTTGCTTTTTCAACAAGAAGAAAAAATATTTCTCTTCTCTATCTTGGCTATGCTTCACTAATCATACCTCCATTGTTGAAACTTGCTAAAGCTGCATGTTGCCAAATTACTATTGACATCTCCATGTGCTCATTTCTCTCTTCTACATAATGCCGATAATATTGTTTTTATAAGTTATTATTCTTGTTCGAATAATATTACAATTCCTCTTTATCATTTCCTTGTACTCGAATTATTCGTAAAAAAAACCAAATTATCTAATTGACATAGATGAAAAGATTTTGAAACCAATGCCCGACAAAATTCCCGATCGCACTTGTAGAAGAATGGCTAATAAAATATGGAAAATCTATTTTAAGAGCTTAAGTGAAACTGGAAGGTGCCAATTGTTTGTTGAAATGTTTCTATTGGCAAATCTCTTAGTGACTGACACACCCTTTATCAATCTTTGTAGACCTAGGATTTGATATTATGAATAGTTTTATTTCAATTTGTAAATCTCTTAGTGACTATCACCACCCTTTATCCAATCTCATACACACTAGTTTATCAATCCTTGTAGACCTCGGATTTGATATTATGAATAGTCTTATTTCAATTTGTTGTCCTTAGTCCTAGATGCACTTAGGCTAAGCTCACACATGCATTTTCCTATTTTCTATGACTACCCATTGAGGTCAAATGACCAATGTAAGGGCTTGATCATTCTTGCCAAGCTTCCAAGCAGTCCCAACCAATTTTCTTGTCCTCACTACAGGTTTCTTGAGGATCAACTTGCACGACTGTTTATATTTTCTCTCTTGTTAATTTTATGATTTCCTTTTATTTAGCTAGTTTAAATCACTTTCCAACATTTTTGTGTATTTGGTATATCCTAGAGCTGTTGCCTTTGTTGGTTTTGTCTCCTGTTGTGCAAGAAAGTTAAAATTTGAAAAAACAGTTGTGTTTTACAACTTTTTGGGATGACAGCATGAGACTGGGACAACAATGCATAAATAGGACAACAGCACATCGCATGGATGTCTACAGATCACAATAGTGTTTAAAACAAAGAGCCCCATCCCCTAGTGCCAAGTTCTTTATTTTCTACTATTTCCATTTTTGTATCCAATTTGTCTATTATGTGGTTCAGTTTTCTTTACTTAAATCATTTTCCAACCTAGCTCTATGTTTTAGTTTTGCAAAAGATATTATTTTGCAAGCTGAAAACATTTTAGGATATTTCTGGTATGATTTTGTTCTTTCTGCAACAGAACAGTAGCAAAAACATTTCTTCCAAAAACTAATTGTATCGTAGTGTAAGGATCGAAAACATTAACCTAGGAAACAAAGTACATTCTTGGTTATACAATTTTTTGACATTAACCAATGAAAAACATAAACCCATAAACCCTATATGTATCACCTTGCTCACCAATGGTGAATATTATGAAAATACAGAAGACTATCAAAATTCGATCCATCGTGATAGAAAATGTAAATGACTAGAACTTGTGAATGACACACTCAATTTTTTTTTAAAAATACTGAAACAAATTATAATGACACTCAAAAAATTTAAAATAATATAGAAACAAGCTTATCTTTCCACATTATAATAGACCCTTACTCATGTTGTATTGACCCAAAGCAATTACAGTGCTAGAGATTATAGTATGCCTTCCCATGTGGTATATATCAATACTAACACCTTCAACTTAATGAGGTCTTACATAAAGTACCACAATGAACTCGGCAATTAGAACATATCCACATCTAGGTAAGGCAACATATTTCAAATTTAACAATTTGACCTGACACCTTCAAGCATTTCTGGCCTTGCTCGCAATGTAAGAGTATATATGCAACTTGTCCCACTCTTCTTAGAACCGTCTAAAGCCCTATATATGTACAGCTGAATTCCTCCACCCCTTTGAGAGACAATTGCTTATAAGGATGTATTCACAAGAGCACCCAATCTCCATCTTTGAATTCAAATTCCAGCTCATTCTTATAATATCTTTTTGAGACATCATCCTGTCCCAAGCTGTAAGGGCCACTTATGTTTATGCTTTTGTTGTACCCATCATATCAGGATATCACTCTCTGTGCCTGACATACCTTGTTCCCTTTGTCTCCCTTTGGGTTGTGGTGCTAGAGAAGAGGGCCTGCATTTTTAGCACCAACATACACAAAGAATGCCCTGCAGATTTCATGAGGCTAAGGGTACAGAGGTACCGAATAGCTTGATCAAGGTACCACTTGATATCTTGAATAACCTGTAGGACAGTAAAAATGAAAATTGATAACAACACCAGGGAGTTCCATTGAAGGTTGGATCACTTTAAGATACGTAATGAAGCACAAGTTATTTGATCTTGATGAATGATGTCCTTGTTTCTTTTTCTATTGCATAAATATGTCGTAGTGTAGTCATAAAGTGACTCTCTCATCTGCTCTATTTATGAGAAAGTTAATGACTTCCACAATATCTAATTGATGTTTGCAAAATGCATATTCGTTGATATTATTGCATATTTCCATACTTGATATTTGTATTTTCCAATCTCTGGCAAATATTTAGTTGATGTGTTTTTTATGTTTATGGTCTGCCATCTATTGTCTCAACTCTCATCACCTACCCATCCCATATTGTTCTTGTTCCCCACATCCCTAATCTCCAATTATCCCAATAATTCATTCACCAGTCACCAAAACATACAAGAATTTAGTTCTTTTACAAAACTAAATGGCATATTGTAGACTACTTGGACATGTCAACCATAAATCTACGTTATCAAGAACTTAGTAAACTTGTGGTAGTCAAAATTGATAGACGTTACTTTCAGGACCAAAACAAGACAGTATTATTAATTACCAGTGGTGTCACCACCCCACCATTTAATTTTAATATAAACTTAAATCATATTGCCAGACCCATTTGCTAAATAGGCCCAGAAATCAGCTTAGGCTTTCACAAAATCTTATTTTTGTTTGAAATTATCCGACATTGATAGACGATATAAATATCATCACCAAAAAGGTTACTAGGACACAAATTACACACTGTTGTGGATGACATAACATGGATAACCTTGGAAAATCAATGCATAGACTCCACAAGCTAAAACTCTTAAATGCCCTTATTGAGATGGTTCCCAAGAGCACCTTCTATCTAGCGGATCCCATGTCCACAGACAGGATAGTCAACAAGGGCCAACAGACAAACTTAAATCAATCAAACTTCTTAGCAAAATGAATGATAAGGTCATGCTTATAACAGCTTGATTTATTCATTAAGGTCTAAAAAGGGAGTTTACTTATGTTTCCTATACCTTCAGATTATATAAGTTCTTGATTGGACTGTCAATTATGTCTTTATATTTCAACTAGCAGTCTATGGACCTGAAAGAGATGAGCTGATAAGTATGATGCGCATTGTCATTCTAAAGTTTTTCTGATATCATGTCCACTGTTACTACTTTCACAGTTTCTTGAATTAGCATCCTAGCTTTAAAACACAGGTATTTCTTTGCAACAATTTGTTCCAGATTCTTAAATATTTTTAAACTAACTTAAACTGCAACAAAATAATTCTGTAAAAGGGTACAAGTGAGAACCTGTCGAACTACAACATAATCACCAACTGCTAGACTTAGCTCTCCCTCTGACTCAGCTTCAAATGCATGCATTGCCTGCAAGTAAGTGGCAGAGTTGAATTTCATAAACACCAAAATATCTAAGTACTGCAGCATTGATTTCATGAATGTGTATATAAGAATTATGCAACTTACCTCAGCTAAGAAATACATAGCTATCTCAACAGATCTATCTAAAGATGAGGCCTGAGATGCGCGACTCCCATTCACCTTAAATTCTTCATATGTTGGGGGAGGTATATAATTATCAAATACTATAGATGGTGCAGATTCAATTCGTTGCTTCTCTGAAATCATCTATTAAGATGACAACATACCAGAATGTTGCAGTAAGCACATCAATTTACACTTCAAACAAGATATGGTATAATTGAAGCAAACAATTAACATATCAAAAAAAATCATACTATCTTTGGCATCCTAACCTAGGATAGTACCTCTGCTTGAGCTTCATCAAGGATTTGTGCAATTCTATGGTGGAATATCCTTTCTGTTTCAACCTAGACAGTAAAGTAACTTAATCAGAACAATAATGAGAAATTAAGGATTACATCATTACCTGGAGAATAGATAAATGTATACCATAGCAATTAGACGCTGAAGTGTCAGCCTTTGTTGTTGTGACTCAACAGCAGCCATTGCCGCTGCAGCCTCCTTTCCTAAAACTGCCATGTTGGCCTTAAGTTCTTGCATCTTTGCTTCAGCTGCTTGCAGCTTCATTCTATTATCAGGGTTGTCCGGAACCTCTCTGATTTTTGCTTGCCGTTTTGAAACTTCAGTTGCCTGTATGTATTCCACATGAAAGCCACAATCACAAACCAAGAGCAACCAAGCTTTTATTTAACTAAAATTCTCCTCAAAAATCTTACTCTTCCTTACACCTCAAACTAGAAAAAATTCAAATATAATCACAGCAAACACTAACCACATCACATTTCACATGCAGCATACTTCTCAGAACAAAAAGACACCTGTAGCTCAGCTTCTTGTCGCATTTGGTCATAGCGTTGAGCAAGATGGCGAGCATCTTCCAAAGGGGTTCCCATGATCATCGCTCTTAAGGGTTCTGCTATCTGACAATTTTCACTACTGAATCTTCAGTAATATAGCATATTCTTCAGAAAGCATGACAATTGAATCTTTATTAATAAATCAATAATCTCCGGAGGATGAGAATCCTAGCAGCCCGTTATATAGAATATTTACCAAAATCACAGCCAATAACTTATAAGGAGTAGAATAGAGAGCATATACTCTATCTCTATTGGTTTTATACAAATATAGAATTTCAAACAATAAAATTTTGATAGCTCGACTTAAAAGCTGAGAGAACCATTTATTCACATTCAGTGTGTCAGAAATATCTAATTCTTCATTTGTCTGTCATATTTCTATCAAGATAAATTGCAGTATGATGAATACACTCAGAAAAGCCATTGATGATGTAATCATGAAGAATCAAGATAGGGGTGAAAACATATTAAGAATCATTCTCTCTGATGCAAAATGATATTCATCAATACAACTCTCTATAAATTTGCTCAGGTTACAGTGGGCCAAGTCCCTGGGGCTTTCCAGCCATCCCCATACCTGTCAAATTTCAAGGACACAGGGATGCATTGGAAACATTCCTGGGCCGTTCCTGCTCCCGTCCAGAAACAGCACTCAGCCATCCAGGATGGCTGCACATGTCAATGATGCCCCCATCCATCCTGGGGTCAGCCATCCATCCCCGGATAATAGGATATCAATCACAGTTTCTAAAACAAACTTAAAAATTATAAGATTTCAAAGCAAATTAATATGGATTCTCCTGGATGAAAACCTGTTAAGTTTTTTTTAAGTCAAATGTTCTGAATGGATTTGTAATCAATTTAGGGATACTATACAGTGTACTATAGTTAAACCACTTTATTAAATAATGGATCTATGAAATATTGACTTTCTTTGTTAAACTTCTGTCCGCAGACCCACTGGGAAATGTTATTCCTGTCATTGCCCTATGACTACTAAAAATGGCCACGAATATGATGTCATCATAGCTGAAAGTTGAAACCAAAAAAATTTACAATGTATATTTCCCTTTGTATTGTAAACCAGATTTTTCAGTTCATTCATATACAGCTGCAATATGTGAGTGATTAAAGTGGTTTTGTATAGATATGAAGCAACCTCTACTGCAGCACTACACCTCATCAGTAATCAAACACTAGGGATTTTAATTTCAATTATATTGCATTACCAAAGTATAGTAAGACCATTATTATCAGTTGTCTAGGCATTAAAAACCTACCATTAAAAAAATTTAAAAGTGGTTCAGAGAGAGACGGAGAAAAGAGTTACCAACTTAATAAAATGCCCAATCAAAAAATATGCCCTGATTTATGGAATATATTATTTTCCAGAATTTCTACAATTTGTCATTTTGTAGTTGTAGCCTTTTGGCCTTTTCTTGTGTATATATAAGCACATTGAAAATGAAAACAATGAAATTTTGCTAATTTGCATATTGATTCCTGAATTCTCAATTCAGCTCTAATGTTATGTTAGATGGTTATATAATATATAATGAATATGGCAAATGCCCATCATATGAATAATTAAGATTTCCTATATTTTTTAAGTTTTCATACTTTTTAATTGTCAACCCCTACCGTCCCCCAAAAAAGGACCTCCTATCCCCTGCTGTCCATCAAATGTCCCCACATTTCCTCCCATCCCCATCCCCATCCCAAAAATGTAGAACATTGTATATTCAATTATTCTTACTCATGTCATTTACAAAATGATAAATTGCAATTTCATTTACTATTTTTGTAATTCATTTCTCAAATATTAATTTTTATATGTTATTTTAATAGTCCCCCCACTCTCACCAAATTTTGGAAAAATCTTGTCCCCAAAACTCATCCCCACATCCAACACAATAGAGATGTCATTCAACACACAATTGAGTTATTGCCTAATGCTAAGCCAATGAGATAAAAGTAAAAACTAAAAACTAATTAACCCCAAGATAGAGCCCTTGATGAAGTAGGAGCTCACAAAACTAATTGAATCAAAGACAAGATTGACTATTAAGCATTTTTCTTGTATGTCTAATCCAGTTCCTTTGCACAAAAGGAATGAAGAAACAAGACTCTCTATTGATTTCAAGGATCTCAATAGAGCTTCCCTCAAAGATCATTATCCTCTCCCTTCAATGTATCAAATATTGCAAACAAATGGCTTGTTGAGAATGATTGTCCTTGCTAGATGGATTCTCACGATATAATCAAATATGGGTCAAAGAAGATCAACATAAGACCACATTTACAACCACATGGAGAACATTTTCCTGCCACAGTACGCCGTTCAAATTATCAAATGTTGGAGCCAATTTTCAAAGGGCAACAGATCTGTCTAAGAAGATCCTCAATTAAATTATTCTAATTTATTTAGATGATACTACTGTTTTCTTCAAGAATAAAGATCAGTTCATGCATTTGGAGAAAGCTTTTCAAAAGTGTCAAGAGTTTGGCATCTCATTGAATCCAAATAAATGCATTTTTGGCATGCCCCAAGGTAAACTTCTTGGTCACATGGTATCAAAAGAAGGAATTGCAATAGATGCTAATAGAGTTCAAGCTACTCTAGAACTTACCTTGCTACTAAGCAAAAAAGCTTTGCAATATTTTCTTGGCAAGATAAATTTCATTGTGAAATTCATTTCAGATTTTGCAAGATTGGGAAGACCTCTAACCTTAATGCAGGAGGAGAGAGAATTCAAAAGGACAATGGAAGGTAAAAAAGAAATTGAATTAATTAAACAAGCCATTGCAACAACCCTTGTATTGAGTAATCCGAATTTCTCTAAGGATTTTATCATGTATGCCTACGAAGGCAATTGTAATATAGCTACAATCCTAACTTAGAAAGGTGAAAGACTAGGAAGAACATCCAATTGCTTTCTTCTCAAAAACTCTGCAGGACTATGAAGTCAAGTATAATTTCATGGAGACGCAAACATATGCATTGGCCAAAGGATACAAAAAGTTCCAGCAATTAGTTTCAAATAACAACATTCATAGTCCATGTAAAGCATTCAAGAATACATCATGGGCAGCAAGATAAGTGAAAAACATGCCAACTAGATCACCAAAATCTTGGAGTATGACATAGACATCAGGCCAAGCACTATGCCAACACCTTGCAAAGCATCTTAACACTTCAAATAACCAAACTCAACAATTGAAATTTGTCTTTGCAAATGAAGAAGTTCAACCAATATCATGGATCAATGAATGAGTGTGATCATGGAAACTAAGCAATATCCAAGTGATTTGTCTCCTTCTAAGAGAAGGGCCTATTAGCTACAAGGAATTCCTTATTCCTTGGTCAATGGGATCCATTTCAAGAGGAACTTCGATGGATTACTACTCAAGTATCTCAAAGGATCAAGCACTAGTGCTATTACAAGAATTTCACCAAGCATTATCAAGCGGGCACTTTTTTGCCTAGACCACAACCATCAAGAATGTTAGAGTGGTCTATTATAGGCCCACTATGTTTGACTGCCACAAATGGATCAAAAAATGTCTATACAAGAAAGAGAAGAAATGTTGCACTAACCCTCAAGGAAAATGTCATCAATCAGCCATTTTCCCAATGGGACATTAACTTCATTGGTATGATTAATCTAGTCTCTAACACAAGGCATAAATGGATCCTCACTGTCACAAATTACTCCACAAAGTGGACAAAAGTTGTATCGTTGAAGGAAGCCACTGTAATAACCACCCCAATTTTTTCCACAAATTTTCACCTATTAACGTTAGATAGGCAACCCTATAAGCAACCCTCCACTTTTTGATCACCCAAATCCCATTGTGGGCAAGGTGAGAGCATACGGTAGTTGGCTTACAATATTGAAAACTTCTCTATGCTACCACTTCTTTGGTGGGGTGAATAATAATAATCAAGTGCAGGAAAGTAAACATCCGCTTATTCGGCAGGAATTACAAGAAAGAAAATGCACTTGGCGGCAAGCTGACCAACTTCCACTTTTCAGTGGGCAAACAAGAAAGGAAATATAAGAAACTCAACCACTTATTCAACAGGGGTGAGAAGTACATAAGTAAAGGCTCAACCATTTATTTAGTGGGGTAAGTATCCAAAATATCAAGAAATCAAATAGCTAATTGGTACTACCAATTCAGCATTACAATGAATGTCCAATACAAGATATTACGAGATAAAGCAGTGTTACAAGACTCGCCAAAACTCGCTGAGTCTAGGCGAGTTGCGAGCCGAGGGACCCTAAATGAGGCCCAGAGACTCGACATGTGGGAACTCATTGAGACTCGCCAAAACCAGCAAGTCTCGACCCCTAGACTCAGTCACAGCTGGGTTTGCATAAAGTGTAAAAAAGACATATTTTAAGCTTTCTTTCTTTTCTCTTTTTTCCTTTATACTTACCTCTATTCTTTCAAAAGGCACTTCATTTCATTTTCAACCCAAGAAAGAGAGAAACAAGAGAGAAGAGAGCCAAAACACATTTGCATTGAAGGAAAACCGGCAAGGAGATTGAGCACAAAACGATTGTTGAATCGCATTTGAGCAGGTTCATAGATGATTTTGCTACATCTAGAGGAGTCTACAAGGGATTGGAAAGAGATTTCTAATGATTTCAAAGAAGATTTAAGAGGTATATTTGAATTTTGAAGGTTTCTTTGTTTTTCTTTAAACCAAAACTTCATTTCTCTTCTTTCTATCTTTCTTTCTTTTTTTTCTATTTTGTTTTAATGAAACAAAGAACAAGTTACAAACCCTAGGTGTGTTTAATTTTTTTGTTGAACAAACCCTATTTGTTATTGTAAAAAAATAGTTTTATAGTTGCAAACCCTAGGTTTTTTTATTTTTAGTTTAATTATAAACTGCATAGTAACGAGACTCGGACTTGGCGAGGGCGACTCAGCGACTCAGGACTCGGACTCGGCGTAGACGCGGCAAAATGAAAAAAAGTTGAAAAAAACCTAGAAATTTAGAGATTTTTAAGGATTTAAAACTTGTTTCAAGCACCCTTTATTGAATACAACACAAATAAAAGCAAATTTGATCACATGCACAAGTATACAACGATCACATAAGTATAAAGTACACAAATTGTAGTTGCGCTGCTGAAAGAAATAGCATATTTATATATATAAAATTAGTCAAATGTATACAAAACTCATGGAATATGAAATCTATGACATCAAATGTTCCATACAAATATGAGATATCAAAAGTAAAACAATAGCTATAAGTCTATGACTCTATGCCCTATGGCATAGTGGAGCCAACATCCTTCATACGAAGGCGTCTAAGGGTCCTGGATAATGTTGCAGCTGCAGCCATAGTCTCTGCTTGTGTCTGACTCTCCATGCCACTCTCACTGACAACAGCTATGTCTCCTCATGCTCTAGCCTCCTCCTCAGCCATGGCTACAACCTCGGCCTCTCTCTCTGCCTGGTCCACCCAATCAAGGTCCTCGTCACTAAAGACTACATCTGTAGCCTCAATGATCCACTCAGACTGTGGATCAACCTCCTCTAGACTGATCAGGGTTTTGTCGTGGTCAAAAAGCTTCCTGTATCTGAGCCGAAGGTTGTAATGAACATATACCAAGTCATTCATCCTCTCCACTGTCAATCTATTGCACTTTTTGGAGTGTATGTGCTCAAACATACTCCAATTGCACTCACAACCAGATGAACTGCATGGCTAGCTCAAAATACGAATGGCAATATTTTGCAGGATTGGTGTATCAGAACCAAACATATGCCACCAGCTATTTGAGATGAAAAAAAGAAACAAAATCAATCTCATTTCAAGTTTCAAGTTCAAGTTCAACATTTAATAATAAATTATAATATAAAAAGATGAAAATTATGCCCTAAAATATATTTTTACCTGGCAATAATGTTGTCTTATTATCTTTGCACATTTGACGTGCAAAGAAATCTCCTTGTGCCTTAGTGAAGGCATCTATCTCCTGCACCATCTGTGTAGTAACAACGGGCAACATCCGCTCTATCTTCGTCTAGAGCCCACTAAGAATTTCTCTATCTGCACGGAGATCACGACGGAATTGGAAGGCTAGATTTAGGAAACATGCGGCTACATGGATGGGCCTATAAAGTTGGTTTTGCCATCTCCTATCAACGATATCCCAAATGGGACGATACTTCTCCTCAACTCCACCATAGACTGATCTAATGGCCTCTTTGGCCCTATCCATGCCCTCATAGATGTAGCCCATTGCGGACTTCTCCCCATCTGCAACTCGTAGGAGAACTAGCAAGGGCTCAATAAACTACAAAGTGCAAACATGTTTCACAAATAAATGTGAATGAAAATAAACAAATAAAAGTAAGATATGATTAAAAATTAAAACATAATAAAGAATTAAATTTTACCTTCACAATCTCGTCCATTGGTGTCCAAAACCCTTGCTCATCAAAAATGCAATCAGCCACAGCAATCCCTACAGTGCTTGTAGAAAATGATGAGGAAGACAACTCCTCACTAGTAAACATGCGCTTTAAAGCTGCCCTTGACCGAATCAAGGATTGCATCGTGATAAAATTTGTTGCAAACCTAGCGATGCCAGGACGAGACAACTCCCTCAACCCCATGTATTGCCTCATAAGGTTAAGCACCCATGTGTGATTGTATACAAATTTGCATGCTTTTTTTGCTACATCCACACATTTTTTAATCCATGGTAGCTTGCCAAGATCCTCCAACATGAGGTCAATACAATGGGGCAGCACATGGAGTCCAAAATATAGTAGGGTGCCTCTCCATCAATAGGAGCAACAACACAATTTGCTGCATTATCTGTCACCACTTGCACTACATTCTCTTCCCCCACATCAGCTATCACCTCCTTTATAGCCTCACACAGGTATGTGGCATTTTTGAATTGGGCAGAAGCATCAATGGACTTCATGAAGACGGTGTCACATGAAAAAATAAGCAAAACCAATTATTCAATAAATTAGAAAACATAAATCAGCCATATTAAATTATTAATCACTAAATCAAATTCAAATTTCAATGCATTGAGGGAAGTACAATTACCTCTGGAGGAAACTAGGAAATTAAGCAACGTCCTATTTCTCCTATCGGTCCAACCATCAATCATGATGGTGCAACCAATCATCCTCCACTACTTGCACTGCTCCTCTAATTGTGCTTTCACATCTACCACCTTTTGAGTCAAAAGTGGGCTCTTTAATTCATCTTCACTAGGGGCTTTGAAACCCACCCCACATATGGTTATGGCATCAACCATGTTTTGCCAGAAAGGTGACCTAAAACATGTCATAAATAAATTAATAAATTACATAAGTATTGTAAAATGAAAAGTTTTAGTTTTTAACTTTAAATTTGAATTCGATAATGAGATACATCTAAAAACGAAAAAGAATTACCAGGCTACATGGAAGGGAATGGTGCAGTAGTACCAAAAGTCTGCAATTGTCTTTTTTGTTGCATCATGTGCGTCCTTGTTCCAACCCATGCTCTCAAGCAACGGTTGGGAACTAGGAGTAGTGCGTGGTACAAAATATGAGTCCACCCTAGATTTACAAACTCTAAGGCCAATGCTAATACTGCCACTACCACTAGCAATAGCAACACCACCAGCACTAGGAGTACGCATAGGCATAGCTGATGCAGAAACAGAAGTACTAGCACTAGGACAGTATGAAGGCATGGAAGAAGCATCTCCAACAGCACCAAGTCCCTGTCCAACTCCAACACTCCCCAACTCCTGCTTTTGTTTCTTTTTCATTTCTTTTTGCATTTGAAAAGTTTCTAATTGCACCTGCACTTCACGAACAACCTCAGGATGTGCTCTAGTGCAACCCACTGCATCATGGGCGGGTATGCGTGCAAGATGGTATTTTAATCTATTTATGCCTCCATGAAATATTGTTTTGCAATAGTTACATTTTGCATCTCCTCTTTTCATTCCGAGAAAGATTTCAGCATGTTTCCAAGCAGGGTCTTTTCTGACTGGGGTTTGAGACATTGTGAAAATAATAATATGGTTTGATTTGCAAATGAATGTGGCTGCAAAAGTAGGGTTTCTAAAATTATTTAAGTTGCAAGTAGGGTTTGTAAAAAAAAAATGCAAACTCAAAAAAACAATGATTTTACAAATTACAATGAATTATTTGTTAAAAAAACACAAAAAAAAATCAATAAAAATCGAACTTACCTCTTAGATTTGGCTTGGAATGCAATGCAAACTCCTCCCAATCACTAGTAATGAGCTCTCAATGCACCTCCTTGCTGGTGTGAAACTCCCCAAATGATATATGACCCTGGATTTGTCTTCAACAGCTTACTGGTTTCCCTCTCTTCTCCTTTTTTTCTTCACAACTCTCTCTTCTCCTCCTATTTTGCCTAATGAATGAAATTAGGTTGCTTTTAGGGCTGAGATAATATAAGTCAAAAAAAAAACTTAAAATTTCTGTTTTTTTTGGCCTTTTTGGCCTTGGCTGTGTCGGCCGCGTCCAGGGGTCGGGACTCTCCTGGACGCTACGCGCCCAGCACGTCTAGCGAGTCCGGCCTGGATGCAGCCGCGTCCTGCGCTCCCAAGACACGGCCAGGGCTGCGCGGAGCGTGACTCACTACATCCGGGAGCTTCCGAACGAGTCTCGAGACTGTGTTATAAAGTATAAACTTTGAATGTTAATTTTTGTTAATTTATGTGTTATTGCAGGCTGCAACATCATTTATATCAATAAATTGTCTCAACTCTCTATCACATTCACAATGTCTCAAAATAGAAAGGACCCTTGTTGGAAGTATTATGCTCCAAATTGCCAATACTTAGTGAATCTGGAGCCATAGTTAGTAATGGCCAAACAAAACTTGTCCCAACAACCATTGGGAAATGGGAAAAGTTAATGGGTAATAATTAATTGGCTACGTAGGAGGCTGTCATACCGTCAGCTGATTACCTAAGCCCTCCCCCATATGCTCTTGAACTAGCGCATGGGGGAGAGCTTAGGTAACCAACTAACTATATGATAGCATCTTGTATAGCTCATCATTTATTACCCAGTAACTTTGCCCATTTCTCTATGGCTGCTAGGACAAGTTTTGTTTAACCATTACTAACTATGGATCCAAGTTCACTAAGTATTGGCAATTTGGAGTATAGCACTTCCACCTTTGTTAAATCAATTTGGAGCATAAGGCTACTCAAACGATATTGCATCCAGGTAAAAATATATTAAGGGCATAATAATAGTTTAAAAATTAACACTTCTCCATTTTTTATTTCCTTCAGCTAAAATTTGTGTTTATACTTATGTGATCGATGTATGTTTGTGTATGGGATTATAGTAATTTATATTTGATGATGTTATTGTGTCTTTAAGGTTTATTTATTAAAGGGTGCATGAAACAAGTTTTAAATCCTTAAAAATCTCTAAATTTCTTGGGTTTTTCTATTTGCCGAGTCTGGGCTCCGAGTCCAAGTCAAAAATCGGCTTGCCAAGTCCAAGGTGAGTCTGAGTCTTGTAACATTGAGATAAACAATGTCGATATGATAGCCCCATGTATTAGTGAACAATCCCTGCAACATAGGAAAAATTAGGCATCATAAAACATGAAAGGACAAAGGGTATCAAGTATGATATGGTGCAGCAGTTTGATATGCACGAACAGCGAGCATGAAAACTCAACCAGCCCTCACGAAATGGACATATCTCCTCCAATACTCAACGGAATGATCTCAAATCACTTGCAAATGACGTAGCAAGCCTAGGCATCCAAGCTGAGGTAGCAAGCCACCACCTACCAGTTGGAAATGCTTTTGAACGAATCCCAAGACACCCACAACCAAGATGTACAGCCCTCTAAGGAGGTCAACAACTACTAAAAATCCAATTCACCTTCTAAAATCACCAAACTTGGAGCAATGCGGCGCCCAAGCGTGAGGAAAACATAGAGCCAACACCCACAAAATAGTTTCAACTCCTCTGAGCAGCGTGAGCAAAAACATGGGTCAACTAGGTGCAAACCAGCAACATCAAAATCTGATTAAACACTCCAAAAAACCTCCAAACTGCAAACTAACACACACACACACCAAAATATCTCTAAAAAACATCAAGGCTAACCAAAACTAAAAGAAATGAGATAGCCATATACGCTCAACTGCAACCCCTGAGATGAAGCTGCAATACTGTTCAACTAGGAGATATCTCTCAATCTTGAAACTAAAGATGACTTGGAGGGATTTCATCCTCAAAGCCCAAAGAGTTCAATCTGCATTTTGGCAACACTCTGTTACATCAAAATAGCATAACCAAATGAGAGCAAGGAGAATATTATATCTTATTATAAATAGGCTCTAAGACCTAGAAGTTTGAAATGCCTTTCCCTCCAAAAAGGGACGCCACACTCAAGGAGAATATTATATCTTATTAAAATCACTTACCCATTACTTTTGGCATCCACCTTGAAAATGCATAAATTTATCAATTAAATTGCTTAAGTCTCCAAAATTGGCATCCAACTCCAATTCCCCCTTTTAAAACAACTTAAGTAGTGCTTCCTAGGCATAAGGATCAAAAGCAACTTGACAATATAAAACAAACTTAAATTGCAAACCTTCCATTTTCGAAGTCCAAGAATGTTGGAGAAGCTACTACTAAAAATACCAAGACGCCAATCACTACACTACCACCACTGCCAGAAATAGTAACCCTATGCTGAAATGCTACAAAGACCACTACCAAAAATAGCACTTACTAAAAATAGTGACTCCAATTTTAAAAGAGCACATTCTAAGAAGCCATCATGACTTACTAAAAATAGACAATGCTAAAAATAGTAGTGATTGCCCACCAAGGTTCTCAAAAAACCCAGAAAGACCCAAAAATCCTTTTGGCAAACTCCTACAACAAACTCCTGAAAAGCTAACATGAAACCTCCAAGAAACTTGGAAACCCTAAAAATGCCTCTAAGTAGCCTACAGGTCTCCTAAAATAGGCTAACAGTCACAGAAATGCCTAGGACTGAGGAGACATTACAGCCACTAAAGGAGTCATTATTGATTTCCTCAAAAGTATTGTTATAGGGTTCAGAGTCCCATATACTATTATAATAATAGTATATTTTTGACAATGCGGATTTTTATAGGTGCAAAAGTGTTAAATTTCACCCTAAAGTATGGCATATATTTGAAAACATCATCAAATTATTACCCACAAGGTAATGGGCTAGTTGAGTTTACTAATAACAACCTTATAAGGATTGGCTCTATCTATTACAAAGGATGGCACTTGCATTTAAAACAAGCACTATGGACAGACCAAAAAACTCCAAGGAAAACCATTACCATATCCCCTTATGCCCTACTATATGGTAAGGAGGTACCATTGCCTATCTCTTCAAAACTTTTTGCCTTACAATTGATCAAGCAATTGGAAATAGAAGAAACAAAGTATAGAGGTCAAGTTGGTGGAATGACTAAAGCTGGAAGAAAAAAAGAGATTCCACCATGAATTCAATGAAGAATCACTAAAAGGTTGTCAAACAGTAGTTTAACATACATTATATGGAATAGGTCTTTAAAGTGGGAGATAAAATCCTCAAATGGGAGAATAGCAATGCCAAGACAACATTCCACATTTGATTCTCTATGAAGCAACCCATAGAATATTTATGCATGCAAATAGAAAAACTCTTTTGAGCTTACCAATATGAGTGGATATATACTACCTATCCCAGTCAATGGGATATATTTGAAACCTCATGCATAAGCCTACGGAAGTATTTCTATAAATATGTATTATTGTTTGTTATTGCTTTACATTTTGTTGTGTTTGCCTTCTTTTTGAAGGCCTATAAATAATTTTGTTGTGTTTACCTTCTTTTTGAAAGCCTATAAATAGATTTGTACTTTAGCCAAAGGGCCAATCCTCCAAGCTAGGGGTAGATCTATTAAATGGAAAAATCAATTTGGCACCACATATCTAGTCCTTAGTTATCCAATCAAAAGTCTGCTCAAGTAACTAAGTTGAATGGCTCCTATGATCACAAATGTTCCAAAAGTATCTTAGAAAGCCAATCACTTTCAAGCTCATTTAGAACCATTGATCCCTTTGCTCATCAACAATATACACAATCTCAAATTTGTCAAGCAAATAAAACACATGGCCACAACCATCCAATCATATGCATCCATTTCAAAAAGCAATCATTTCAAAACATGAGCATTTAAAAAGGGGTGATCATTTCAAAAAGGGATAGAAGCCCCCACTTAGTCACATCATTGCCATTTTCAATTATCACCCATCCAATTAAGCCTTAATGAGGAGATCTCACAAAACAAAAATCAAATCTTGTAACAAACAAAAAGAGCTGAAATAATAGAGATTTGAAATTTCAGGCATTAGTATAGCAACTTGAACCAAACATGAAGTAATTGTCACTAATGAGTTAGTTGAACCCATGCCACCCACTTATGAGTTCAAATGGCTTAAAAGCCTTACTATTCACTTACCAAGTTTGTAAGCTCAAACATTTTTTTCTAAATGCAAAGCAGTGTGAACTACATGCCATCAATCCAGTACGCAATTGCTTTGTCCACTAGAAGAGAGGAAAGTTCAAGAAGAATACTCCTATAGACTCAATATACGGAATGAACAACAACAAAAAAAAACCCAAAAGGAAAGAACAAAAGAGGCAAGTTCAGTGTGCGGAACTACAACAAAAATACCAAATCCTTTGCTTTGACTCCCATTCCAGACAAGTTCCGTAGAGCCTAAATTAATGTAAAAATTGTCGAGAATGGAAAATGTGTAGACAATGGCCTAATGCTTGATTTTGTAGATAATGCATAAATCATGTGCTAGCCAAACAAACCAAATAACTCACAAAAGAGCCCATGCTCGCATGCTAGAAAAATGCAATTATGGGAGGACCAACCCTTTGGCATTTGTATTTGGACAACATTAGCTCAGTATATGGTTCCCCAAATGCAACCCTATCCTAAGTTAGTCCAAGCTTGTGCAAACAATTATGATTCTACGAAAAGGAGTTGTCCAAGATAGCACTATCTAAATAGTCATTAATGCAGATATGGTTAGGGAAATGCTACAGCTACCCCCACATTCAAGATGCTTTTCATTATAGTCACAAAAACCTAAAAAATATGTGAGGCACTAAGAAGAAACAAGTAGAATTTAACAAAGAGTCGAGGCTAGACTAAAAAATGCAAACCTTCCCACCATACCCATTCCATTCACTCAATTCACAAGTGATGTCCAAGATGCTTGCTCTACGTTTGCTTTATTTTTGGCTTGAACAATGATGAGTTCGTCCATGGTTTCCAATTAGGAGTCCTCAACAAAATGAAGACCACAATGCATATGAGAGTTTTCCAATATTCTTCTTTTCTTATGCATATGCTATTGGACCAAAATGTCCAACAATTTCAATCCTTTTCAATGATGATATGTGATGTCTTCCGGCAAGAATAAACCCTACGTCTACATGGACTCATGTCTTGTTTAAGTCTTCATTATTTTATGAATTCGCAGAGTTCTTCTTGGCCCCTATAATGGTAGACCTAAATGGTGAAGACATCACCTAGCTTTCAACTAGGCAGATATATATGTTAACTAATGGAAAGAAACCTAGTGATTGGTTCTTTGAGGTGCACCATGCAACGATCTAGCTCCACAAATTTAGCAAGGTGTTTCGATTTCCCAAATATGTATTAAACAAAGTTTTCAATATTGAATATATCTAATAGGCTAATAGTCAATGCTACACAGATAAAAGAAAGAAGAAAGCAATATATGATCTCCCCTTCTATGTCAATGCTACCTACAAATATAGCAAGGTCTTTTGATTTCCCAAATATGTATTAAACAAAGTTTTCAATATTGAATACAACTAATAGGCTAATAGTCAATGCTACCTACAATGATAAAAGAAAGAAGAAAGCAATATATGATCTCCCATTTTATGTTAGAGTACTCACAAGTATCGTGGGGAAGCTTTATCAAATGCACCGGGTTACACAACATACTCTTTGAAGAGAGATGGAAATGTTCCAAAGGCAAATCATTTCACCTACCCACCACAACAACAACCATATATTTGAACACCCAATGCACCATGGTATCTATAGCTTAGGTAGGTTCGAACATCCCCACTTCTCCATTGTTCACACAAATGTCTCTTCCCCAACAACCATGGTTGGTGTTCAATATTTTGATCCTTATTCCACTCCCTACATATCCCAATTGTTCAAATTTACCCCATCTCCCCTCCAAACCCTTTTTGGAGCATGGAAAATGCAAGGACCTATGCCAAGCATACCTCCTTTCTCCCCTTCTACAATGGTGATTCAATCCCCTCCATCTTCTAAAGCAATCCTAGCACCCTCACAACAGCTAGTATAATCCTATGTTGTTCCTTCGAACATCCCTTTCACAGGTGGGTTTATCTATTCCCCAACCTAATTGTCCCAATGGATGTGAATGGCCAAACAAGCGCATGAAGCCAAAATAGATAACCAGTGGAGAAAAGCAAACTTGGCACCAGCACAAAAGCAAATGAGATCCCAATATAATCTAGTTCTACAATCAATTATGATTGCACACATGACCCCAACAATGAGCAAGCCAAAATGAGGCTCAAAAATTACCGAGTACATGCTATTGGCATGAACTTAAAGGAGCCCAGAGCTTAGGCTGCAATTGAACTAATGGAGAAAACATAGAAAACAATAACTACACAATTCCTCAAGTACAACAAGAGACTTGAAAAAAAGGGAAATTTGTAATGTTCCCTTCTTCGACCTATTGTTACGAGAGGACCCTTTAGCCTATTTCGCTCCCATAAGCTAATTTGGGGATTTGGAGAGGGAATAATTTAATTGATTAAGGTTGCATCTACAAGTGAAATTTTCCATTTGTTTTCAAAAAAATGAGGTTTTCGATGTGTTTTGAACTGCAATGGTTTAACATCATTTCGCTTAAGTATTTTAGTTGCTTGGAGTGTCTTTGAAGGGCAATTTTAAAGGTTTTTCTTGTTGGTCGTACCAATGCATACCTACTAGCTATACTCTCCTTTTTTCGCTGTACTATTTGGGTATCTTCTAATTGGGTAACCAATTCATTTTTCCTATTATTTTAGTTGTTGGTGGTATTTGTGCAAGCCATAAAGCTTTAGATTGTCAAATTGAAGTATTTATGAGCCATACCATTTCTAAGTCAATTGCTTGGAGTGTCTTTTAAGGCAAATTTTGAAGGTTTTTCTTCTTGGCCATACCAATGCTTACCTGCTAGCTATACCCTCCTTTTTTGGCCGTACCATTTGGGTATCTTCTAGTTGGGTAACCAATTCATTTTTCCATTATTTTAGTTGTTGTTGATGGCATTTGTGCAAGCCATTGAAATATGCCCCTTAGTTTTTTCTAGGATTTTTCAAGCACATAACCGACACAACACTAAAGATTAGCGTTAGCTCCCAAAAGATATACAACTTGAAAGTAACCTTCGCCAAGAATGTTCACCAAGATCCTTTGAAAGGCGAGGTGATAGCATATGGCGATGGGATCGTTAGCCACTAAACTAAATTGAAGAACAATGCTGAAATGAAACAGGCAGTGATCCAACCATGAGCAATCCACGCTACCACTTGTTCAATGGGTGGAAGATAATTACAATGAAATACAATTCATCCGCTTTCCAACGGGCATCCACTTAAGCAGTGGGAATACTCCACTTATTCAGTGGGTGAAATATGAAAGATGCAATTGATTATTTCTCGACACTAGTGGTAAACCATCCAGGGGTTACAATGTTTGCATTAAAATCATAAAGCAATTGCAAAAATATAAATGACTGAACAGTACTACTGTTTCAGCCTTACAGTGCAAATTATCTGCAAGTACATGTGTTTATTACAATGATTTCTCAATAGAATCTGCTCCAAACTTACTGCAAAGTTCACACTACATCTCCAATTACAAGTATGAATAGAATTGCTTAAGAAACGTAGCATAAAGGGGAATAACCAGACCTGATTTGCTGAGCCAGCAAATTAAATGTTCAGACCAGCAAGTATACTTTCACCAATTTGCTCCTTTCTTCATCCAAAATGCTCCTATCACCTCCAAATTGAGTGCACATGAAACTAGAAGCTTAAACACCCATGAAATATAACATAACTTGGAAAGTGCTAAGTCTGATATAAATTTCCAGCGAACCAAAGTATAGACCACCAAGCATTTCAACCACCAATACACTTAATTCTCCACAAACTCCCACAATACACTCCAAAACTAAAAGACAATGCTTCCTAAAGGCAAGGTGACCAAATAACATGAATTAAGCAATGTAAAGCAGCCACAAATGAAAGAGCTCAAATCCCAATGCAGCTATGGAGATGTACGGCCCTAGGAAAAGGGCGACCTCTCTTAAAAATTGGAGACTCAAAGATAAAATCTGAAACTTCACCCAAGGGGTCACCACGAGCATAGAAAATGATTAGCCAAATACCCACAACCAAATAAAAATCACTCAAAAAGCTGCAAATGAAAATCTACTTCAGCCATGACTGAACCAGCAACTCAAAACTAGAAATTATTACCAAAATTCTCCAACGTTGAAGCTCAATATGCACTTCTGAATGAAGCACACTCCCAATTAACCATCTAGGGAACCATAGTTTCAGGCCCAAAGAATGGTGTAGAAAACTAAGCTCCCCCTTAGTCGGGTTCTGAAATCAATCCAGCAGTATCACTGTAGAAAACTAAGCTCCCCCTTAGTCGGGTTCTGAAATCAATCCAGCAGCATTTTGATAGCATAAACAATAGATACCAAAAGATGGAGCAAACACTCTCTTAAATAGAATTCTCAAATGACCTTTCATTTCCCACCTTTTCCCTCCAAGAAAGGGATGCCCATTCACGTTTTGAAATATTTTAATTTTAAAAATACTTTAATCCCTTCTTATTTTGGCGTTCAAACTCCAAGGCACATTAAAACATCATAAAAATATTAATTAATCCCTTCATGAGGCATCCTCCCTCAATGGCCCCCTTTTAAAACAACATTAAGTCATTAATTTAGGCCATAGGGCCTAAAATGAATTTAAAACATTAAATGACTTAAATTAAATCATTTTACCAAAATGAGCTTCAAAAATGCTGAAAGCCAATTATGCTCCAAACTACACTACCCAAAATGGAAACTGAGCTGACTATTGATGCTACTACCCAGGATGGTACTGCTAGAAATAGAACTTACTAAAAATAGTAAATTCTGAAAATTTTCCCAATGCCTTTGCATGTCATATCACTGCAAAGCTCTCTAAAACCTAGAAAGGATCTGCAAACCAAATCTCGAAACTCCAACGTACAATCTAAAAATAGCAAGTTCCGAGAAAGGTTGTCAGATGGAGATGCATGTCACACCATTCCGAAGCTCTCCAAAAACCCAAAAAACTCCACTAGACATGAATCAGAAACTCTTGCATGCAAACCTTCAAAAATGCTTCAAAACCCTATAAAATAGGAAACCCTAATTTTACCTCTAACGTGCCTACAAGCTTCCAGAAATAGGCTATCAGTCACCAAAGAGCGTATAACTAAAATAGGGACATTACAGCCATAAAGCTTTAGATGATCAAATTGAAGTATTTATGAGCCATACCATTTCTAAGGAGGCCATACTAGTTATGGATGAGATGTGGGAAGTTTGGAAATGAAGCACCTCACTTTTGAAGGCGCCTAGGGTTGGTTATGTTAGTTTTAGGATCATAAATCAAATAAGCAGAAATACAACAACACATAGAACAATGAACACAACAGATACCCTGGGAAAACCCTCCTTCTCGAGGGAGAAAAACCCAGCAAAATATATCTCTTATATATATGTAAAGAAAAGAGCAGAAATCTCCTTACAATTCAGGCCCTACTCTAGGCCGAATTAATACAATGAATAATAGCACCTCTCCTTGATGCAAAAAATACAAATAGATATGTTTCTCCTTGAAATCGATCTACTGCTACAAGATGTTGATCTGCTGCTATGTCTGCTTGAATTGTTAAGAATGGTGAACACTTGCTGCTAGTAATATGCAAATATCTGCTACTAATAAGATGTGAATGTCTGTTGATAAGATGCAAATGAAAGGAAATGAACTTCGTGATCAAATGGGAGGACTCTTGAAAATTTTAATGATCAGATTGTATGCACAGAAATTAATTCAAATCAGACAAAATAACATAGCAAATACCCTGGGAAAACCCTCCTCTTGAGGGAGAAAAACCCAGCAACAATATATCACTTATATATTGAATTATCACTAGAATGATCTTCTTTACAAGAGGGCAAGATACAAGCCCAAATATCAGCACCAAGAGATGATGCACACAATAATAAGAGAACACAGTTCGCTGAAGAAGAACTCAGACTTCTACCAAATATAGGTCTGCCTTGAAGAACTTGCACTTAGACTATGAAGAAGATAATCGAGCTTTTGCTTGAATAAAACTTGATATTTACAATGAGAAGGCGAACTCATATTTATACATATTGAAAGGTCGCCACCTTATTAAATGCAAGTCGGCTAATAATAAAGATATATCTCGTTTCAAATAGACGCATTCATTCAAGGTAAGTCGCACCAAGAGAGAGAGTTCGGCCTTGACACAAAAGACGTGTCATTTCATTTAATATTTAATGCTTAACAAATCAAAGTGTCTTCATAAGAAATTGTACCTCTTTGATACTTAATAAATTAAATAGCATGTGGCTATCATTTAATTTATTATTCATATGAAGATCGTTGGAAGTTTATTCCAAACGATGCATGTTATCATTAACACTCCCTCTCAGCTAGGAAGTGAACTTCCAACTGCACAAGACATATCACCTCAACGTGATGTCTATCACTATGGCTACAACCATTAGTGAAAAGAAGAATATCACCTCATCGTGATATTATATATCGCCTCAACACGATATCAACCATAATGGCTACAACCAAACTATGGTGAGTACAAATGTTCATCACTTGCGTGATGTTGTCACCTCAACGTGACTTTCACCATGACTCTCTCAAAGGGTGAAACACAAGTACAACATATGTCATGGAGTCTCACACATGACATCCACCATGACTCAGCTCAGAGGGTGGAAACAAGGGCTTTCACCTCAAATCTCAAAGAGAAATGCATTAACAAGGGCTTGCACCTCAAATTCCTCTGTCTCAGAGGAAAATGCATTAACAAGGGATTTCACCTCGAACTTCTATCACAGAGAAGAACTCATTAAACAGGCTCACTGATACTGAGACTCTTTCTCAGTCAAGGCTGGATTCTCCACCATACCAAGCTTGTCTCGAAAGTACACAAACTTTATCCTAGAGAGAGGCTTGGTGAGAATATCTATCGTCGGTCATCGGTGCTGATGTACCTCAACTGTATAGTCTTTCACAGTACCATATCTCTAATGTAGTGGTACTTGATCTCAACGTGCTTGGTTTTGTCATGGAACACAGGATTGACAGAAAGCTTCACACAACTCTGATTATCACAATGAATGATAGTAGGTTCCATTGATTGTCCAAACAACCCTGCAAGGAGCTTACGAAGCCACACTGCTTCTCGAGTTGCCATACAAGCTGCAATATACTCTGCCTCTATTGTACTCAATGCTACAAATGACTGCCTCCTGCTACAGCAGGAAATCATAGCAGAACCCAAACTGAAGCAACAACCAGAGGTGCTCTTCCAATCTAAAACACACCCTACCCAATCAGAATTTGTATAGCCATGTAACTCCAGGTCTACATCTGAAGAATACCTCAACCCATATCCAACTGTGCCTCGCAAGTATCTCTGGATATGTTTAGCTGCAACAAAATGTATCTATCTTAGATCACACATAAACTGGCTAAGTGCACTCATTGCATAGCAAATATCATGTCTAATGTTAACTAGATACATCAATGATCCAATTAGTTGTCTGTACAATGTAGGATCCACCAAGTCTGAACTAGTTGCAGCCTCCAACTTATGTAGGTTGGTCTCCATGGGTGTAGACATGGATTTGCAATCCATCATACCAAATCTCTTGAGTATATCAATGGTGTATTTCCCTTGACTTAGAATCATCTCATCTGTTTCTGCCAGACTTCTAAGCCAAGGAAGCAATGCATGAGCCCAAGGTCCTTCATCTCAAATTCAGAAGTCAACTCCTTCTTACACTCAAGAATCAGGTGATCTTCTCCAGTAAGGATCAGATCGTCAACATATAAAACCAAAATTAATGCATCACCATTGATTACCTTGAAGTAGAGATTTGAATCAACATCATTCTTCAAGAAGCCCAAACTTGACAGGTACCGATCAATCCTTTCGTACCATGCACGAGGAGCTTGCTTAAGACCATACAAGGCCTTCTTCAGCTTGCAAACATGTGACTCCTTCCCATGAACCTCAAATCCATCAGGCTGCTCTAAATAAACTTCTTCCTCAATCACTCCATTGAGAAAGGTTGTCTTTACATCCATCTGGTGAATCTTCCATGCTCTAGATGCAGCAATAGCGATGATGGTTCTGATATGAGTACAGCGAGCAACAGGAGCAAACGTTTCTTCGTAATCAACTCCCTCTTTCTAAGAAAACCCACAAGCCACAAATCTTGCTTTGTACTTCTCAATGCTTCCATTTGCAGCATGCTTAATCTTGAATAGCCATTTAGAAGATACCACAGACTTGCCCTCAGGTCTAGAGACAATGTCCCAAACATCATTCTTAAGAATTGACTGATACTCCTCTGCCATAGCATCTCTCCAAACCTGATAACTAGATGCTTCCTCAACACAGGTAGGCTCGAATTCTATAATCTGACTCATTAAGGCAACATAGCTGGAGAACTCATGTGGCCTTTTACTTTCTCTGAATGTGCCTCTAGGAGCTGCAAAACTTTCAGCCTCTTGCATAGTACGCCTGGCCCATAGAGGTCTCTTTCTCCCAATAACCATGTCAGTAGGCCCATCAGTAGGTTCCAAGGGTTCAATAGGATCTATATCTTCTTTTGGTTCTGAAATCTCCCCCTGAATCTCAAGAGTATGATCAACTTCCATTTCCTGAGGAGACTTCATTATCGATCTCCATATGAAAGCCCCTAGATCTCCTGAATGCAACATCTTCCTTGAATGTGACATCCCTATTGATCTCGATCAACTTCTGTCCTAGAATGTATATTCTGTAGGCTTTTGATGTCTCACTGTAGCCCACAAATATTCCCTTCTTGCCAGAAGGCTCCAACTTAGTTCTCTTTTCCTTTGGAACATGAACATAGACAGGACATCCAAAGATCCTCAAATGACTGACTTCGGGCTTCTTCCCTGTAAAGGCTTCCTCCGGAGTCATATTCTCCAAGATCTTATGAGGACTTTTGTTCTAAACATATACAGCCATCCTGGAAGCTTTTGCCCATAAGAAGGTTTGCAAATCTTGATCATGGATCATGGCCTTTGTTGCTTTCACGATTGTCCTGTTCTTTCTTTCCGCAACACCATTTTGTTGAGGATTATAGGGGACACAGAACTCCCTCTTAATCCCTGCATCAATACAAAAAATTCCGAAAACTGCTAGAGGTGTATTCTCCACCATTATCAGATCTAAGGACCTTAATTCTTTTACGAGAAAGATTTTCCACCAAGGCTTTAAATTCCTTAAACCTATCTAACACTTCCTTAGACTCTTTAGTTTTTAAAAAATAAATCCAAGTCTTCCTAGAGTGGTCATCAATAAAAAGAACATAATACAAGAATCCACTCGAAGACGGAACAGACATAGGACCACATAAATCAGAATGAAAAAGGTTTAAAATACACTTAGATCTATTTTCTCTACTATGAAAAGGAGATTTTATATTCTTACCCAAAGCGCAACCCTTGCAAGTACCTTTGTGCTCCTGGTTGAACTTAGGCAGGCCTGACACCATCTTCTCCATGATAGGTAAGGCTCGGAAGTGTAGGTGAGCCAATCTCCGATGCCAAAGATCACACAAACTTGAAGAATCATGAACTAGAGCTTGTAGAGGACGTGTGTAGACTCTGTAAAGGCTTTCATGTCTAACTCCAATTACTTGAGCATCCTTGAAGCTAGAGTTCTCCATCCACACTAGAACTTTGCCTTTAGAGAAGGCAACATGATATCCTTTATCTTCCAAGGCTGAAATAGAAATAAGATTGCGCTTGATTCAGGGAACATAAAGAAAATTACTGAACTGAAGTGTGATGCCGGAATCCAAATGAAGTGTAGAGGTACCAAATCCTTCCACAGAATAGCTAGCATCATCTCCAATGATGACTTGCTCCGAAGACTCCTTCTCCACCAAACTTGATAAGTGCTCCTTAAAACCAGTGATATGTCATGAAGCACCACTGTCGATCAGCCAAGTGTTGGTGTCGTTAGGTACACTGCTTGCCAACGCCAAGTAGAACAAATATTCACTTGAATCCTTTTGTGGAGAAGCATCATCAACATCCACAACAATAACTTGTTGCTTAGGTCTAGTTGGACAATACTTGGCGAAGTGCCCAAACTTATCACACCTAAAGCATTGGATCTTGGACATATCCCTCTTCTTCTTGAATGGAGGTGCATCATCATTTCCCTTGTCCCGATTCCTCTTAAAGAATCCTTTCCTTCCATCTTTTCCTTTCTTCTTTGAAGCATGGGAGGCAAGAACATGAATGTCTTCATTCTTTGAACTTTGACCAACGCCTCTTGCCACCAACCTTGATTCCTCTTGAATGCAATCTGATCTTAGGCGATCAAACTTAGGCAATTTTGATCTTGCACTGATTCCCTGAATGTAAGATTCCCAAGACAAAGGTAGACCATTGAGAGCAAGCATAGTCAGGTCTTTGTCATCAACCATATGCCCTATTGTCGAGCTCTGATCTCTCAAATCTGCAATCCTCATAAAGTATGCAATCACTGATTCACCTTTCACCATCTTCACATGATGTAGTTGTTGCTTCAATGCAAGTGCTCGGCTAGTATTGTTGATTTTATACATCTCTTCCAATGTTTTGAACATGTCTCTCGCTGTCTTCAACTTAGAGACAATAGGAACAATGTAATCCTTGACTGAATCAACCAATTTTCTTTGCCCACTGCAACTTCTCTTCTTCCTCCTCAGGTTTAGGAACGCTAGACTCCACGAACTCACCCAAGTCATTTTCACACAAAGTAAGCATGATCCTAAATCTCCATGATGTGAAGTTAGATGCTCCCTCAAGTCTATCCTCAATCTTCAAACCGTTCACCATCTTGACTAATGTAGATAAATGAACAAGTAGGGTATGCTGATTAGCAATAATCTGATCACAATCCTCTCAAACCCACTCTGATACCATGTAAATTTTAATGATTAGATTGTATGCACAGAAATTAATTCAAATCAGACAAAATAACACAGCAGATACCCTAGGAAAACCCTCCTCTTGAGGGAGAAAAACCCAGCAACAATATATCACTTATATACATAGTTGGAAAACTCGCCCCAACAAAAAACTCGCCAAGGGAAAAATTGGAGAGTTTTTTAAAACTCACCAAAAACTCAGAAAAAACTCAGCAAAAAACTCGAGAAATGAAAAAATTGCTTAATTTTCATTAAAAACACATTTTTTTTGCAAAATTCAATGACAAGATGAATCCAATGAATCCATAAATGAGTACAAAAGTGTTTTCTATTAATTTTGATTGACTTTAATGTAAATTGATTACAAAATCGCATTCTCATGCGGAATCTCGATGGCTAAAAGCCTGAAATTCTGATACATGAAAACAGTAAAACTAGAACTAGAAGCAAATACTAAACAACAACTAAATACAACATGCTAGGCTTTCCTCTTCCCTAGTCTAGCAACAGCTAGGGAAGAAGGGGTGGGTCCTCTAGTCCTGCCGCGTGTGCATGGTGCTAGTGGTGGTGGCTGCGGTGCTACTGCTGCTGGCTCTGGCTCTGGCTCTGGCTCTGGCTGGATCTCATCCAACCCTACATCTCCAACTCCTGATGCACCCACATCCTCCATTGCCTCTCTCTCAAAGTCAAGGATTTCATCTGCACTAAACAATGGAGGCTGCTCCTCTCGCCCTGTCCAATCACTATAAGGATCTATCTCATCTAAGTCAATAGGATCCTGTGATTTTTCTTCAACTCTCTTTATGCGCAACCGAAGGTTGTATTGCACAAAGACCAAGTCATTGAGGCGCTTTTGTGTTAACTTGTTCCTCTTTTTCGTGTGAATGGACTCGAACAAGCTCCAATTGCGCTCACAATTGGATGCACTACAAGGCTGACATAGAATGCGGAGGGCAATTTTTTGTAGATTTGGGGTTTTTCCACCCCAATTTTTCCACCAAACATCTGCAAAAAAAAAAAGAAAATTGAAGAGTTAGAAAACAAAGTCAAAGACTCAAAAGTCAAAAGTCAAAACACATTTTATCAAATTCTAAGATGCATGTGAAATAAACTTAAAATTTAAAGACTCTGAATTTTATACCTGGTGGCAGAGTGGTTCTTCCTCTAACAGCCAGCTCCGAAGAAAAGAGATTACCAGTTGCCTCCCTGTATATATCCATCTCCTTGACGATGAGGTCTCTCACTGCAACCTCGGGTTCCATCCTCTGAATGCATGTTGTGAGCCCCTCCATAACCTCTCCATTAGGATCAGAGAAGCTCTCTGAGAAGAGATAAGAAGGGTTGAGGAAGTACCCTGCTGCATGGATGGGTTGGTGGAGTTGATTGTTCCACCTCCTATCAACAATCTCCCATATGGGATCAAATTTGAGGCTGTCCCCCATGTAATAACTTTTGATGGCCTCCTTGGCCCTATCCATGGCCTCATAAATGTATCCCATTGGGTTTTCATCCCCATCTACCAAGCGGAGGACTCTAACCAAGGGCTCCGACACCTAGATTAAAAATACAAAAAGATCAAAGTTAGAAATTTATAATGAAAGGCTTAAAGTTAAATTAAAAAATATATATTTATATTCAACTTGAGATTAAAATTAAAATCAAAGTTTTGAAGTTACCCTCACGATCTCTGTAGCTTTTTGTGCAAACAAGGGGTCGAAGACTATTGCAGAAATTCTATCTCCTTCGGCCTTCTTTGAATATGAGGAGTCATTCCATGCTTGACTCACGAACATTTGTTTTAGAGAGCCCAAAGAATCCAAAATGCTTTGCAACGTTAGGAAAATTGTTGCAAACCTTGTGGCACCCGATCTCACCAACTCCTTCCCTTGCGTATGCTCTCTCATCAAACTAAGAACCCAAGGGTGATTGTAGATATATTTTGTGATGCTCCTTGCATCATCTACAATCGGTGCCACCCAAACAAGTTTGCCTATGTCCTCCAAAAGAAGGTCAAGGCAATGAGTCGCACAAGGTGACCAAAAGAGTGATGGATGTCTACTCTCAAGAATCCTTCTAGCTGCCACATATGCTACTGCATTATCTATGATGACTTGCACCACATTAGCAATCCCCACCTCCATCACAACTTCATCCAACAACGTACACAATGTATCTGCAGTTTTTATCCTATTGGAAGCATCCACCGACTTCCAAAACACAACTTCACCTTTGGAAGCAACCAAAAAATTAAGGATGGTGCGGTTTCTCCCATCCATCCACCCATTAGAAAGAATTGAGCAGCCAAATTTCTTCCATTTAGTTTTTTGCTCTTCCACCACATGCATTGCCCTTTCGGTTGCATTTGTGAGCAAACTACAAGTACAAAGTAAAATAATTAAATAAGTACAAAATTGTAAGTTTTAAACAAAAAATAGCTTGAATTCAACATAAATAATAAAGTAATTTAAATTTTAAATTAAAGAACATAAAATTTAAGTTGACTTGTCACTTACCTCCCACTCAAATCTTTGCGAGAAGGTGGCTTGAAGCCTTTTCCCGCAACTGTCAATGAAGTGACCATATTGTGCCAATAGGGACTACTCGCCACATTGAATGGTATGTTATTGAAATACCAAAAATCAGCACATGCCATTTTGGCATGTTCATGCACCTCCTTGTTCCACCCTGTAGCCTCCAATGATACCTGTGCTCCTGGTGTGTTTCTTGGCACAAAAAAACTTTGTGGGTTGCGTGAAGATGAAGGTGGTGGTGGCATTGGCACTCTAGTCGAACTAGAGGAAAAGGGGGGCCTAGAGGATGGTGTGGCTGTGGAGGATGTCCCATGAGTGCGAATTTGTGGACCATGAAGAGAGCCCACAATGCCAATAATATCTACATCCTCATCTGACTCTATCTCCATGTGCTCGACCCCGTGCTCCTGAGTCCCATGGGCATGCGCATGTCCACTGGCACTGGCTATGGATGCTGCTATGGCTATTTTAGCCCTCTCCCTTTGCATTTTTTTTTCCTCAGCAAGTGAAAGTAGGGCAAGCATCTCTCTTCTAATCTCTTCTTTGGGCTTCTCACAAACCTTGGAATCACGTTGAGGAATGCCTGCTAGATGGTATTTGAGGCGATTTATGCCTCCATGATATGTTTTTTTGCATTCACCGCAAACAACTGTTCCAGGCACTGGCCCTCTGACACCATATTTCCATGTAGGGTCTCTAGCCCCTGCAGGACGAGTGCCTGGAACCCATGATGATGGTGTGCGAGGGGTGGAACTTGATGGGGCGGGGGTGGAACCTGATGCTGAGCCTGAACCAGAGCCAGAAGCCATTATAGTGTGTAATGTGTATTCACTGATCAATGATCAATCTACACATTCAAAAATATGTACAACATATTAGTTTTTTAATACAAAAAAATTTAAAAAACAACCTAAAATCATTAAAACTTCAAAAATCTAGAGCTAAATTTGATTTAAATTGATACAAATGTGTTTAAATGAATTATCAATTAACATTATTAACTAATCTTATCATTCTACACAAAAAATGAACCTAGGTCTGAAAATTTCAAAAAATAGTGAAAAAAATGAAAAAAATCAGCAAAAATCAACAAAAGATTGTGATGAATCTTGTTTTTTGGATTCTAAATGCAAAAAAATTGTTTCTTTGTGCTCTATCATGTCTTTTTTTCAATTTGGAATGAGTATTTTGCAAGAAAAATGAAAGAAAATAATTAATCAAAAACAAAAAACAAAAACAAAAACCCTACCTATGAATCGAATTTCCCTTCAAAATCCACACAAAATGGCGTTTGAATCCGCTCTCCTCGATGGCAAATCGTTGGAAATGATATCTCCTTGTTGGGGGGGTGGTTTAGCTCCTCACATAAAGTATTAAGTGATTTTGAAATATGAACATAATAAAAGATGTCTTCAGCCTTTAACACTGCGCAGGCCAGTTTTTTGCACGAACTCACGAGTTTTTGCAAAAACTCGAAAAAACTCGTTTTTGCAGGTTTGGCGAGTTAACTCTGCAAAAACTCATTTTTAAAAAAAACTCACGAGTTTTTTAAGACTCTGCGAGTATGCCAACTATGCTTATATATTGAATTATCACTAGAACGATCTTCTTTACAAGAGGGCAAGATACAGGCCCAAATATCAGCACCAAGAGATGATGCACACAGTAATAAGAGAACACAGTTCGCTGAAGAAGAACTCAGACTTCTACCAAATATAGGTCTGCCTTGAAGAACTTGCACTTAGACTATGAAGAAGATAATCGAACTTTTTCTTGAATAAAACTTGATATCTACAATGAGAAGGTGAACTCATATTTATACATATTGAAAGGTCGCCACCTTATTAAATGCAAGTCGGCTAACAATAAAGATATATCTCCTTTCAAATAGACGCATTCATTCAAGGTAAGTCGCGCCAAGAGAGAGAGGTCGGCCTTGACACAAAAGACGTGTCATTTCATTTAATATTTAATGCTTAACAAACCGAAGTGTCTTCATAAGAAATCGCGCCTCTTTGATACTTAATAAATTAAATAGCATGTGGCTATCATTTAATTTATTATTCATATGAAGATCGCTGGAAGTTTATTCCAAACACTGCATGTTATCATTAACAACTCTATCCTCCTTATATACCAAGCCAAATGACCTCTCTCCTAGGTCGGTTACTTGAAAGAAGAAATATCATTTAAAATAAGCAAGCTGACCGGCCTTTAATTATGGGAAAATAGCTCCCAAAGCTATAAAACACTAACAGGTTATTTGTTGCCAAATGTTTTCCAAGAGAACTTGCTAGTCATTTAGGGCCATACATGAAATAAATATTTAACATTTAAGAAAAAGTGACATTTTTTAGGAACATTTGCTTCCTTATATTGAAGTTATATTTCAAGAATATAGTTTCAAGACATTTGAGATGGGTTTTGGATCTGTAGGAGTTACAATGCAAATTCTAGTTTTTGGAGGATCTTATAATTTTACAATGTTAGTCAAATTTTAGTAATCAAACAATATTCAGCATGCTCTCAATGTGTGTTCAGTTCTGATTTGACAATTTATCAGCAGAACCAAGTGATATCAAACCTACAATCGGCATTCTAACATCATCTATCTGAGGTATACTTTTGTTGGGTACTTAAGTAATTTGTTATCTATGTTATTTGGCTCATTCTAGGTTGTTGCAGCAGTTAAAATTTGTGATCAGAACTTTTTATCAGCATAAATAAGCAAGATAATTTTCTTTAATGATGATTTTGTAATGCATTGATATATTGTAATACCCTAGATGGTAGTACCACCAATGGTTTCTTCCTTGCTCTTAATGTATTTAATATTTACTCACCCCACTAAATAAGTGGAAATGTTGTATATGCTCACGCCACTGAATAAGTGGAAGTACTATAATTTTCTTACCCCACTAGACAAGTGGATTTTTGGTATTTGCTCACCCCACTGAATAAGTGGAAATTCATGTACTTTGTAACTGTACTCTGCTGAATAAGCATGAAGTGTTTGTATTCATTGTAATTGCACACTCCGTTGAATAAGCTTTGAACTTTTTTCCTTTCTAGTTATTGCATAGCACACTCACTGAAGAAGTGAGATTGGTCAGCTTTCCGCCTAGTGTGTTTCCTTCTAAGTTGTTGCATTCAAGATAGTTATGTGGTCCCATATACTGTGTGCTCTGACATTGCCCATCTCAGGAACTAGGTGATCAAAAAGTGATAAGGACATTGCATTGTAACTTATTTTCAATTGGAAGATTTCAAAAAATATAGCAGTGTTTATTACACATTTACCCAATTACTAAATTAAATAATTTTTTTTAATCTTTTCATCAGTTCGAAATGGCAAATTTCCATTTTTTAGATGAGTTGACTACACAACCTGTTCAATTGACTCAGGTCTTCATTCTTATCCTCATCTCCCAATTTATTTTTCCTTGAAAGTCTATAAATACAATCATTCCTTCATCATTTTCATGATCACTCTTTATGCAAATTCATTTTGTCAAAATACTTTGTTAATCGAATTTAATGTTATGTTGCTAAGTCGCATCCACATTACAACACGCAAAGCTACATTAAATTTGAGGTTTGCAATAATGTTGTTCGATAGGAATTAAGATTTGATTTCTATTTTCCATTTTCAAGTTCTTTATTTTCTTGTTTTTCAATTTCAATGCAATAGTAATACACTTCAGACCATGTATTTTGATGGAGCTTGTTGCAAAGAAAGATCAAGGGTTGGAGTTATCCTAATATCTCCTAATGAAAAAATGTTCAAGTTTTTCTATAGACTTAGATTTCATTGCACTAATAATGTTTCAAAATACGAGGCATTACAATTAGGAAGAAACTTAGCTATAAAGTGTGATATTAAGTGTATTTGAATCATTGGAGATTATGAATTAATTGTACTCAAGTCAAAGGTGCCTATGTGGCAAGAAAAACAAGGTTAAAGTGATAAGAATGTTGCGTGAGATACCATGGATATGTTTGATGCTTTGGTATGGGGTGGGTAGTAAGAGAAGAAAATGTTCCTGCTGATGCACTAGCTATCTTAGCCACACACTTTGACGATAGGTGGGTTTCACCACTAAGCACTACTAGGGTATAAGTATGGGTAAGGCCTACTATTCCTAACAATGTCTATAACTGATAAGCCCTGCTATTCTTAACAGTGATGATCAAATATACCAGTTCTTTACTATGTAGGTGAATTTGATGACCAATCCACTAATTGGGAGCCCGTGCTGAAAAACACCAATGAGAAAAAAACATTAGATGGTAGTGACATCATCCACCTCAAAACTACCATCCAAAGTAGCTAGTGGCTCTTGAAAGAGCATTTGATGTAGTAGACCATTTTAAGGCCAAAAGCAACCCAGTGTCAAAAAGAGATGGTGAAGAAATCAATTTAGAGAGTGAGTCAGCACCAAGGGTGGTTTATGTTGGCAAAACAGTTAATCACACAATAAGAGCACTTCTCGTTGCTTTATTAAAGAAATGGAAAAACATTTCACTTGATCCTATGATGAACTAAAACATTATAAAGAGTGGCATGTCATTCCCTTGCAGCCAAATGCCAAGCCTTTTAGGCAAAAACAAAGAGCAACAAACCCTACTCTAGCTCCCCAAATGCAAAAAGAGCTAGCTAAATTGAGAGATAGAGGAATGATTAAACCAATAAGACATTCCTCTTAGATATCTAATTTAGTCCCAATCAAAAAGAAAATGGAGATATTAGGTTGTACATGGACTATAGAATCTTGACATCTCTTCATTAAAGAATAATTATCCTCTTCTTAACATCAAAAGCCTATTGAAAAAAGTTACAAGTTATGAAATAATACAATACAAAATAGCGTTCACCACTCCTTGGGGAATATCTATGTGTTAGGCTGCCTTTTGGGCTCACCAAAATTGAAGCCACTTTTTAAAGGGCCATGGATGTTGCACATTTTGGTCAAATTGATGAAATTATGGCCATTTATCAGGACAATTTTACTTACTCCAAGGATAGAAGCAAGCATTATGAGTATTTAGAACATATCTTCAAAAGATGTTCAGAATATGGTATATCACTTAACCCTGAGAAGTGTGTGTACAAGTTTAAGGAAGTAAAGTTGTTGGGTCGTATTGTGTCCAAAAGTGAGGTTAAAACTAATCCTGAAAGGGTAGAAGCAGGACCTAAATTTGACGATCAACCTTGCCTATCAAGGCAAACTTTTGTGATAGTTATCAATTCAGAGTTGCCTTTCAAGTTTGAAAATATATTTTATTTTAAAAAGTATATCATAGACTAGATATATATTTTACTATGATCTTATATAATTTTTTATTGTCTGTCCAAAATTTTCCCTTTCATGTGATACAGTCTTCTCAAAATTTTAACTGTATTTTAAGGCAAAAGTTGCTAAATACAGCCACCAAACTTAGGCCTTGGGTAGAAGCAATTGATAGAATTCCCCAACCTAAAACAGTAAAAGCTATCCAAACATGTTTTGGCCAGATTAACTTTGTTAGGAGATTTGTTCCCAACTTTGTAGAGAAGACAAGGGCCATCTCAAGAATAATGGAAATGGGTCAAGATTATAAGATGGAAGGGTGAGCATTTAGAGTCTTTTCTAGGCATAAAAGAAGCATGTGTAGAAACAGGTTCTCATTCTAGCTAGCCCAAACTACTCTAAACCTTTCCAACAGTTTTCCATTTGCTTCATTCCATACAACTGCAATAGCTTTATTACAACAACAAAAATATGATGAGGATTTTGAGCAGCCCGTTGTTTTCTTCTGCAAGTCCTTTCAAAATGCTGAATTAAAATATGTTATAATAGAAAAACAAGCTTATGCTCTTGTTAAAGTTGTTAAAAATTTCAAGCCTTACTTGGCACCACAACTATTGCTTATGGTCCACATTCTATAGTGGACATATTTACTCAACAGAAGGTTTCAGGCAGAAAATGCAGATGGATTAATAAAATCCATGAACTCAACCTTGAGATCTAAATAACAATGTTTGTGAGGGGTCAAGGACTAGCCAACGTAATGATAGAAACCAATTTAAAAGTTGTGGAAGTGAATGTGGTAGATAACATTGGAATGTCATGTCCCCGAAATTGTGACACTTTGATAATAAAGAAGCATAATTAAAATAGTTAACCATTTGATATTACATAATTATAATTGTCAAAGACAATATTATAAATAACGTCATAATATTGTTATGATATAATAGATATTAAAGTATATAAAAATCAATATAAAATGTAAACATACAATAATATTATAATTACAATTATAAGTATATTGGATAATATAATATTCAAAATATAATACAAAAATTATAAATAAAATAAATTACAAAATATAAAATACAAAATCATAGATGGTATTATAATTATAATACAATTAATATTCACAAGAATATAATATAATATAATAATAATTAGTGTTATTAATTGTAATAATAAAAATATATATATTAACAAGAAACATTTATTATAGGCAGCGCTGAAGTTTATCTAAAAGGCTGTGATTCATTAAAGAAACATTCATCAATTAAAAAGCACTTAAAAGATAAAAGGCAGTGCTTAAAATATATGCACCGACTGATAGTCATCAAATAATAATAAAGGTGGGTTGTTAACTAAAAGACATGCCCTTATACGTGGACATTGCTCCTCAAAAAGGACGTGGCCCTCCCATTATGGGATTTAAGATATAAGAATGATGAGAATTGAAGGAAAGAACGCATCGATCTGGAAAATACTTAAAAAAAAAAAAAATAAGACTGCATACATTCGGTGAAACCCCAGGCTGCTGGAAGCTGCATTCTGTAAGCATAAAGAAGGCTTGATGATTATATATTTTCAATTTATTTTGTAAAGTAGATTCTATAGTGTTTTCAGCATTGTTTATTTCAAATGTAGTGGAGCCAGAATTTATAAAACAGGATAAATGAATATGAATACTGCTGTTTGTAATATAATCAGGAAATTGTAGGAATAAGCAGCAACAGTGGTAAGTCATCATAATTATTGTAGGCTGCTGTATGATATTTATATTTGTTATTTCTGTGATAGGGTCTGCAATTATATATGTATACAGTATATATATATATGTATTTTTTGATCTAGATTAATTATTTTGTATTATGCTTATTATCTGTAACTTGTAAGTATAGAAATATACATATTTTGATGTTCATAATTACTTATGTATATAGAAAGTGAGAATAGTGGATTTAGGTGAGTTGATCATCAAACACATTATCAATTCAAATTTCGGTTGATAGATATATTTTAATATATTACAATTTGTGAATATAATTAAATATATTATAATGGATGGAGAGAAGAATCAACAATCGAGGAGAAAAAAGAGAAAAGAGTCAACATCTGCTGGAAACACGCAGGAACAGAGGTAAGTAGACTAACCTATCAGATACTGTTAATAAATCAAGTCTCCTACAAGGAGATTATGTTAAATTTATTATGATAGATCAGTAATCTTTCTATTTGATACAAGATTAAATATGAAGTCATTGTGAAATCTCTGTCTGTGTAGAAATCGACCAGATAAATCCACCGAACTGTTAAGGATAGAAATGAAGTGAAACTTCATAAACAGAATCTAGCTTAATCCCTAACTCGTAGTGTATCGAACTAATGATTATACTTTGTGATCAACTGTATAGAGAGCATATACTTACTAAATGTGAAATGTAATAAACAAATGTCAATTCACTAAGTTACTAGAGAAATCTAAAATATGCAGATTTATAATTTATTAAACACAACGATATAGTTTACAACAATGAATGTGTCTTTGAGTGATGATGGTTGTACTACTCCGTGAATAGACTTCGACCAAAATCTCTTTCGTAACGCTTGATGAGGATAGGGGGTGTGTGGAAGGGAAAGGCGGGTAAATCCATCCAATGTTGGATGGAGCCCAAGACGGGTACCAACCTTGAGGGTGTCCAACTCGAGATGGTGCACGCACCCTTGGCACAATAAATCTACCATCCCACGAGGTTAGGGAGATGAATGAGGCGAAGGTCTATTCCATCGGAAGTAGACCGTCTTTCATGATCATAATAGTAATACCCTAGATGATAATATATTTATTTGTCTCATTCTTAAAATATGCAAAGTTGAAAGGAACTAAACATTGACTTATATGCCTAATTGTTATCTCATATATATATATAGGATTCAAAGCAATTTACTTAAATAAAATGATGTGTCAGTAAAATACATTACATGTCTTAATTTGATGTTTCTGTTTTTCTAGGGTTGTTAAACTAGGGGACATTACATGGAAATTCTAGTGGCTGTGTATTAAAAGATGATCCTTGGTATGCTGACATAGTCTATTATCTGATAAATGACATGTCCCTCAAGTCTAGACATGAACAAAAAAAGGACATTGAATTTAGCTGCTCAATAGTATATACTTGTGGAAGATAAACTAATGTGGAAAAATCTAGAAGGCATATTGCTCAAGTCTGTTAATTAAGAGGAATCTCAAAAAATTGCATTAGAATGCCATCAAGGAGAGTCTGGAGGCCATTTTATGGCTAAATTCATTGCACACAAGGTCTTAAGAGCTGGCTATTGGTGACCATCATTGTTTGGTGACATTGCAAAATTAGTCAAAAGGTGTGACTCCTGTGAAAGGTTTTCAGGGAGATTAAAAGCATCTAGTGCTCTTCCTCTCAGCACTATAACACGAGAAGCTCTTTTTCAATAGTGGGGCATAACTTTATTTGAGAAATTGTAGAAAAATCCAATAATGGATTTAAATGGATATGGGTTGTCACAAATTACTTCATGGAATGGGTGAAATCAATTCCTATAAAAAATGTTACTCAAAAGTGTAAATTTTAATGATCAGATAAATGCACAGAAAATTAATTCAAAATCAGACACAAAGACACAGTAGATACCCTGGGAAAACCCTCCTCTTGAGGGAGAAAAACCCAGCACCAATATATCTCTTATATATTAATTCTTGAAGAGAACACTTGTACAATTGAGGCCAATGAGAGAGGCCAGAATAAGTATCAACAGATAATAGTATCACAGATTCTATTACATATAATCTGCTATCTCAGAACTGAATACTTCAACAATGATCGCACTTTACATATGATAAACTCACACTGCTTCTTCTGATGAATTTGCACTTGAGATAAGACAATGATAGAATAAACTGAATGCTGAATGGAAAGAACTCAATAAATATAAATACAAGAGAGAATGAGAGACGCATCCTTTCATTAATCTCAAAGTCGGCCTCCAAGAAGAATCGCGTCCAATAAGAAGTAGGTCAGCTTCATAAGAACTCGTGCCTTTTAAAATAAAACGTGCCTCTTCATAATGTCGGCTTTAAAATATAAATAGCACCTCTTAAATATTTGTGCCTCTTCAAGAATAAACATCTCTTATAAATTAAATAGCATTAAACTATTATTTAATTTATTGCAAATAAGGAGATCGCTGGAAGAATACTCCTGGCGTTGCATCATAAACATCAACACTCCCTCTCAGCTAGGGAGGATACTTCCAGCTGCACAAGACAAATCACCTCATCGTGATGTGAACAAGAAGAATATCACCTCATCGGGATATCAAATATCGCCTCAACACGATATCAACCATAATGGCTACAACCATACTATGGTAAGTACAAGTGTTCATCACTTGCGTGATGTTGTCACCTCAACGTGACTTTCACCATGACTCTCTCAAAGGGTGAAACACAAGTACAACATATGTCATGGAGTCACACACATGACATCCACCATGACTCAGCTCAGAGGGTGGAAACAAGGGCTTTCACCTCAAATCTCAAAGAGAAAAGCATTAACAAGGGCTTGCACCTCAAATTCCTCCGTCTTAGAGTAAAATGCATTAACAAGGGATTTCACCTCAAACTTCTCTCACAAAGAAGAACTCATTAAACAAGGCTCACTGATACTGAGACTCTTTCTCAGTCAAGGCTGGATTCTCCACCATACCAAGCTTGTCTCGAAAGGACACAAACTTTATCCTGGAGAGAGGCTTGGTGAGAATGTCTGTCGTCTACTCATCAGTGTTGATATACCTCAACTGTATAGCCTTCTGCAATACCATATCTCTAATATAGTGGTACTTGATCTCAACATGTTTGGTTCTGTCATGAAACATAGGATTGACAGAAAGCTTCACGCAACTCTGATTATCACAATGAATGATAGTAGGCTCCATTGATTGTCCAAACAATCCTGCAAGGAGCTTATGAAGCCACACTGCTTCCCGAGCTGCAATATACTCTGCCTCTGCTGTAATCAATGCTACAGATGACTGCTTCCTGTTGCACCAGGATATCATAGCAGAGCCCAAACTGAAGCAACAACCAAAGGTGCTCTTCCGATTTGAAACACACCCTGCCCATTAAGAATCAGTATAACCATGTAACTCCAAGTCTGCATCTGAAGAATACCTCAACCCATATCCAACTGTCCACGCAAGTATCTCAGGATATGTTTAGTTGCAACAAGATGTATCTGTCTCGGTTCACACATAAACTGGCTAAGTGCACTCACTGCATAACAAATATCAGGTCTAGTGTTAACTAGATACATCAAGGATCCAATCCGTTGTCTGTACAATGTAGGATCCACTAAGTCTGAACTAGCTGCAGCCTCCTTCAATTTATGTAGGTTGGTCTCCATGGGTGTAGACATGGATTTGCAATCCATCATACCAAATCTCTTAAGTATATCAATGGTGTACTTCCCTTGACTTAGAATCATCTCATCTGGTTTCTACCAAACTTCTAAGCCAAGGAAGTAATGCATTAGCCCAAGATCCTTCATCTCAAATTCAGAAGTCAACTCCTTCTTGCACTCAAGAATTAGGCAATCTTCTCCAGTAAGAATCAAATCATCAACATATAAGACCAAAATTAACGTTTCACCATTGATTACCTTGAAGTAGAGATTAGAGTCAACATCATTCTTCAAGAAGCCCAAACTTGATAGGTAACGATCAACTCTTTCGCATTCATACCTAAGAGCTCCGCTTTTAAGACCATACAAGGCCTTCAGCTTGCAAACATGTGGACTCTTCCCATGAATCCCTCAACCATCGTTGCTCGATATAAACTTCTTTCCTCAATCACCCATTGAGTAAAAAGTTGTCTTCATATCCATTTGATGAATCTTCCATCCTCTAGATGCAGCAATGGCAATGATGGTTCTGACAGAAGTATAGCGAGCAATAGAAGCAAATGTTTCTTCATAATCAACTCCCTCTTTCTGTGAAAAACCACGGGCCACGAATCTTGCCTTGTACTTCTCAATGCTCCCATCTGCAGCATGCTTGATTTTGAAGAGCCATTTTGAAGATACCACTGATTTGCCCTCGGGTCTAGGAACAATGTCCCAAAAATCGTTCTTCAGAATTGATTGGTACTCCTCTGCCATAGCATCTCTCCAAACTTGATGACTAGATGCTTCCTCAATACAGGTAGGCTCAAATTCTATAATCTGACTCATTAAGGCAACATAACTGGAGGACTTATGTAGCCTTTTGCTTTCTTTGAATGTGCCTCTAGGAGCTGCAAAACTTTCAACCTCTTGCATAGTACGCCTGGCCCATAGAGGTCTCTTTCTCCCAATAACAATGTCAGTAGGACCATCAGTAGGTTCCAAAGGTTCAACAAGATCAATATCTTCTTTTGGTTCTAAAGTCTCCCTCTGTATCTCAGGAGTATGGTCAACTTCCATGTCCTGAGGAGACTCTTCATTATCGATCTCCATATGAATGCCTCTGGATCTCCTGAATGCAACATCTTCCTCGAATGTAACATCCCTACTGATCTCGATCGACTTCTATCTTGGAATGTATATTTTGTAGGCTTTTGATGTCTCACTGTAGCCCACAAATATTCCCTTCTTGCCAGAAGGCTCCACCTTAGTTCTCTTTTCCTTTGGAACATGAACATAGACAAGACATCCAAAGATCCTCAAATGACTGACTTCAAGCTTCTTCCCTGTAAAGGCTTCTTCCGCAGTCATATTCTCCAAAACCTTATGAGGACTTCTGTTCTATACATATACAGTCGTCCTAGAAGCTTCTGCCCATAAGAAGGTTTGCAAATCTTGATCATGGATCATGGCCTTTGCTGCTTCCACAATCGTCATGTTCTTTCTTTCCGCAACACCATTCTGTTGAGGATTATAGGGGACACAAAACTCCCTCTTAATCCCTGCATCAATAAAAAATTCTAAACTCCATGAGGTGTATTCTCCACCATTATCGATCTGAGGACCTTAATTCTTTTACCAAAAAGATTTTCTACCAAGGCTTTAAATTCCTTAAACCTATCTAACACTTCCTCAGACTCTTTAGTTTTCAAAAAATAAATCCAAGTCTTCCTAGAGTGGTCATCAATAAAAAGAACATAATACAAGAATCCACTTGAAGACGGAACAGACATAGGACCACCTAAATCAGAATGAATAAGGTCTAAAATACACTTACTATTTTCTCTACTATGAAAAGGGGCCTTTATATTCTTACCCAAAGCGCAACCCTTGCAAGTACCTCCGTGCTCCTGGTTGAACTTAGGGAGGCCCGACACCATCTTCTCCATGATAGGTAAGGCTCGAAAGTGTAGGTGAGCCAATCTCCGATGCCAAAGATCACATAGACTTGAAGAATCATGAACCAAAGCTTGTAGAGGACGTGTGCGGACTCTATAAAGGCTTTCATGTCTAACTCCAATTACTTGAGCATCCTTGAAGCTAGAGTTCTCCATCCACAAGAACTTTGCCTTTGGAGAAGGCAATTTGATATCCTTTATCTTCCAAGGCTGAAATAGAAATAAGATTGCTCTTGATTCCAGGAACATAAAGAACATTACTCAACTGAAGTGTGATGCCGAAATCCAAATGAAGTGTAGAGGTCCCAATTCCTTTCACGGAGTAGCTAGCATCATCTCCAATGATGACTTGCTCCGAAGACTCCTTCTCCACCAAACTTGATAAGCGCTCCTTAAAACCAGTGATGTGTCGTGAAGCACCATTGTCGATTAGCCAAGTGTTGGTGTCGGTAGGTACACTGCTTGACAATGCCGAGTAGAACAAATATTCACTTGAATCCTTTTGCGGGGAAGCATCATCAACATCAGCAACGGTGGCTTGTTGCTTAGGTCGAGTTGGACAATGCTTAGCAAAGTGCCCAAACTTATCACACCTAAAGCATTGAATCTTGTACATGTCTCTCTTCTTCTTGAAGGGAGGTGCATCATCATTTCCCTTGTCTCGATTCCTCTTGAAGAATCCTTTCTTTCCATCTTTTCCTTTCTTCTTTGAAGCATGGGAGGCGAGAACATGAATGTCTTCATTCTTTGAACTTTGACCAGTGCCTCTTGCCAACAACCTTGATTCCTCAATGCAATATGATCCTAGACGATCAAACTTAGGCAATTTTGATCTTGCACTGATTCCCTGAATGTAAGATTCCCAAGACAAAGGTAGACCATTGAGAGCGAGCATAGTCAAGTCTTTGTCATCAACCATATGCCCTATTGTCAAGAGCTGATCTCTCAAATCTGAAATCCTCATAAAATATGCAATCATTGATTCACCTTTCGCCATCTTCACATGATGTAGTTGTTGCTTCAGTGCAAGTGCTCGGCTGGTATTGTTGATTTCGTACATCTCTTCCAATGTTTTGAACATGTCTCTTGCTGTCTTCAACTTAGAGACGATAGGAACAATATGATCCTTGACGGAATCAACCAATATCTTCATTGCTTTAATATCTTTCTTTACCCACTGCAACTTCTCTTCTTCCTCCTCAGGTTCAGGAACGCTCAACTCCACAAACTCACCCAAGTCATTTTCATGCAAGGTAAGCATGATCCTAAATCTCCATGATGTGAAGTTAGATGCTCCCTCGAGTCTATCCTCAATCTTCAAACAGTTCACCATCTTGACTAATGTAGAAAATGAACAAAGAAGTATGAAGGAGAGAATAGGGTATCGCAGATTAGGAATAAATCTGATCACGATCCTCTCAAACCCGCTTTGATACCATGTAAATTTTAATGATCAGATAAATGCACAGAAAATTAATTCAAAATCAGACACAAAGACACAGTAGATACCCTAGGAAAACCCTCCTCTTGAGGGAGAAAAACCCAACACCAATATATCTCTTATATATTAATTCTTGAAGAGAACACTTGTACAATTGAGGCCAATGAGAGAGGCCAGAATAAGTATCAACAGATAATAGTATCACAGATTCTATTACATATAATCTGCTATCTCAGAACTGAATACTTCAACAATGATCGCACTTTACATATGATAAACTCACACTGCTTCTTCTAATGAATTCGCACTTGAGATAAGACAATGATAGAATAAACTAAATGCTGAATGGAAAGAACTCAATGAATATAAATACAAGAGAGAATGAGAGACATGTCCTTTCATTAATCTCAAAGTCGGCCTCCAAGAAGAATCGCGTCCAATAAGAAGTAGGTCGGCTACATAAGAACTTGCGCCTTTTAAAATAAAACATGCCTCTTCATATGTCGGCTATAACATATAAATAGCACCTCTTAAATATCCGTGCCTCTTCTAGAATAAACATCTCTTATAAATTAAATAACATTAAGCTATTATTTAATTTATTGCAAATAAGGAGATCGCTGGAAGAATACTCCTGATGCTGCATCATAAACATCAACAAAAAGTGTGGGTGGAAGGGCGAGCGTCCCTCCATGGTGGCGGAGGGAGGTGGCAGGGGTTGCCACGATGGCAGATAGATGGGGTCCTTTGGGCCAAGTTGGCAGGCACGTCTGCAAGGTGGAGTTGGCAAGCACGTCTGCAGGGTGGAGTTGGCATGTCTTTTCGACATGCTTTGGAGTATGGTGTCGGACAGCTATGGCACCCATATCAACGTTTAGTGATGAGCGCTATTAATGGAAAGGTGAGCTCCCCTCTTTGCAAGGACACCTTGCACGTTGGAGGGAGTACGTTTTGCAGAGGTTGACGTTTTGCAAAGGTTGGCGGCGCTTTCGTGGTCCAGGTTTTATTTATTGAAAGCTTGGCTCTTGTTTACATTATGCTTTCTTTGCAAGTGTGTGGCGAATGTGCTTTTTCTCTTTCTCTCCTACCAAGCGCAATCTGTGTGGGGTTGCGAATGGCGAAGAGCTCTAAATTTATCATCGAGGTTTTGGTGGTAGGCCTTGCTCAGTTTGGGGCCCGCACTCCTATCTCATTGAGGTCGTTGGCAAGGCAGGCCTCCTTTAGGGAGGTCACAGACCAAAGATTAAAATGGATTCTGTTAAATTATGACCCGTTGGTGCTTGCGGCCGTGAAAATGGTTTTGAGCTCCGGTCATTTGGAGTGCAAGGAGTGTGGGATAGACAATTTGCACGTCTCTTCATGTTTCCTTGCTTCTCTTCTGGACAATAAGGTGCCGAAGGCTGAAGCAAAAGGACTACTAGTTAAATTGTTTAGAGCGGACCTGGTTGAAGGTGTGGACGAGGTTCTCCGTGTGGTTATCGAAGGCAGGGGTTGTCCGAGGCCTTGCGATGTGGAAAGGCTGAGCATGGAGGAGACAATGAAGATATTTCCTTTCCTCTTGGATTTGCAGGGTCCGGGTTTGATGCGACATCAGATGATCGTGGCAGTTGCTGTTATTTTCCTTAAGAAGTTCTTCGGGCTAATGGCGATTGACAATGTGGAGTGGAAATCGAAATTCGAAGATTTTGCAAAATTGAACAAATTTATGTAAGCTGGGTTGTGGTTAGTTTTCTGGTTCATAGGTGATAGTTTAGCTCTGGCAGTGTTTTTGTTAGCCCTGGTTGCGTTACTGCCATTAATATGGCTTTGTTTTGATAATTCTGGTTGGGTTCTCAGTGGTTCGGTTAGCTGTTTGATGGTGGTTTTTGATGATATTTATGGTGGCTAGTTGTTTAGCGTGTTTACAGTAAATCCTTTATACCTGCATGGCAGACGTTAGTATTCCTGTTTATATTATTAATAATATACTGATCTTATGTATCAAAAAAAAAAATGCTACTCAAAAGTTGTAATAAATTTTCTATATAATAATACCATTGCTGGATTTGGTATCCCACAGAAGGTTATCACCAATAATGTTATATGATTTAATGCAAGAGAATTTGTGGGCTTATGCAACAAGCTATGGGATCAACCTAGCCTTACTCATCCCCTTACCAACCCCAAGAAAACAGACGAGTTGACTCCAACAACAAGAATATCATGAAGATCATAAAGAGAACCTTGGACTGAAATAAATAGATATGTGACAATAAGCCGATGTTTACATTACTGGCTGATAGGATCACTCCCAAGAAGACTACTAGGAAGAGGCCATTTGAGTTAGTGTATGGTTTAAAGGTTGTTATGCCAATAAACCTTGAATTACCTATTTACAAATTACTGCAGCAAACAAATGGAGTCGAGGATAACTTTGTAATTCAAAGGAACAACCAGTTGATAGTACCAGGCATGATAAGGAGATATTACATCTCAAAATCTAAGAGTTAGGAGAAGGTGAAACTTTTGTTTAAAAAAGACAAAGCCAAGAAATTTTCAGCTTGGAGGCATGGTGTTAATGTGGAACACCAATGCAGAAGATAAGTAGAAACAAAGAAAATTTGATGCCCTTTGGCTTGGTCCCTACATGGTTGAGAATCACTATGGATCTCAAACTTTCTACCTAAGAAGTCTACATGGATAATTCATGGAATTTTCTGTTCATAGGCAAAACTTGAAGCATGAATTATTTTGATTGAGTGGTGGACTATCTAGATGTATAATCTAAACCCTAGTTTTTTGCCTTATGCAACTATGAATGTATGTTTACTCAAAATGTAATTGTTTGAAACCTTTTGTTTGTATTCTTGCTGTGGGTTATCACCTATGTAGTCTACTTTTCCACTGAATATTATACAATCTTGTTATGCTTGCAAGAGGCATACATCCCCAAACAAGTGTTGGCACCATAGCTAAATTATGCAAGGAAAAAGCATTAGCATTTGGGTCTCTGTTTATTTTATCATTCAAGGGCTTTTCCTAATGAACCAATGCCTTCCAAAATGTTGACTCTGTATAAAAGCCCTTGTATAGACCTAAGTGAAGCCTTCTCAAAATCCTTTGTTTAACTTGGTCTAAAACTTTGTTTACACTTGGTTATGCACTTTTTCTAATTTTGAAGTGACTTTTTCTTATTTGAGTTAGTGTATGGTTTAAACGGACAGTGAAGAAATTCAAAAAGTCAACAAGCAAGGGTGTTCTAACTTCTAACCAACCCATTTCAGGATGGCAAGATAGTTTTTCCAAAGATTAAATCCAAACTGCCATCATTACGTGACATCTTTGTTTAGAGAGAGACATTATCAAAGCCTACTTCACTTGTGCATCAAAGTATAAAAGAGGATGGTCGCATTAGGGGCAACAATTCAAGTGTACAACTTGTAATACCCTTTGACATAAGTTTCTTTCTATTTCTTACTACATCTCTTATTTTATGTTCTTCTATACTTTTCACTTGATCTTGTCACCCAGGGGGTAAGGTGGTTGTTTGTTTTTGTCGATTGCATGCATTCATGATTGCTCTAGTTTGGGGGTAAAAGTGGGGGCATCTTTCATTTTTATCTTACATACATAGTGATCACACACAACTAAGTATCTTAGGTATGCATCTCTATTCTTTGTCTTATTTCCTTATACATATTTACACTAATTTTTTCATACTCACACTATGTTTTTCATACTCAGATTATGTTAGGAACCATAGTTCTGTTATACGTATTAAGTATTAGCTAGTATTGGCTTGGATGCATATGCTTTGTAAGTTGCCCATTATGCTAAATTAAAATAAAAGTGTTTATTCCGCATGTATGGGTAGCAGTTGTCTTTAGTTAGAGTTTATATGTTGTATTTATCCCACATGTATGGGATACTAGCAGTTGTCTTTAAGTAGACTATATATATTGTAACAACTTAGCAAGTGAAAAGCATCTTAAATATTATATTTGGAGTTGTTGCTTTATTTAAACAATACCTCCTCAAAGTGGCCCCATGAGCATTAATATATTCTAATTTATGTAAGATCTGTGCATTTTCCATTTTAAATGAGATCTATTATTGCATATTATATTCTGCAAGGTCTTATTTACATTTGCAAGTTCCTTGCAAGTGGTATCAAAGCTATTTCTTGGGCTCCTTCTTGGCAATTTGCAATCTCTATTTCATGAGACAGTGCATAAAAGTGCATGTGATAGGTTAACAGCCTCTTGCAAGATCAAATGCAAGTCCTGACCAGTTAACTAAGAGAATTACTTGGGCTTCAAATCAGCCCAGAAATTTATTGTGAAGAGTACCCCAAGAACCCCCAAGTAGTTGGAAAATGAGAGAATTTTTGCTAGCAAATGAAGACGACGACCCCATACCCTATCTTTTTTGTAGTTTCCCATTCTGAGCATATACAGTGAGTTGTCATTAGAAGGAAAAAGCCATGGCTGGAAAATCAACAATGACTACTTTGGTGAGAAACCAATGGATACTTAAAGAACAGTACTTGTTCAAACAACCTCTATGGCATGTGAGGTTTTCCCTAAAAACCATAAAAAGCCACAGTATTTTGGGCTTGGCTCTTCAGAACAATTTTTTGCTAACAGCAGTCTCCATTTGCAGTTGTAAAGTTTTAAAGGTGTTCACACAGTAACTCCTATGCAGCTCCTATATAATCCAGCAATCTGAAATTTCTGAGGCAAAAATCTCCCAAACTAGTAGGAAATTGGGAGTCCTATCTAAATAATTTTCCCATAGGTTCTTATTTGTTAAAAAATAGAGTCTGGTGCAAATTTTAGGACCCTGTGGGTAAGTTAGCTCATTGGAATCATCTCAGCATGAGCAAGCTGATTCAATTGAACTATATTTCTGGTAACCCACCAAATTGTCACACAGAGTCAACACCGTGTCTCCCAAAGCAGATCCCAAGGTTGACGCTGAAATAGCTGACATCCAAAGTGTTATTTCCCAAATGTAGCACTAGTTGGATAGAATCAATTAGAGTACTAGCCAAGTAGATATCATCAGGTTGAATGCTACACTCAATCAGTTGGCTGAATAGTCTAATTTTCAGACCCACTACAGTTACTCTAATCAACAAAATTTAGAGGGCACCTCTAGGAGCGTCCCAAAGCCTTCAAAGATTGATATGCCCAAATTAATTTCATGGGGACAGAGCTAGCACATGTTTAGGAATGATGGAACTTTACCTCAATGTTTATCAAATTCCAGAAAATGAGTGTCTTTCTAGCTAGATTTGCATTAGGAGTACCAACCCAGTGGTATCTCTAGCGTACAAGATCACATACAAGAATGTCCAAGTGACCTGAATTTTAAAAATTTCTTCTTCCTCCATTTCAACCAAATTTGTATGAGGACCAAGTTTGTCAAGAATTAAGGTAAAATTGCAAGACCTCTCACAGTATTGCTCAAAAAAGAATCCTTTTGGATGGAATGTGGATGCAAAAAAGGACTTCTATGCCTTCAAAGCAGTGTTCCACGGGGTTTCGGGGACGGGGACGGGGGGACGGCAGGGGACGTGTTTCAGGGACGCGAGGACGGGGGGTCTAAGTTTGGGGGCGGTAGGGGGATGGCGGTGGGGGGGGTGGCAGGTTGCTGAAATACATACAGTACTTGAAAAAATAGTTATAAAAAGATGTATAAGTATAAGAATTATACATCTTGGAGACAACTAGGAGTCCCCTAGATGTCTTGAGGACACCTCAGCATCCTCAAAGTCCTAGTGGCGTCTTGGAGACAGCGACACTGGTGGTGGGATGGTGGCGACACTGGTGGTGGGCTGGTGGGGGGACTGGTGGTGGGCTGGTGGGGGGACGTCCCCCCCAAGTCCCCAAAGTCTCTGAGACGTCCCCATCTAGGAAACGCGGGGTTTTTTGGGGGGGACGCGTCTCCGTGGAACACTGCTTCAAAGCCATTGTGTTCCACCCAAAGTTTTGCAATGCCTGATTTTCAAAAATAGTTTGTCCTAGAGTGTGATTCCTTGAGGACAGTTATGAGATCATCTTGATGTAAGAGGATCGATCACTTGATTTCACTAGCAAACATCTAATAGGGCAAAATTTAGCTAAATTAACTTATGAAAAAGAAGTAGTGACTACTCTACATGTTGTTCAGCAATGGCATCCTTAATTGTTGGATTGCTAATTTCAAATCAAAACCGATCATAACAGCCTTAAATATTTCTTGTAACAAAGGGTATCCTCCCTCTAACAACAAAAGTGGGAGACTAGGATGCTAGGTTTTGGCTATGAGATTGTTTATTAAACAAGCAAATAAAATGTGATGAGTGATGCACTTTCCCATAAGTATAAAGAGGGAACTTCATAGTTCTCTCTCTCAGTTCTAGTACCCACCTAGATGGAGGTGGTTCATCTAGAATGGGAAGCTGTGTAGCGTTCCGCCACTCTGCTGGTTTGGTTTCACTGAGTTCTGGAGGTCTGATTTTTTTGGTTTTATGTTTGTTTTTCTTTTGTTTTTGAGTTTTTTGCAATGATGCCGAAAAGAACCACAATTGCATGCATATATATATATATATAAAATTTCAAGGTACAAACAACTGAAATATATTTCTGATTTTTCAATTCATAACTAGGAACCAAAGATGCTTTCAATTCAAGACTAAACAAGCTTATATCAGATCTGTCTAAGGTGGTAATCGTTCATAAATTACATACCAAACATATACTAGATATACACAGCTGAATGAATAGTACTTGCTACAGTAAAAACCCTCATAAATCTGCACACACTTGCTGCAAAGATGATTTCTCCAGCTTAAATCTGATGGGAAAAGACTCTACTAGTAAGGGCGCCCCTTTTGGATAAAAATGCAGCCCACTAAGAGGGGCGTTTTAAGTCTTCTTGCTCAAACCCTCATGAAGAAGGGACGGCTGGGCTGTAGATGAAAGTATTCAATCCAAAAACACCAAAATCTGTTGCAGCCTTCTTTGCAATTCGAATGAAGTCTGAAGCTGCTCACAAACTCTGAAAATCTGCTCAAAAACCACATGCAATCAGCTCCTTCTATCTCCAAAATGTAGCCAAATCTGAACAGCAACTTTAAGGTGGTGTTTCACACCCTCAAGGAGCTCTACCACGAAGACCCAAGCCCCTCCAAGCTCACACAAAGTGCAGAAATCAGGAAACCCTTGTCTCCCTCTTCCTCCAAGCCAAGCTCAACATGCCAAATGAAAGAAAAATAAGTCTCCAAGATGGGTCGAACTTTTCCTCAAGTGAATATATCTTTTTTCAATGAAAACACTATTCATTAAAGTGAACAATATTCACTTTAAATTATAACATTTTCACTTTATAAATGAATAGTGCCAAATAAAAATAAAGCGACCCCCCATTTAAAAGACACATGGTCCCTAGGCCAAAAAGGGTGAAATAAAAGATAACAACATAATTTAATCACATGCTTCATGCCAAACGCCTTAATTCACCCTGCCACTAAACTCCGGAGGTCAAAACTGCATTTTGACGACCAAGTGACCGTCACAAAGGACCCTCTATCAAGAATTATTAGCCTACGAGGGTCAACATGATAGGCTAATCCACTGATTACGGATGTCTAGCTAGAAGGGGACATTATAAGCTGATATCAAAATTCATAATATCATTCAACAATTAGAATGAGATCCTTAGTCAATGCTAGGATTTACATGGGTGGGAAGAATGCTAAAATACCACGACCAAATTTATTTATGTAACAACCCTAAATCAAGCATCAATTACTGATAAAATTTCATCTGTCCCCTATAGTAGGTCACTCAAGATTCTTGAACATGTATAAGCATGTCAAGTGAAATCTCTTCTAGAACAAACTTAAGCAACGTGTCAAAACTTTTGTCACCAAGTGTGAAGTGTGTTAACACAACAAATGGGAAACAATCAAACTACCAAGATCGCTGCAACCCCTTCCTATTCCAAACATAGCTTGGACAATTATTTCCCTGGATTTCATTATGGAGATTCCTAAGTCTAGCAGTAAACACATTATTTTGGTGATTGTTGATTGTTTGATTAAGTATGCTTACTTTTTGTGCCCCATCCCACCATTACACAGCAATAGTTGTGGCATCAATTCTTGGACTTTGTCTTGAAGCTTAATGGTATGCCACACTCCATTGTAAGTGATAGTGATCCTACCTTCACAAGAATCTTCTCACATGAATAATTTAAGTTGCAAAGCGCTTAGTTGAGCATGAATATAGCCTATCATCCTCAAACTGATAATCAAAGAGGTTCTTAACAAATAATTGGAAACTTACCTAGGATGTTTTGTGTCAAAGCAACAAGGGCAAAGGACTTGGTGGTTATCACTAATAATATTGTGGTACAATACTACTCATCATGTGCTTTTACGATGACCTCATACGAGGTTCTCTATGGTCAGCCTCCACCTTCTTTGGCTTCTTATGTTTTATCTTCTTCTAAGGCACAGTGCTGTTGATATCCCAAAGGCTGAAGGTTCTCAAGGTCCTTTTGGAAAATTTGTAGGGCATGCAAAACTATAAGAAGCAACATGTGGATCAGCATATAGGTCCAATCATAGTTTTGAAGTTGGCAATTGGTTCTTTCTCCAACTATAGTCTTACAAGTAGTAATCCTTACACAACAAGGTGGCTCATAAGTTGGGTCAAAAAAATTCTGGTCCTTATCAAGTGATGCGGTAAATAAGGGAGGTCAAATATAAGCTCACATTCCCCTCCTCTTCAAAGATGCACCCAATTTTTCATGTTTCTTGACTTGAGAGTTATTGGGCAATGCGAGCACCAATAAAACTTCCAAAATTGGATGAGGGATCCATCTTTTTAGAACCAGAGGCAATATAGACAAGCACACAAGGCGACTTCACAATTGCCGCATTCTATCCAAATTTCCTCATGTCAAGCTTTGAGGACAAAGCTTTTTTGAAGGGTGAGGCAATGGTAAGATCTCCAATCTAGTATATGTATTAGGTATTGGTTTGTATTGGCTTGAGTGCATATGCTTTATAAATCACCCCTTATGCTGAATTAGAATAAAAGAACTTATCCCACATATATAGATTAGTAGTTGTATTTAGATAGACTCTATATATTGCAATGACTTAGCAAGCATAAAGCATCTTGAATATATTATATTTGGAGTTGTTGCTCTATTGGAGGATTGCAAATGTGGCACCATGAACATTACTATTCTAATTTCTATTATATTTGTGCATTTTCCTTCTTAATTGAGATATAAGATTGCATATTATATTCTACAAGGTCTTATTTATATTTGCAAGTTCCTTGCAGATCATCGTGCTTATAATTAATTTTTCATATTCAGTTTATCATGTTAAAGTTATCATGCTCAGTTTTTATCCCATTTTTCTTTCTCCTTGATTTTTGTGCACACCTTTGTGGTACATACAAAATCAAGGGGGGCATATTAGTACTAATTGACTCCAGTTGTTACTCCAGCTATTCTACTTCTCGTTGTGATTGTACCCTTTCCCTTTTTACTTTGGTATGCTTGCTCATGCAGATTTGCATACACACCAAAGTGGAGACAAAATGAAGTGGTGAAAAGTGCATACCTTTACACTTTTCCTTTTTGTTTTATGCCCCAACCATGCACTCCTTTTAATTTAGAACCTCCTAAAGTTATGCCTTAAACAGTATATTCTAAGTTTCAGCAAACCCAAAAGCTTGTGGTAATAGTAGAGTGTATTTCTGAGTTAAGATTGATGATCTAGATGATCGGCATGAATAATATTGGTTAGAAAGCCAGTAATATTTGGCACTATTGAAGCATTCCTATGTTGGTATTCCAGCAAGAAGCAAAGACACAAAAAAATGCCATAGAATAGCAGCTTTTAAACAAAGTATTTTGGTTCAAAAACTCAATGATGAATATATGTTCACCTAAAGAGAGCTATGCCCCAAATATCTTTTTAATCAACAATTCTCTAGCATAAGTTCATTAAAGTGGCAACATTGACAATTGTATGTTCATTCCAAGTTACAAGAAAGCTTTGTTCTTCTCCAAGTCCTCTTATGGCATCCCAGAAAAACTGGCTTGTTGTGTGCTCAAGACTCAGAAAATTGATCTATACAAGGAAAACTTTCATAGTAGTTTTCATTTTGGAATGTTGCTTGAACATAGTGATACCCCAAACAAGAGCGGCTTTGAGTATGTGTTCCCAAGTGAAGGAACTCCAAATTCTCAGCAAACATTTAACGCATTGGAGTGTCAGAAGGACAAGAGGCATAAAACTCCCAAAAATCAGAATACATTCTCTTTATACAAATACATCCAAATCTCCAAAATAATTTTCCTTTGCCTTAGAATGTGATGAAGATTTTGTGTACCTTTTGATGCCATATATGAAAACATAAAGATCATCGTATATTTAAATAAAAATCATAGTTTTCATTTCGAACATTGCTTGACAATAAATATAGCCCAAACACGGGTGGCTTTGAGTATTTGTTCTCATGTCAAGGAACTCCAAAATTCTTAGCAAATATTTATCGCATTAGAGTGGAAGGAAGACAACAGGCATAAAACTCCCAAAAGTCAGAATATATTCTCTATATACTAAGTTGCCGGTTCAGGTACAGGTTCGGGTTCGCCGGTTCAGCAATTTTTTTTTTTCCTAGGGTACAAGTACAGGTACGGCCATACTATATATATATATATATATATAAAAATTTATAAACATAATGATAATGCCATAGACTCATAATGCCATAGAATATTGAAATAATGAAATAATGAAATACGCCATACGGTAATACCTCATATAACCTATAATCATATTCATAATTTGCAAAAATGTAAATGTAAATACGCCATAATGCCATATAATTTGTAATCATATTCATAATTTTTTAGCTTGGAGGCAAAAAAATGGTGTTTTTGCTCTTTTGAGTTTGCAAAATGAACCTCATTTGGTCGGCCAAGTCAATATAAGGCAATCTGGGCACTTTTTAGGGTTTTATTTTTTGTTTTTAAGTTGAGTTTTTGCCTTTTTCTAGGCTGGATGACGTGGGTCCTCCCAGGTCCTTCTGGGTTCTTCCTGGGTTCGGCTAGGGTTCTCCATTTTCCACGTGGGTTCTCTGTGGGTCCTTCATAGAAGGACCCACAGAGAACCCGCGTGGAAAATGGAGAAATCCACGCGGGTTCTCTGTGGGTCCTTCATAGAAGGACCCACAAAGAACCCGCGTGGAAAATGGAGAAAGGACCCACAGAGAACCCGCGTGGAAAATGGAGAACCCAGGCAAACCCAGAGAAGAACTGAACCAGAACCAGAACCCACATGTATTTTGGCCGGTTCGGGGGCTAAAATGAAGAACCTGGTAACAGAGTCTATATACAAATGCATACAAATCTCCAAAACAATTTCCCTTTGCTTTAGAATGTGATGAGGATTTTATGTACCTTTTGATGCTATATATGAAAATGTAATGATCACTCTAAGTCTAAATAAAAATCAATTAGCATGTCAAGTATATAAAAATGAGACCAAACCTAAAAGGCCTCATGCAATGTGTTATGCTAGACATCAGAAAATTACAGTTAATTACTACAAATGGCTCTGATTTCATGTGACCCATAGGATCTGTAATAATGAAAACTTCCAAAAATTGTCATACCTGAGAAGCAAGTGATTTATTTAAGTTATCTCGTTCCTTCTCCATATGAGCACGGGCCATGCCATAAATGCATGCAGCTTTTGCTAAAAGCCCACAATTGTAACTGGGGTTTTCATCTCCATACTTACGACAATCTTCAGATAATTTTGTTCCTTAAAAAAGATTAACAAAGAATTTCAAAATTATTTTTCTAGGTAAGCATTCCAACATCTGTATCAGAACAGTGTCTTCTTTCATTGCACATCATACCTATTTCAATCTGTCTAGAACCAGAGGATACAAGCCCTTCAACACCTCGGACAATGTCTCTTTGAAAATGCTAAACCATACAACAAACAAAGAAGGTTTAAACCAAATGTTCTAAAACAAGAAAAAACGATTACAACATTATTAGGACCTATTTTGCTAGCATACCTTTCCCGTTCGAGTAGAGACAAAAAGCTTCTCAAGCAGTTGGTGTCGTTGCAACTCTGCTTCATCTATAACTATTGTATCAGAACTTCCATATCCACTTGAATTGAATTGTTTAAGAACCGCCTGCAGTCCAAAGTGCAGGAGCAAAGAGAATTAAAAGTCCAACCACATGAAAAAAGGATGTGAATGTCAAGGAATGTCCAATATACTTCGTAACTGATGGATAACCCCACAACATTTTCTCAGAACTTTCATCACACTTCCAAACAAGTACTAAGAAAAAATGTGAATCTTGTTTGCAAAACAATGAATCAACGCATGCCAATGATAGATACAAATTATAATAGAAGAAAGAGGGGAAAAAATCCAGCCAAGTTCCAAATCCCACTCCAGCAGATACGTGTGCATTTATCCCAAACCTGTAAAATTCCAAGTGCCCATTTATTTCTGTGAACATAATATACCAGAATCCAGATACAGGATAATTTTTGTATGACACACAAGGGAATGAAGAATTCCATTCAATGATGAGTGCTAAATCTTAAGAACATGGTGAGCAGATTCTGCACTAAGAAAATTAAACCCTGAACACTGGAAACTTAAACTTGATAAGTACTACCAAAACAGCTGATTCTTAATACAAGAATCTACAAGCACATCACACTGAAAAGCGAGCAGTGAATACACATTTTGAACTCTCAAACCTACTACTGTCTTCCCATTAAATCTGAAATGAAATAGACAGCACTAACTCAAATCTGGAATGAATTTCAGTCATGCCCGTCTTTCTTTTATAGATGAAGCTGGTTAATCTAACTAGAAAAAGCAAAAACCTAATCTAATCTTATCTAGTGTGCCCTTCTTTGCATGAGTGAAACTGCCTAGAAAACTGGTAGTTTTTTAACTTAAAGAATTTAAGCTGAAAATAGAACAGTAGCGAAAGATGGCACCTAGCTAAATCTGGAAAATCAACCTTCAAAAATAACAAAAGTAGAGTCTCTTAAGCTGCGGTCCCATGGAAGGAGGCTTCCTACAATATCTCAGTGGGTATTGCTGAGAATTTTTCAGAGCTTTTATAAGCATGAGATCCCATGAACTTTTAATAATGTGCAAGCTTAAAACTTTGAGTTCCAAAATTTCAGGAAGCCTGGTGATCTCGTGATTTTTTTTAGCAACAAGGAATGTTAAATGTACTATTATATAGCTAAATCCAAAAAATTATGGCAAGAATTTAAAAAATTATAGATGCATGACATGTGGCAACAAAATTTTAGGAAACAGGTGAGGGAAACTTTCAGCCCCACCCTAGAGACACCCACTTAAAGCTAAAATCTAAAAAGTAGGGGCTCCTATTTTCTTGCACAAAATTCTATTTTATCATGCAGCATCATTTTCTTCTTTTCATGGGACCCCCTACTACACAAAAATGGCTCCTGTAGCATCTCCATGGAACCCCTTCCTTATTCTGGAAGAGGATCAGGCTTGCACGCAGCGTGTGCCCTCTCCTACATTGCTTAAACTTCAAAATCTGGAACAGCAGTTTAACTCACTGCTTAAAATAGAACCTTTTCATGCAAGTGCTGTTCTAAAATAACAGCATACTTAAAAAAACGGAAAGGGGACTAAACTTGGTATGTGTGCCTAGAAAAGCATGCGTCCTCTATTTCACAGCCTAGATACCGACTGCTCCTGCGCCTCCTCACACTGCTGCTGCCCACAAAACTGTACCCTCTCCTTACTGTTGTGCACAGGACAGAGGCTGCTGTGATGCTGCTCTGAATCTCCTGAAGTGCACCTTTGCTGAGCAGAACACAGACTGAGCAACTAGGTAAAAACTCTAACAATGAATTGCCGAAGTCTGAAGAAGTTGAACTAATGAAGGCAAAATTTCCAAAAATTGTGTGAGAACAATTAGTGAAATCAAGTGCAGCTTGAATGCGACAATTATGTTCAGGCGTGAGTTAAAGAAATCTGAACATATTAACCAGAGTATAATTTGGCCTCATAAAATGCTGCAATATATCAATTCAAAGAAGCTTCATCACACAAAATGGCTCAATAGAATTTGATGATCACAGAAAGACTTTATCACCATTATACCAGGACATAAAATTTATAATTAATCGATCTTATCATTATATAATTTTTTCTTCATCTTGATGATGGATCGCAGAGTATGATCAAAAAGGTCAATGCTCAAAACTCATACACAGTTACAGCTAGAAACACTTCCAATCAATAATTAGTGGATGTGATAATTAAACTCACAGAAAATTCACCGCACAGAACTACGTTGGTTTAATTGTGTCTACTGAAACGCTGTTAGAAGTAGTTAAATATTATAGGTATCAGGACCAGAAATGTCACAGGTGCATATATGTCTGCCAAATCTTTCGCACTAATTTTCAAAAAAAATCAAGTGCATTGAAATTTCCTATTTCACAAACATTGTATCTATGGCAATGATTTAAAATAAAATCAGAAATGGTCCAATCTATGGGTTCACAATTGAGTAAACAGAAAATTGCCTACCATAATTGAAAGTTTGAATGGTCGTTAATTTAAATATACTAGTGGGTTGGCATCAAAAGCAATTCAGGTGAAATGAGAGTGCAGTATCTTAATTGCTAGCTGAAAAAGTGTACCAAAGGATAAATTCATTTTCTTTACAAGAGATGTAAATAGTTTGTTCCTGACTTCTGGTGAGACCCATAGCCAAAAAGCTAAGGAGAGAAATCTCATGTAAAGAAACAGTGGAGGGATCTTATGTAAAATAGTGCATTTCCCTAAGATACATTGTTCTGGACATTATAGTAGATATAAGGTTTTGACGGTCCATTAGACGTTTTCTAAATCCTAATTATGGGATCACCGAGTGGGTTCCCAAACATTGATCCACTACCACAACAAAAACTACTACCACTGCCAATACTACAATGCGCTAACAAACATCAATCCACAATCACTAGCACTGCCACACTGCCAATACTCCTATTAGGATCAAGACCAATGATGCTTCTGCTTACCTGCTGCTGCTTAGCAACCTGCTCCCTCAACTTGGTCGCTTGTTTTCTCAGCGCATCCATTGCTGAAGCGGAATTCAGGCCACCGGATCCGAAATGATACCAGGTCAAACTGGATATCTCGCCGCTTGCCACTTCCCTTCAAAAAACGAATTGGTAATAAACCTTTTTAACTCGAGCTAATCTAGGGAAAGACAAAGGATTCTATATATGTGCAAGGGAAATAAGCTTCACCTAAGTTTAATCTACGCTAATCCAATCAAATTGATCGAAGCATATATTAATTTAGCTTGATAAATGTAATATATATTTTTTTCAAATGTAAAATTATAAAACTATTGAATATGGAAAGTAAATGTGATTAATTAATAATTTTGTAATGGAAGAATAAAAGTTATTAGTATCAATGAGTTTTGTTATTAATAATTTAGTTTTCAACATATAAAAACAATATTTAAACAAGAGTTTTGAAAGAGCTAAGTCTTCTTAAAGGGAATAAATATGCTTATGCATATTTGCCATTGGGTGAGAAACTTAGCATTTGAGAAACTAATTAAATCGAAGTACTAGAGGAGCTAACTAAACACCTAAAAATTAACCACATGCTTTACAAGAGTTCAATTATAACACAAGGATCTAGAATTGACATCAATTTAGATCTCGGTTTCACAAGGTTGGACAAAGAATCATCTCATAACTCAAATCGAGGAAGACATGGGAATATAGCTAGACTCATTTATGCAAGTCAAATAGTCTCTAATTAACCAATGATGGGAAAAACTTGTGCCCACAAACTTAGTTAAAATACCAACCATCAAATAAATCAACATAATATCAAAATATTTTAGAAATAAAATCACTAATTATATATATATATATGGGAATACATTATATATGGGAATACAACTAGACTCATTTACACAAGTCAAATAGTCTCCAATTAACCACTGATGGGAAAAACTTGTGCCCACAAACTTAGTTAAAATACCAACCATCAAATAAAACAACATAATATCAAAATATTTTAGAAATAAAATCACTAATTATCTAATTATCAATATATACATATATACATGCTTTACAAGAGTTCGATTATAACACAAGGATCTAGAATTGACATCAATTTAGATCTTGGTTTCACAGGGTTGGACAAAGAATCATCTCATAACTCAAATCAAGGAAGACATGGGAATACAACTAGACTCATTTACGCAAGTCAAATAGTCTCCAATTAACCAATGATGGGAAAAACTTGTGCCCACAAACTTAATTAAAATACCAACCATCAAATAAATCAACAAATATCAAAATATTTTAGAAATAAAATCACTAATTATCTAATTATATATAATATATATAATATTATATTATATATTAATATATAATATTATATTATATATTAATATATAATATTATATTATATATTAATATATATATATATTATATATTAATATATAATATTATATTATATATATACATATATACATATATATACATATTATATATACATACATATTATATATGCATATTATATAATATATATATAATATTATATTATATATATACATATATATATATATATACATATATACATATATACATATATGTATAATATATAATAGATACATACATACATACATACATATATATGATATAATATGTATACATATATACATACATATTATAAAATATATATATATATACATATTATATTATATATAATATGTATATACTATTACTATATATATACATATTATATATAATATGTATATATATATACATATATACATATATATATGTTATTATATATAATATGTATATATATAGTAATAGTATATACATACATACATATATACATACATACACATACATACATACATGCATATACATATACATACATATACATACATATATACATACATATATACATACATATATAATATATAATATATACATACATACATATGATATATATGATATAATATATATGTATATATATATATATAATATGTATACATATATATAATATGTATACATATATATATAATATGTATACATATATACATACATATTATAAAATATATATATATATACATATTATATTATATATAATATGTATATATACATACATATTATATATAATATATGTATATATATACATATATACATATATATATGTTATTATATATAATATGTATATATATAGTAATGGTATATACATACATACATACATACATACATACATACATACATATATACATACATACATATATACATATATACATACATATATACATACGTATGTACATACGTACGTACATACATGCATACATACATACATACATACATACATACAATGTACACATCCCATAAGAAATAGTTGGGCACATCAAGGGTGATACAAAATATCATCAATATCTAAATCAAAATTTGAATCCAAAATCAAGCAGCACAGTAAGGCACATAACCTAATGTACCATGGTGGTGGGAATAAGATGTTCATTATCACTTTGTCCATATGATGGTTGCACGTGGTAGAGTCACAATATAGATGGATGACATTTTGGTTAATATTGTGGACTTTTTCACTAAGCCAATAATCACATATAAGTTTTGTTGGTGTAGATCTAGGTCATGCACCTTTCCTCTTTTTTAGTTTCTTATTGTGCCTTTGCAATGTGAATGTTAGGTGGGAGAATGTTAGGATTATGTGTACCATTCACCTTGTAAGTTTTATGTCTTGGTTACTCATATTTAAGCATGATAAACTTCTTCATCATTAAATGTGGAGATTATTTATTCTTTGAAATACTTAAAATACTATGTGGGAAGGTATCGAATAGGGATGTTACATTGAAACTATCAAAACTAGGAGTTATAGAACAACATTCCAATTAAATACTCTCATGGAGTGCATAGATTTGAGAAACTGTTCATTTTGATTGTTATGACACAATCTATGATATATAAAGATGTGTAAGAGAAGTTACTTTCTAATCTAGGGTGTTGATCATGACCATGTGGCTTTAGGTTTTTGATATGGCTTATGTTTTGTATTCATAGTGTTGGGACCAATTCATTGTAATGTTTCTAGATAATGGATAAATAAAGTATAAGTTTGTTAGGCTCTTTTGTGGGTACTTTTATAGTGCTAGATTAGTATTAGTGAAAGTGATAAACACCCATATATATATACACATACGTACATACATACATACATATATATACATATGTATGTATGTACGTATATATATATATACACATATGTACATACATACATATATATACATACATACATATTGTTGTACCCAAAATAAATTTTTGGCATTCTATATAAATTGAGCTAAATCATGTTAAAATGTCATTAGAAGTTTGTTTTAGGTCAAACCAAACATAAGGTCTTTGTGGGTTTTTATCAAGGAACACGTATGCAAAATTCTAAAAATTTGAAAATCAGGGTTTTTCGCCCCTATTTTTAGGGAAACCCCCGAAAATAGGACCTTCCCAAAAATTATTGAAAATAATTTTGATAGGATTAAATGACTTCACAATCACATTAGTCAAGTCAGAATCATCAAAAGACACGTTTTACTCGGGTGGGTCTATTTTTGTTTTTTAGGAGCAAAGTTAGGAGCTTTGCGGCCATTAATGGCAGATTGGCCAGTACCATGTGCTGAAAGCTAAGCTTCAAAACCTTCAATGATGCAACCATGGCGAAAAAGGTCCAAAATGGTGATCTTCGATAGAGGAGATTTATGAAACTGAAAAAGGTCAAAATTTGACTAACTTTGGAAACGTTACAAAGGAGAAATCAATTCATAATGCAAAAAGAGCCTTTTTCAAAGAGGGGCGCCCTTGATTCTCAAGGGTCAGATACAGCCTGATGAATCATCTAGGGTAGTCATCCTCGGCATTCTCTTGCTGGCTCAACAATGAAACAATCAGCAAGATCATCTGACAAAGGAATCACCGGCAGTTGTCAATAGAGTAAAAAGAGGCAATTGACGAAGACATCAGAAATGATTGTCAAAATGATGATCAAGGTGGAAAAGGTGCCCTTTCCAAGGAAAGGCGCCCTTCTTTTTGAACCTCCAGATGTTGTCAGATGGCAGAAGGCCTCCCAAGATAGTTTTCTCAATCTAGGTCAATCACGAGAACATAACTGCAAGCAAGAGCATCTAACAATTCAATCACCAGATAATATGGATCAAACTGGACCATCTTCCAGGATGAAAATCACTGAACAAGAAGGCAAAGTGACCTTTTCAATGAGAGGCACCCTTGCATTAAATGACCCTTAACTGGCTTTTGTAAACTGAAACTCTAGTAATCCTCTAAGGAGCAGAGTTGGTTACCTGATGAGACATCAAACAAGAACATTTGATTCACCGATCAACAAGGATTCTGAATCAAAGCACAGGAGGCCATAATGAAAAGATTGAAAGAACAGTTATCAAAAATGACTAAGGCAAAGGAAAAGTGCCCTTTCTTGAGAAAGGTGCCCTACTTTCTAGGGTTATAAACTCAACTTTTTGGCCTAATGCTTCCTAGGCACATATCTTTAGTTTGGATCCAAGTACTCATTGAATCCAACAATAGCTGCTTAGGATCAATCTGGATTCAGGATCAAACCAAGGTCATTCAATAGAGAAAATGATAAAAAAGGAATCAAATCTCAAAAGGGATGCCTAAAGAAGTCAAAGGCAAGTTTGTTGACTTAAAGTTAAGATATTTTGAGGCAAACTTAGCTAACTCACTCCACAATCAGTGGAAATCACCTTTTTGAACTTCAGATCAAGCCAAATCAACTTTTGATCATGAGTTAGGTTCCCAAACTTAAGGATCTCAAGATTAAGTCTATATAAAGAAGATCTAGGTGTCCCACTTCATTATTTCCTTGCAGGTTGATGATCAAGAACAACAATAATCTCTCAAGGATGCCATTTTTGGATCTGACCAAGGTTTTTGTTCTTTCTTCGATATTTCTTGAAGGTCGGAGGGAAAAGAAGTTTTCTAATTAGAGGTTGGATTCAGAGATGGATTTTCTTAGGGAGTCAGATTAAAAACTTCCAATCCATCTTATTTCTACTTCCTCTTTTCTTTTCTTAGGTATTCTTGCATGTCACACAAATCAGTAGGCTACCACATATTTGATCAACAAGGCAAACTCAGAATAATTTTCCAATAAAACCCATCTTGTCAGATTTTCCAGAATCAACAAATTTGCTACCCCTATTTTGGGGGTTTTTCCAAAAAAAAATTAAAATCAAAATTCTAAGGAATTGGGTTTGTTCAGCATTGAAGCATGAACAAAACCCATGTGTGAGATTTTTTCCAAAAAAATATTTCTTGGCAGGGCACTATTTTCATGGGTTTTCAAAAATTGTCAAAACAGGGTCAAGTGTGTAGACGTTCTTTAAATTATTCAGGAAGTAGTACTCTCAGATACAATACAAGACCAAGATGGCCTTGTACCATGATTACCTGAAAACAACTGACATGAACTTGCATCAAGTAATCCTAGTGGTTGATCTAGAAGACTTAGATAGCATAATCAAATCACGTTGCAGAACATAGAAGAGTCAATATTGTTTCAAGCTACGCCCATCCCCATCACACTACATAGTGTAGAACTTGTAATTTCTTGTATTAATCATTACAATCCTATCACGAGAGAAATCATATCAGTTGATGAGAGGATAATCTGCAGTCTAAAGCTCAAGGATATAGAAAAGTGTTTTGATATTCCACCATGTCCTACCATCAAGGTCATATCAATGACAGAATGCGAGAAGAAATTCGATGCAGCCAAGATCAAGTACCAAGAAATAATGACAGAAAAATGGATGAAAGTGAAAAAGGCTAACTTGCCTAAGTTGCTTGGACAAGGAGAATGCAAATATGAGTATGCAATGTTAATCACTCTACTCAATAGAATCACTGGACAAGAGGATGGCAATCAATTCCAGTCATGGATGTATTATGTCATTGCAAAAATCATTAGCAAGAGGGAACATTATGATTGGGCCACTCCGATTAGTGATACACTCCATCAACAAATCACCAGGTTTCTAGAAGCTCATAGGTTTCACATGTGTTCTTACCTGGTATACCTGATTTCCTTCCAAGGCGAGTTCAGGATATTAAAAAATGTGGGAACCTTAGGTGTGTAGAAGGTTCATGAGCACTTTACACATGTCGAGTTTACTCAAGCAGAGCGACACTTCAAAAGAACAAGTGATTCCTTCATCATGCACACCATACAAGATCTAGACCATGAGATGCACGTACGTATTTCACAAACAACCAAAGAGGCAATGGCAGATTGGGTGGATTGGTTTATCCAATTCCCTACATTCTCCTACATACACGTGTATGGCTACATTGGTCACCTCTCCATGATGCCACGACACCCTTCAAATAGGGTAGTCTTCATGGAATTCCTAAGGCAGTTGTTTGAAGTTCACATTCACTTGCACTTAAAGAAGAAGACAGCTATGGACTTTCTCGTTGAGATGGGACTCTATAGATGTAGGTTGGCAGCAAATGCCAAATCAATGAGCCAGGAAATAGTGAGGCATAATCTCAAATACCTCATTGAAAGGAGGTCATATGATCCCTGAGGTCTCTATGCGACACATCTTGAGCAACACTCATCACATGAATCTTCTATAGAAGAGTATTGGGTCAATTATGACAATGAGTATGAAGTGCGAAGAAGGAACTATAGCAGGTTCAAGCTCTCGCAAATTGCTGAATTTATGTCAGAAGACATCGAGGGCTTATTTGACGATGAAGGGAAAGTCATTCTCCCCTCATTCTTCGTGAATTTGGTCGACTCACAACCACTCCCAAAAGTGGAATGTTACGCAAAGGATAACCCATCTATAGAGGAGAGGACGAGTAGATAACATATGGAAAACACTTGAGAGATCAAGTGGAGGAGTTTGTTCTCAAAGGGCGATGTATATTGGAAAATCTTTACCAGTTACAGGATAGAGCACATGGACTTCATGTAGAGATTCAACAATCGGAGCAAAGAATTGAAGGCCAGAAGATGAGACCACAATTGCAGACTTGCAATTGGCATATCAATCAGTCCACTCAGAGGAAAACAAGCAACATCTCTTTGCTTGGAAAGAATAGCTGGCATACAAGGTGAAAGCCTATGACACCCATTTAGTAGATTTTATTGACTATCGATGGGTGGTTTCCAATATTATATCAACTTCACAAGAACATTGCTAATATATTTTCCTTGCATAGAATATCAATGCGAGGGAGGATAATACATTGAGATGGTTATTATACAAAATCAGTTCAGTGATGTCATCCGCAACACCTTCCTTGATGATCTAGATAGTTGCAAGTTGGCCAAGGTGGCAGCATTATCAACCAAGTTCGATGAAGCTGCTACACAATATATAGACTTCCAGCATTAGCTTATGACAGACAAAGTAATGCTCAAGCACCACGTCATCATTTTGTAGAGCATTAACTCCCCCGAAGCTGAAGAAGTCAATGAATGGATAGAAACACTATTGACCAATGGTGAGTTGTAAAGGCACCAAGAAGGATGTCCTACCCTCCAAATGGCATTTATGATACTTGAAGTTGACTTGATGCCTCATTCCAAGTCAACTCAAGAGGACATTAAATGTTATTGGATTTAACTTGATGCCCCTTTCCAAGTTAACTCCATATCCCACAAATCATGCATTGTTAGATCCCACTGATTAAGGATGTCTAATTGGCTTCCATAATTTGTGGATCTTAGATCTCCACTAAATGTGGATGTCTATTTTGGAGGTATAATTTACATTAAAGTTCACCTTTAGTTTACTTTTAGTCAACTAAAGTAGTTTCCAGTTGACTCTTTGTTTAGTGTCAGTTAACTGAAGTAGATTTCCAGTTAATTGTTTGTTCCTCCTTTTTAGAAAAAAATCTTGTTAATTGATTGCCAATAACTCATTATTAACTCAATGAGATTTTGGGGTTGCCCACTCCTTTGAGTTCTATAAATAAGAACCTTGGGCTCATTGTTTGTTTCACCTTTAATTGCTATGCAAATTGTTGTGCCATTGTTTCCAACAACTTTGACAACAAATATTTGTTCACTCTTAGATGAGAGTTCATTGGTTAATCGTAATTGTGCATGATTTTGTGCCTTTGTTGTCCCAATCTTTGTAATTTGTTTAGAATGCTTGAAGAAAATAAATCAAAAGGAACATGCAATTTGATCTAAAGGATTTGAGTTATTCCATAAACATCTTTGTGTTTTTTAATAGCTTGTTGTTTCAGTTCCCTCCTTGGATAGGGATTCCTCCTCAGATATTTTTTATTAACGGTTGTCATTTGTTGTTGTCTAATGGATTATCCTTCAACCTACACTTCAGATAGGAGTTCCTCCTCCTTAACAAGTTTGTTGGCCAAGACATCATAATTTGTTGTTTCTTGTAAGTTTTTTCCTAGCGCATACCTCGAATAGGGGTTCCTCCTCCTTGGCAGGTCTCAGATCCAACTTACCGTGAAGAGCGTTTGCTTGTATAAAACCTTATCCCTACATATATCCGAGAGTACAGAGCCTCGACCATATTCTAAGGAGACGGTGGATTCAAGTGATCCAACCAGTCCATTCCTGCTCCTATGCCCTCATGCTTATTTTACATTAAGGATTTAGGACAGATTAAAAGCTAGAATAGTCACAATTAAGATCTGCCAAAACTAGAGAAAAAGCTTAGCTGTGACGGATTGTGTTTGTGTACCCTTGTGTCCTACCGTTGAGTACAAAAAGATAGGAACCTTAGTTTACCCTACCCTTCCTTATGCATTACATTAGCAGATAGGCCTTCTCCTCTTTAAATAACGAAGAAGTGTTGTGAAACATTTGTAATAGTTGAATGTTTACAATCAACACTCCAGAGGTGCTAATTTAAATGCCAACAGTTTTCTGGTGCCCACCATGGGGCAACGAGGCATCAAACTTAAAAAAAAAAAGCTTACACTTTTATGTCATGGGAATGACTATCTAGCATCCTTGGGCCCTAGTAGAACAACCTGATCTTGCTCCAACAACTCTCCAACCAGATCTTACAAATATTGAAGGAGAGCAATCGGACATCATCGATAGCCTACATATCTTCATCTTTGAAAAGAATACATCACCTACTCAGTGGAGAGCCACAAATATTACTCTGGACGAGGAAGAAAGAAAGGTTGATCTTGCAGCTGAGAGACCAGTATTACCACCTCCTACGAGCAGTAAGCATCCTGGCTCACCAACCATATATGAGGAGGAGGACCAATCCTCTTTTTCAAGAAGAAGTCAAAAAAGCATTTGACACAAAGTAGATCTATCAAGAGGTTTGAGAACAATTTCTAGAAGAACCACAACAAGAACCTCCTGCTCAAGCAATGGCTGACAATGTTAACATCAATAACGACAATGGCCATAATAATGGTAACAACAACAATGACAATGGCAACAACAAAAATGGCAATTATGTCAACAATCTTTTTGGCAATGGCCGAAATGCAAGAGTTGTAAGATGTCCTGCCCCACTACCATGGGGTAGCAACATAGATCCATTGGCCCTACAAGGTAATCATGAACTTCCCAAGGGATCACAGAAGCACTTCCCAAGATTCTACGGCGACGAGGCTAGACACCCCGATGAGCATCTTTCAGCATTCATAGTGGCTTGTTATGTTCTATCTGTACCACATGAAGATATCGCCGTTTGACTCTTTGTCAAAACTCTTGAAGTAAATGCGGTTGACTAGTTCAATCACTTGCAACCATGAATCTTCACAAATTGGGAAGACATGAGTGAAAATTTCTTAGCCAAATTCAAACCTGCTGTAGACAGCCATCAACAGTTTGCCTATTTGTCCAACTCAAAGATGGAGTCCAAAAAATCGATGAGAGAGTTCATAGCGAGGTTTAATCACCTCGTTACACATCTTTCTCACACTCTCAATCCATTAGATGAGATCCTAATGAGCAGCTTCATCAACACCCTTCCCTCAAAAATAGCCTTTTTCATAAAAGGTAGTCATGAAGAAGACTTGCTAGTTGCTCAAGAGAAGGCTATCGAGCTCAAAGATCACATGATCACCACGGGAAAGATGAACGAATATGCTATCAAACCACAGGTCCAAGCATCAGCAGATCCACTGCTACAAAAGGTAGCAAATGAGGTGACAATTCTCAAGAGGCAGTCACCCAACCAAGGGTAGCAAGCACTGCCCACACCACCTTCATATCAACAACAACAACAACAGTACCAGCCTCACCAACAGTACTAGCCTCAACAGCCATATCAGTCGAAGAAAAATAATTTCCAATCTTTCAACAACTTTAAGCCAAAGTTTTCAAGATTGCCAAAATAGGCAAAACCTAAAAAATCTAATGTGTTCTATTGTTTCCACGACTCAAACGAACACATCGGATCTTCATGCCCCGAGAATCAGAGAATGAACCAGATCATGGGATATGCTGGTGATGTAGCTCCAAGCTCAAATTTAGTACCTTCAAATGTGAACGTTGCTCCACCTCAAACAGACAACTTCGATGGCAACTCCGCAATGGGATACTTTCATAGCGAACTCATAAATCAAGAAGAAGAAGACTACTGTCAGTATAATCTCGCTGTTAATCACGAGAACCTTTCAAAACTTGTGTTTACACATGCTCAACACTTTAAAGCACAAAAAGAAGAAGATGAGAGACAAAAGTCCAATGAAAAGGGAAAAGAAGCTCCCACTTCTAATCCCAAGTCTACACATGAGTTCGTCACACCAACTTCTCAAGATCCATCCTCAACGAATTTTGGCATAGTGACATCCATGATGAAGATGAAGGTACATATCTCATAGCCGGAGTATCTCCAGGATCATCCCGATCAACTAGATCAGATTCTCAAGGTAGTTCAAAAGTTGGCTGTCATACAACCTACATTGCCAGAATCTTCCATACCAGTGGGAGAAAAGTCAAAACCCTTCTACATATTTTTGTATATGGGAGGGTATAAACTCAACAATTGTATAATCGACTTAGGGGCATTAGACAATGTCATGCCTTTACAAATCATGAATTCTTTGGGGCTAGCATACACAAAAACACATGACAAGTGTTATTCACTTGAATCAAAACCTGTGCCCTTGGTAGGCCAATTGAAGGATACTCAAGTCAGATTGGAATCCTACCCGGAGAAGAAGATCATGATGACCAATCTTGTAGCTGATATCCCAATTAGTTATGGAATGCTCCTGAGCAGAAACATTTGCAAAGATCTTGGAGGTGAGATTCAACTGGATTGGTCATACGCGACAATCCCATTGAAAAAGGGTAGCTTCAAGTTGGAACCAGAGGCTAAATCAAGATTCTTGGTGGTGAAATCTCAGGACCCACAAGCACAATGCTACATCAAAGCACGGGTCCTGACACGTATGCCATGTTGTCAGAAGTAATTGAAGAAGAAATTTTTTCACTTACCACACGAACATTGAATGAAGATTCAAGAATGTGGAATATGCAAGTTGACGGCAGTTGCTCAACAACAGGCTCGGGAGCGGGAGTTGTCATTACCTCTCCCGAAGGAAGACTGTACCCATTTTCTTATCATTTGCAATTCGATAACATGAACAATACTACAAAATATGAGGCCCTCATACTTGGCCTTAAAAATGCAAGAGATGTGGGTATAAAATACCTTCAAGTTGAAGGCGACATAGAGTTGATCATTCAACAGGTTATAGGACAGTATCAAGTAAAGAAAATTTTCCTTGCTTCTTACCAACAAAGGGTGTGGAATTCGATCGACTAGTTCGAAGCATTCAACATCAAGTACATACCACGTGAGAAAAATAGTAGAGCAGATGCCCTTGCGGTATCAACAACTCTTTTCATGCCCCATTCCGACTTTTGTCATAGTGTCTTCGCTATTGAGCTCATCTACAAGCTAGTTGTCCCCAACAATTGCAATAATTGGTAGATCTTTAAAAATTATGATGGTATTAAAGAGTTCCTTTGCATGGAGGATAATTACCAAGAATTATTCTTTGAAGATAGTGCTTCTCCCTTCAAAGAATCTATAGCAGAAGATTTTGAAGTGACGGAATCCGACATCATCCAACTAAGAGGCAATAATATCCCCAATGGTCTAGTATCCTTGGAGGATATATTTGACAAACACGATAGATGTGTTCAGGATCAAAGGAATTCTAACAACAAGATTCCAGTTGATTACCAACAAGTCAACATTGGTACAGAAGATAAGCCTCAACTTGTCAACTTAGGCAAATGTTGCACTATGGAGGAAAGTGACAGTTTCATCTCTCTATTCAAGCAATACCAAGACGTCTTTGCATGGTCTTATGAAGACCTGAAAGCATTCAAGCCAAAGGAATAGTCTCATACAATTCCACTTAAGTCTGACATCAAGCCTTTCGAGCAGAAGCATAGACACTACAATCCACGTGTCCAAGACACAATCTACACGGAGGTGAAAAAGATGGTGGATGCCAAGATCATATACCCAATCCATTATTCCATGTGGGTGTCAAATATCATTCCTATATGCAAGAAGAGCGGAGAAATCTGGATTTGCGTAGACTTCAGGAACTTGAACTAGTCATCATTGAAGGATAATTATCCTTTGCCTATCATGGAACATACATTGCAAACAATAACCGGTTCAGAGATGTTGTCATTACTTGACAGATTTTCTGAATACAACCAGATTGTAGTGGCTAAAGAAGATCAACTCAAGACAGTGTTCACCACTCCTTGGGGAACATCCGCTTATGAGAGGATGCCTTTTGGCCTCATCACCGTTGGTGCTACTTTTTAGCGAGCCATGGACTTGGCATTTGGCGACTTGAAAGATAAACTGATACTCATCTATCTTGATGACCTTACCACATTCTCAAAGAAGCAACAAGATCATTTTCAACACTTAGTGAAAGTGTTTGAGAGGTGCAAGTACCACCACATATCATTGAATCTGAAGAAGTCTATCTTCACAATGACAAAAGGAAAATTGCTAGGTCACATCATCTCTAAGGAAGGGACTCAGATAGACCCTAATCAAGTTGATGCAATCAAGGACCTGACTCTCCCCACCAATAAAACTGGGGTACATTCCTTCTTCGACAAAGTTAACTTTATATAGAGATTTGTACCCAACTTCTTAGAGCTGACTAAAGACATCTTAGCAATGATGAAGAAGACGACCACCTTCAAATGGACAAAAGAAGGAAGGAAGGCATTTGAGAAAATAAAGGAGGCCATCAGTAAAGCACCAGTGTCGGTTCAACCTGATTTCAATAAAGAGTTCATTCTTTATCGTTACATGTCGAAGCATACTCTCTTCACCATATTGACTCAAAAGTTGAACGAAGAGACTGAGTCATCAATTGCTTTCATGAGTAGTAGATTCAAGGATAGTGAATCTCGGTACTCCCAGGTAGAGAAAAATGCATATGCAGTTGTGAGGGCTGTCAAGAATTTCAGATTCTGCATCTTAAACTCTCACACCACCATGTATGTTATAGACCCCGCAGTCAAGAGTGTCCTTACTCAATAGGAGATGGGCACCAAAAGAGGTAACTGGATCGCAAGATTCTAGGACTATGACTTGGATATCAAGCCTACCAAGCTCGTCTACAGGAGAGGTCTATGTCAACTCATGGCAGAAGATGGTGATCTAAAACATCAAGCTACCGATGGCATCCCAAGAATGGAAATGGAAGAAGACCTCCCAATGGTCTTATTAGTTGAATCTGCTCAAGAATGGTACACAGAATTGTGGTACTTTCTAACCCATGGGGAATGCCCAATGCACTTGGATAAGCAGTAGAGAAGAGCTTTGAAATTACAAGCACAAAGCTATGTGCTTGGAGGAAATGTTCTATACAAGTGTGGTATTGATGAAACGTTCCTACTATGTGTTAGTAAGGACCAATAACGACGGTTGTTGGAAGCATTCTATAACCAGGCATGCGGTGGCCACTTCTCATTGAGGGTTACTGCATTCAAGATCCTGCGGGCATTATTCTTTTGGCCAACTTTGTTCCACAACACATATGACTGGGTGCACAGATGCACGTTGTGCCAACAATTTGTTGGTAAACTTAAGCTATCAACCCTTCCACTAAGGTCGGTGGTGATAGATGCTCCATTCCAACAATGGGGTATAGACTTTGTGGGACCCATCAATCCCCATTCCAGTAAGGGACATGTCTACATCCTAATGACGACAGACTATTTCACTAAGTGGGTTGAGGCAATCCCTACAAAGCAATCTACTTCTGAAGTAGTGTGTAACTTCCTCAAGGAAAACATCATTACACGCTTTGGAGTACCAAGAAAGATCATGACTGACAACGCTACAAGCTTCTCGTCAGAGGAGTTGGTAGAATTTTGTTTTGATTACGACATCACATTGTCCCACTCTTCATATTACTATCCATAAGGTAATGGACAAGCTGAGTCGTCGAATAAGAACATAGTCACGATAGTGCGCAAGATGGTTGATTCCAATCAACGAGCTTGGCACACAAAGTTGTATGATGCTCTTTGGGCTGATAGGATCACGCCTAAGAGAGCTATCGACACTTCACCCTTCATAATCCTATATGGCATAGAAGTTGTGTTACCCATCACTCTAGACTTGTTCACTTTGCAGCTGGCATCCGCAATAGAAGATGAGGAATTTAGATATCCCATCGAGAAACGTATCTTGTGCCTAATGAAACTTCAAGAAGAAAGGGTGGAGGTAGTTGATAAGATCACTCAGCATCAAGAGTGAGTGAAGAAGATCTTCGAAAAGAAGGCTCAACAACGAGACTTTGAGATTGGAGATAAAGTCCTATTATGGGATAAGAGACATGAACCAAAGGGAATACACGGTAAATTTGACTCCGTTTGGCTAGGGCCATTCTTGATTCCTGATATTGCAGGAGAGAATTCTTATATTCTCTCACATTCAAATGGAAGGCTCTTTCCATTGCCCTACAGTGGGCAGTACTTGAAGCATTTCATCCCTTTAGGGATGGGGTGAGTATATACTGTAAATACTTTTACTCGCTTTAACGTTATGTTGTTTTGTGTTTCCCCATTCAATAAAGTATTGTCGTGTTTTAGGTGATTTCTTAGAAGTTTTGTTGTAGGTGAATAAATTGGGGAACCCAACAAATAAGGTGAACTCTAATTTTAGGTGTATGGAAATAAAGTCCTGACTCTATTACCCAATTGATAAGATATACTAGTCTATGAAACTTGAGATTCTTGGTTCTCCTATGCCGTAGGTATCCGACATGGTCAACAGACAGACCCTACTATTGTACCCAAAATAATTTTTTGGCATTATGTATAAATTGAGCTAAATCATGTTAAAATGTCATCAGAAGTCTATTTTAGGTCAAACCAAACATAAGGTCTTTGGGGGTTTCTATCAAGGAACACGTACGCAAAATTCTAAAAAATTTGAAAATCAGGGTTTTACGCCCCTATTTTCAGGGGTTTCCCTGAAAATAGGACCTTCCCATAAACGATTGAAAATGATTTTGATAGGATTAAATGACTTCACGATCACATTGGTCAAGTTAGAATCATCAAAAGACACGTTTTACTCTGGTGGGTCTATTTTTGTTTTTTAGGAACAAAGTTAGGAGCTCTGCAACCATTAATGGAAGATTGGCCAGTACCAGGTGTTGAAAGCTAAGCTTCAAAAGCTTCAATGATGCAACCATGGTGAAAAAGGTCCAAAATGGTGATCTTCGATGGAGGAGATTTCTGAAACTGAAATAGGTCAAAATTTGACTAACTCTGGAAACATTACGAAGGAGAAATTAGTTCATAATACAAAAAGAGCCTTTTTCAGAGAGGGGTGCCCTTGATTCTCAAGGGTTAGATACAACCTGATGAATCATCCAAGGTATTCATCCTCGACGTTCTCCTATTGGCTCAACAAAAAAACAATTAGTAAGATCATCTAACGAAGGGATCACCAACGGTTGTCAACAAAGTAATTAGAGGCAGTTGACGAAGACATCAAAAATGACTATCGAAATGATGATCAAGGTGGAAAAGGCGCCTTTTCCAAGGAAAGGCACCCTTATTTTTGAACCTCCAGATGTTGTCAGATGGCAGAAGGCCTCCCAAGACAATTTTCTTAGTCTAGGTCAATCACGAGAACGTAACTGCAAGCAAGAGCATCTAACAATTCAATCACCAGATAATATGGATCAAAATGGAACATCTTTCAAGATGAAAATCACTAAAAAAGAAGGAAAAGTTCCCTTTTCAATGAGGGGTGCCCTTGCATTAAATGAACCTTAACTGGCTTTTGTAAACTGAAACTCTAGTCATCCTCTGAGGAGCAGAGCTGGTTACCTGATGAGACATCAAATGAGGACATCTGATTCACTGATCAATGGGGATTCTGAATCAAAGCACAGGAAGTCAGAATTAAAAGATTGAAAGAACAGTTATAAAAAATGACTAAGGAAAAGGAAAAGTATCCTTTCTTGAGAAAGGCACCCTCCTTTCTAGGGTTATAAACTCAAATTTTTGGCCTAATGCCTCCCAAGCACATATCTTCAGTTTGGATCCAGGTACTCAGCGAATCCAACAACAGTTGCTCAAGATCAATAGATCAATCTAGATTCAAGATCAAACCAAGGTCATTCAATAGAAAAAATGATAAAAAAGGAATCAAAGCTCAAAAGGGACGCCTAAAGAAGTCAAATGCAAGTTTGTTGACTTAAAGTTAAGATATTTTGAGGCAAACTTAGCTAACTCACTCCACAATTAGTGGAAATCACCTTTTTGAACTTCAGATCAGGCCAAATCAACTTTTGATCATGAGTTAGGTTCCCAAACTTAAGGATTTCAAGATTAAGTCTATATAAAGAAGATCTAGGCGTCCCACTTCATTATTTCCTTATAGGTTGATGATCAAGAACAACAATAAGCTCTCAAGGATGCCATTTTTGGATCTGACCAAGGTTTTTGTTCGTTCTTTGATATTTCTTGAAGATTAGAGGCAAAAGAAGTTTTCTAAGTGCACTTGAGCTGAAGCAGTACCAGGATGGGTGACCTCCCGGGACGGACCAGTGCTTCACCTCTGTGAGCATCACCTAGATGCAATGAGTGCTAAGTGGACCATTTGCTATCATGAGAGATGGGTTCTTGTGAACCACTACTCATGAAACATGGGTCAATGAGTTTGACTCAAAACTACACGGTTGAATCCTGATAGCAATATCATAAGAAGTTTTCTAATCAGAGGTTGGATTCAGAAACAAATTTTCTTAGGGAGTCAGATTAAAAAATTCCAATCCATCTTTTCTCTACTTCCTCTTTTCTTGTCTTAGGTATTCTTGCATCTCACACAAATCAACAAGCTACCACATATTTGATCAATAGGGCAAACTCAGAATAATTTTCTAATAAAACCCATCTTGTCAGATTTTCCAGAATCAACAAACTTGTTGCCCCTATTTTTGAGGGAGTTTCCAAAAAGTTTTAGAATCAAAATTCAGAGGAATTGGGTGTGTTCAACATTGAAGCACGAAAAAAAACTATGTGCCAGATTTTCCTTGAAAAAATACTTCTCGGTAGGGTGCTATTTTCAGGGGTTTTCAAAAATTGTCAGAACAGGGTCAAGTGTGTAGTCAATCTTTAAGTTATTCAGGATGCAATACTCTTAGATACAATACAAGACCAAGACAGCCTTGTACCATGGTTACCTAAAAATGATTGACACGAACTTGCATTAAGTAAGCCTAGTGGTTGATCTAGAAGACTTGGTGGGCATAAATCACGTTGCAAAACATAGAAGAGTCTGGGTTGTGTCAAGCTGCGTCCATCCCTATCACATTATAGAGTGTAGAACTTGTAATTTCTTGTATTAAGCATTACAATCCTACCACAAGAGAAATCAAATTAGTTGACGGGAGTATAATCTGCAGTTTAAAGCCCAAGGATATAGAAAAGTGTTTTGATATTCCACCATGTCCTACCAGCAAGGTCATATCAGTGATAGAATGTGAGAAGACATTCAAGGCAGCCAAGAGCAAGTACCAAGGAATAATGATAGAATAATGGTTGAAAGTGAAAAAGGCTAAATTTCCTAAGTTGCTTGGACAAGGAGAATGCAAAGATGAGTATGCAGTGTTAATCACTCTACTCAATAGAATCACTGGATAGGAGGATGACAATCAATTCGAGTCGTGGATGTATTATGTCATTGCAAAAATCATCAGCAAGAGGGAACATTATGATTGGGCCACTTTGATCAGTGATACACTCCATCAATAAATCACTAGGTTTTTAGAAGCTCATAAGTTTCACATGTGTTCTTACTTAGTATACTTGATCACCTTCCAAGGCAAGTTCAGGATATTAAACAATGTGGGAACCTTAGGTGTATAGAGGGTTCATGAGCACTTTACACATCTTGAGTTTACTCAAGCAGAGTGACACTTCAAAAGAACAAGTGATCACTTTGTCATGCACACTGTATGAGATCTAGACCATGAGATGCACCTATGTATTTCACAAAAAACTAGAGAGGCAATGGTGGATTGAGTGGATTTGCTTATCCAATTCCCTACATTCTACTACATACGCGTGTATGGCTACATTGGTCACCCCACCATAATGCCACAATACCCTTCAGATAGGGTAGTCTTCATGAAATTTCTAAGGCAATTGTCTGAAGTTCACATTCACTTGCACTTAAAGAAGAAGACAGCTATGAACTTTCCCGTTGAGATGGGACTCTATAGATGTAGGTTGGTAGCAATGCCAAATTGATGAGCTAGGAAATAGTGAGGCATAATCTCAACTACCTCATTGAAAGGAGGTCATATGATCCTCGAGGTCTTTATGTGGCACAACTTGAGCAACACTCATCACATGAATCTTCTATAGAAGATTATTGGGTCAATTGTGACGATGAGTATGAAATGTGAAGAAGGAATTATAGCAGGTTCATGCTCTCACAAATTGCTGACTTTATGTCAGAAGACATTAAGGGCTTATCTGACGATGAAGGGGAAGTCATTCTCCCCTCATTCTTCATAGATTCAATTGACTCACAACCACTCCCAAAAGTGGATTGGTATGCAAAGGATATCCCATCTATAGAGGAGAGGACAAGTAGAGTGGTCAAAAATAGCCAAGTATATCTTACAACAAGAAGACAAGGAAAGTGGTACCTCCCAGAACAGAGCTGCCATAGGTTTAGTCTAGACCACCTTCCACATCAAGAAAGAATTTGAGGCAGAAGCAATGGTGTAATCCTCCCCAAGGGATGAGGATGTCAAAGCATACAAGGCCAAGAACACAAGGAACACGTGGAGACAACCACACACAGTCCCAAAATAGTCATGGGTATTGTTGCCTCAGAGCCAGTAATAGAAATAGTTGTTGAAGAAGCAATAGTTGCCCTAGAGCCAGCAGCAGAAGAAGCAACAACATAAACAGTGCTTGTAATAGAAATAGAATCACCTACATCACCACCATCACAATATTCACAAGTACCCATTGACTTGGACTCACCACCAAGAGGTGTCACTGCAACACAATCTCACACATCAGGCATTCAAAGGTCCCATATTCCTCCTAGCGAAGCTAGGCGAGATTCTATTTGGCTTGAGGGTTTCCTAAGCAGGAAGAGGGAAAGATCCTCCTATGAACTTGACTTCACTGAATTCGACCATGTTCCGCAAGACATGCCGGTGAAGAAGTTGAAGAAGCAAGTTCACATGGAAAGGAATGTAGGTTGTGAGCTCATCATAGAGACTGTTGCCCCACTAGTAGATAAAAGCATACATGAGGTACAAGTGGAAGACTTCACATTGTCTAAACTTAACCTCAGAAAGACCACATAATAAGTGGAGGCAGACCTTCTCAGAATCACCTCGGTGAGTGCACAAGAAAGGATGGCCAAGGATGGAAAAGACAAAGCAACCTTGAAGGCTGAGAACCAACAATTGGGGTTGTACATCTCCAGCTTGATGCATGGCACCCCAAATGTCTCGACCTCACCACCAAAATTGTTGGATCTTCCCGCATAATAGAATCATCAATAATTGATAACATACAAAAAACACTTGAGAGATTAAGTGGAGGAGTTTGTTCTCAAAGGGTGATGCATATTGGCAAATCTTTACCAGTTACAGGATAGAGCACATGGATTTCATGCAAATATTCAATAATCAGAGCAAAGAATTGCAAAGAAGAGGCCAAAAGACGAGACCACAATTGCAGACTTGCAATTGGAATATCAATTAGTCTACTCAGAGGAAAACAAGCAATCTCTTTGCTTGGAAATAACAACTGGCGTACAAGGTGAAAGCCCATGACACCCATTCAGTAGAGTTGATTGACTATCGACGAGTGGTCGCCAATATTATCAACTTTGCAAGAACGTTGGTAATATCTTTTCCTTGCATAGAATATCAACATGAGGGATGAGAATATATCGAGATGGTTACTGTACAAAATCAAATCAGAGATGTCATTCGTAGCACCTTCCTTGATGATCCAAATAGTTTGCAAGTTGGCCAAGGTGGTAGCATTGTCAACCAAGTTCGATGAAGCAGTTGCACAATGTATAGACTTCCAACATCAGCTTATGATAGGCGAAGTAATGCTCAAGTGCCATGTCATCATTTTGTGGAGCATTAACTCCCCCGAAGCTGAAGAAGTCAATGAATGGATAGAAACAATGTTGACCAATGGTGAGGCTTAAAGGAACCAAGAAGGACGTCCTACCCTCCAAATGACATTTATGATACTTGAAGTTGACTTGATGCCTCATTCCAAGTCAACTCAAGAGGACATTAAATTTTATTGGAGTTAACTTGATTCCCCTTTCCAAGTTAACTCCATATCCCACAAATCATGCATTGTCATATCCCATTGATTAAGAATGTCTAATTGGCTTCCATAATTTGTGGATCTCAGATCTCCACTAAATGTGCATGTCTATTTTGGAGGTATACTTTACATTAAAGTTCACCTTTAGTTTACTTTCAGTCAACTGAAGTAGTTTTCAGTTGACTCTTTGTTTAGTGTCAGTTAACTGAAGTAGATTTCCAGTTAACTGTTTGTTCCCCCTTTTTAGGAATACATCTTGCTAATTGATTGGAAAGAACTCATTGTTAACTGAAGGAGATTTTGGGGTTTCCCACTCCTTTTAGTTCTATAAATAAGAGCCTTGGGCTCATTGTTTGTTTAACCTTACTTGCTATGCAAAATTGTTGTGCCATTGTTGCCAACATCTTTGAAAGCGAATATTTTTTCACTCTTGGATGAGAGTTCATTTGTTGATCACAATTGTGCATGATTTCATGCTTTTGTTGTCCCAATCTTTGTAATTCGTTTAGAAAGCTTGAAGAAAATAAATCAAAAGGCACATGCAATTTGATCTAGAAAGGATTTGAGTTCTTCCATAAATGTCTTTGGGTTTAAATAGCTTGTTGTTTCATTTCCCTCCTCGAATAGGGGTTCCTCCTCCTTGGATATCTATTATTAACAATTGTCGTTTGTTGTTGTCTAATGGATTATCCTTCAACCTACACTTCGGATAGGGGTTCCTCCTCCTTATCAAGTTTTTTGGCCAAGACATCGTAATTTTTTATTTCTTGTAAGTCATTTCCTAGCCCATACCTCAGATAGGGGTTCCTCCTCCTTGGCAGGTCTCAGATCCAACTTACTGTGAAGAGAGTTTGCTTGTATAAAACCTTATCCCTGCATATATCTAAGAGTTCAGAGCCTTGGCCATATTCTAAGGAGACGACGGATTCAAGTGATCCAACTAATCCATTCCCGCTCCTATGCCCTCATGCTCTATTTACCTTGAGGATTTAGGATAGATTAAAAGCTAGAATAGTCATAGTTAAGATCTGTCAAAACTAGAGAAAAAGCTTAGCTGCGATGCATTGTGTTTGTGCACCCTTGTGTCCTACCGTTGAGTAGAAAAAGATAGGAACCTTAGTTTATCCTACCCTTCTTTACACATTACATCAACATAAAGGGACTTCTCCTCTTTAAATAATGAAGAAGTGTTGCAAAACATTTGTAATAGCTGAACGTTTACAATCAACACTCTAGAGGTGCTAATTTAAATGCCAACACATACATACATACATACATACATACATACATACATACATACATATTGAAAATAGTAAAGAAGAAACATTACAAGATTTCAAGCAAACAAGGTACAACATACACATCCCATGAGAAATAGTTGGGCACATAAGGGGAAATACAAAATATCATCAATATTTGAATCAAAATTTGAATTCAAAATAAAGAAGTAGAGCAAGGCACATAACCTAATTACCATGGTGTTAGGAATAAGATGTTCATTATCACTTTGTCCATAAGATGGTTGCAGGTGGTAGAGTCATAATATAGAAGGATGACACTTTGGTTATTATTGTGGATTTTTTCACCAAGCCAATAATCACATATAAGTTTTGTTTGTGTAGATCTAGGCCATGGGCCTTTCCTCTTTTTAGTTTCTTATTGTGACTTTGCAATGTGAATGTTAAGTGGGAGAATGTTAGGATTAGGTGTACCATTCACCTTGTAAGTTTTATGTCTTGATTACTCATATTTAAGCATGTAGATGATAAACAATTTATGATCTTCAAACATCATGAAATGTGGAGATTTTTTTTTTTTTAAATACTTGGAATAATGTGTGGGAAGGTATCAAATAGGGATGTTACATTGAAAATATCAAAACTAGGAGATAAAACATCATTCCAATTAAATACTCTCATGGAGTGCATAGATTTGATAAACTATTCATTTTGATTGTTATGACACAATCTATGATATATAAAGACATGTAAGAGAAGTTACTTTCTAATCTAGGATGTTGATCATGACCATGTGGCTTTGGGTTTTTGGTATGGCTTATGTTTTTGATTCATAGTGTTGGGACCACTTATTTGTAATGTTTCTAGATAATGGATACATAAGATAGAAGTCTGTTAGGTTCTTTCGTGGGTACTCTTATAGTGCTAGATTAGTATAGTGAAAGTGATAAGCATATTATGTTGATGTACTTTTTTACTTTGATTAATACAAGCTTGAATCTTTTTGGCAGTGTTTTTTTCTTGCAAGGTTTTCTCCACACATATTTGTTGTTCATATGTTTTGAATAGTTATGTTCACTTCTCCACTATGTCATTAATCTATATGGTTTAATTACATGTTTATTTAGATTGGAAAACTTGATTGTTAATATTTTCTTTGTGTCATTCACCCTATTTTCAACAAGCATGTAAGGTAGGATGTGAAGATGCACAGGGCACATGGATAATGAGAGAAGGAGAGAGAAATATAATCATTAGGGCATATACGAAGAGTGCTCAAGTTAAAAGATCACATAAATCAGTAATGGGTGTAACATAATACTATTGTTTTAATGATTGCTTAAGCTATTTAGCACTAGAGGAATAAAGCAATGAAGCACCAATGTACATTAATTTAGGTCATATGCAAAGATAAAAATAATAGTAACCATGAAATAATATATCATAGCATGATATAGGATGAAATTATAAAAATTTCTCAAGTGTCTATATGAAAACATCAAAGGATGCCATAATGCAATAAGGTGAAATCAAACAAACATCCAATGAATATACATTAATTATTAGCATTCTACTTAATTCACAATGCTCAAATCATATGGTATAGGAAAATTTAATCATTTATAAAGGGGTGAAAACCAACTCCATAAATCATGAAAAGAAAATTATATCAGGAGGAGTATATGCATTGAACTTGAAGATGCCCCCAAAAAAGAGACATCTACAACCCATCACAAGAGAAATCTAGGAGAGATTTCTAGAAGAATGTTTTTCCAATCATTATAAAAATTAATCAAAACTTCATCTAGGATAGACAATGCCTTTAGGAACCTCCTTTATAAGGAGAGAGAGGTGGTGCAACTGCTGGAGCGTTGGTAACAAATGGATGATGCAAAAAATATAAAACATTGGTCGTCTCCTTTGGTTTCATTTTAAGGAACATTTTGAGGAAGTTCTTTGCTTCAAGACTCAAATGATCTAGAATATGAGGCTATTCAATTCAACTTGAAGAAAAAGGTAGTCCAGTTAGAATGCATATTTGAATAATATTTCTTTGAACTGAAATATTGTAACACTCAATTGAAAACAATAGTAAAAGGCCTGGCACTCCATTGTTAGGTAGACAAAAATTGTGTATATACTATCAGAAAACAAAATCTAACAACAGTTATACAAGAAATATTTTCATCATTGTCACCATGAAAATTGTTAAGATAGTAATAGAGTTGTGGACACCCACAATGAACTAATTAAGTATACTCCATATTAGATTAAGTAGGTAATGTTTAGAATGCATTACAAATGCAATGAACTGATTGAAAATATTTAGAATGCATAACAAGTTACATAGGGTAATATTCAGATTAGATAGGGTAATGTGAAAAATCGTAATGATTTTATTGAAAATATTTAGAATGCATAACAAGTGAAAATTTCTTGTTATGAATTCTAAATGCCCAAACGAATTTTATCTTGCTAGGATTTGAATAGAAATAAATTACAAATGCAATGTGATAAACACATAACATACAAGATAATTCAGAACAAAAATTACCAGAATCATTATTTCATTTCACCCACTTAACTAAACAGCTTGTCAAAAATACATATATGGAAACTAAATAGCAGAAAACTAAAATGTCATTAAAATACCAAAAGTACATATACAGAGAAATTCAGAAACTAAGATGTGTGCTCACCCACTCCAAATCACTCCACGGAGGCTTTCTATCTACCATCTCAATAATAGTGCACCCTAAACTCCAGGTGTCAACTGCTAGGCCATATTTGCGGTCTTCCATTGATGATGTCACCATCTACCATTCAAAATAAAGAACAAGGGAAATCAATTATTGATAAAAATAAAACACAATGAAATTGAGGATTTAGATTCCCACCAAAACTAGGAACAAATGAAATTCAAGAAAACCAAGTGCACATGACAAAGAAGTGATGAAAGGACAAAACTAAATCTTGGAGTCCTAAAAATTATATATCACATTATATTCCAGCCCACCCTTAATGACCAATAATAGTAATATGAATGGAACTCAAGATAGCGCAAAAAGGTTTCTAAAAATGATGTGACTTGGCCAAATGTCTTGAGCTACGCCCCTCCTAAACTCATCTACTACACATAGCAGCATTTCTCTCAAATAAAGTAAGTTGTAAGCTACAAATAAGACTCTCTTTTTATTTATAACAATTTAGAACATTGTAGCATAACATTATACACACATTGTCACTTGGAAAATGCCAAAAGTTGTGTTATTTTTTGCATTTTTTATGAAACTAACACAACTAGAAGCAAAGGATGATACAAATATCAAGAAATGGGGAAAATGAGGTGTATTATCAAAAAATGTTACTTGACGATATTGTATCCATTGACAAGATGGCCGACTGGGAGAAAAAGATCTAAAAGACTAAAACCAACATGCTTACATAATCATATGACCGAATGGAACCTTCACAATGGAAGGATAATTCCACACTAATAGTTGTAATGCAAAAACATTCTAATTGAAGTGGATAGATCAGAGATACACTCTCATCCAATAATAAGTTGATGTTCCACCACTTATGTGAAAAATAAATATGAACTACTACATAATGAAAAGACTAACAACAAGTAACTAGAGGGACAAGAGCTTGTAGAAAATGGTGAAATTAAAAACAGAGCATCAAGAAACCATGGAAACACTTGGAGACCACACTTTAGGTTGACGAGAATGATAAATTTTCTAAATCATACTAAGAAGAATCCACACTTTAAATACCCTAATTCCTATAGGAATAAAATTGAAACTAATATGTATCAAGAATATCCTTCAATCAGATACAATAATCTATTTAACTTAAACTATATAAAACAACAAATCCTAATGACTATTAAAATACTATTGAAAGAAATACAAGAACTAATGAGAGGATTATAATATTTTCCAATTTAAGTATATGGAAAACTTCTATAATATAGAATTTGGTAATACAATGTATGACCCTTTCAAAAATTTCTATTAAGGCTAATTTATAATTGTGGGCATACGCACACATGAAGAAACAAATTGGGTTTCTAAAAAACAAATATCCTCTCATCCCAGAAATCTCAATAATACCTAGCACAACAAACCCACTCCACCAAAAATTACTTCAATGAGAATCAAAAGAAAGAAGTAAAACTTATAGCTATCTCAATTGAAACAAATACAAGAAACAATGATAGGATTATAATATTGTCCAATATAAGTCAAAAAGTACAAGAAATGGAGAGAACCTATTTCAACTTTGAAGACTTGTTCCTGTCATGCTCCATTATATAGCTACACCAAACATAAAGACAAGCACTATTAGATTGCAATAACAAACAAATCAAAACAATTGAAAAGATAAAAGTATAATTACTCACACCATGACATTGAAGAGACAACTGTTATCAGAAGTAATGGCCCTTCTCAATCATAACTTCATCCTCTAAACTAAACTAATCACAAAGCTATGTTAAAAATGAAAGATTCAAGTTGCTCAATGATTATAGGCTCAACAGAGATACATGAAACACCTGAAAACAATAAAATAATACAGTTGAATCCACAAAACTCTCATAATTTGTTACACTACAAACAACCCCTCAAAAAAATGAAAAATATAATCAATTTATTCTTTTCAATAACAATGAGAAGCAATTGGTGATAGTTGTTTTAAAAAAGCTAATAACTATCAACAATGTTTAATAAGTTACTAACTGTTACTTTGATAGAAAATAGAAAACAAATTAGTACTTCTATACTAGTTCACTTACTAGTTATTTTATTCTTTATTCTTTATTTTTGTTGATTTATATATTTTTATTTGAAACTGGTATTAAAATTTAAAGTTATTTTATATTATAATAGCAAACAAAAAAATATTTTAAAAAATGAGCCAAAACCCAATGAAATGTTGGAAGAAACTAGATAGATGGACAACTGACAATCATGGCATAGGAACCCAAGAATGGTCAATCCCCAAAGTGGAGCTTTCATCATGGACTAATACAAATGATAACTAGGAACCAAAAATAATCCAACACTAAAATTAAAATAAAGGTACATGTTGCAAGAAACAAGCGATAACTATAAAGCTTATGTTTGGTTTCATTTCCCATTCATCCAGAGTGTATTTCAACATCATAGGTCTAGACATCATCCTAACTGAATCCTCTGGATATGGCTCCTCCAATGCACACCTAATCCTTGATGAATATAAACACCGACTTCTTAATATTAGTCGAAGTGTTTCCTTTTTTTTCTAGTATATTACCTGTGTAGCATTTTCATATTGGAAAATGAAAAAATGAAAAATACTATACAACCATGTTGCCATCTCTCTAGAAGTCTTCTTGTTTTAAAATTACAGATTGCAGAAGCTTGAAATCAATTAAAGAAAATCACAAAGAAATACAAGCTTCTTGAATTTAAGTAAGCATTTTTGTAAACTTAAAAATACAACTATGTTTCCATCTCTCCAAAAGTCTTCTTGTATTAAAATTATAAATTGCAGAAGCTTGAAATCTATTAAAGAAAATTAGAAAGAAATACAAGCTTCTCCAATTAAAGTAAGCAGTTGTGTAAACTTCAAACTGAGATTTGACAACCAAACTCACAAATGTAAAGGTAGCATAGACTTAAAGCATTTTTTAAATACAACTTTTAAATCTAAGGTTTCCATAGCAAGACATTTTCTAAATACTTCCGAACAACTCAATTTTTTGCTCCACTATTTAATTGAGTTGAGGGTTGAAAAGAAACAACTACTGCATAAGCAAACTTACCTCCACCCATTCTTGATGAATTCCTTCAAATAAGTTTCCCTTTGAGTACTTTTCGCCTTGATTCCAAATGCAATGCATAATGTTGTTAAAATTGCACTCTTTCCACCTGCTACAGTGTTGTCATACATTAACCCTACTCAATGCCCACAAAATAAAAAAATGAAAATTATTAAACAGTAGATAAGTATACCACAACACTTCAAAACTACATAAAATCATAAATTTAAACTATAACCTTATAATTTGACAAAAAGCAACTACTTAAATGGAAAGCCAAAATTTTGATGATTATTCTTGAAAAGGTTATTTGATGAACTGATATGGAAGAAAAAATTTCAGATACACCCTACAATCTCAAGATCAAAATATAGCTAACACCATTATTAGCATTGGACAATATTCATACATTAGAGAGAATCCTCCATCCGAAGACATTAAATGAAAAATCCAAATAACCACTTTGAACCTACACATCAACTCTAGTACTTTAAAACTCCACTATCTTCAATTCTGTTTCAAGAAACATCCTTCAATATATCATTTTACCCCTGCAGGCTACATTTATATACCATTTCCTTGATTTCCAATACATTTGAATTTTCCATATCATATTGGGTAATCAACAAATAACAAATACCTTTCTATTTTGCATCACTAATAAATGTTTATAGAAAGCCAAAAAACACACAAAACAAGTATTGTTGAAGATGTTGAGCAAAATGTAAGTCAAACACATTTACCTAAATGATAAGCCAAATACATGTTTTTTTTAATTAAACTGTAGAGAATATTTAGCCGAATTGCAAGCATTACTGTAATTCCAACTAGAATTTATCATACTTGCAGACAAATCATTCCTACAATATAATGAAGATGAATATTGCCATATCTAGCAATTGATTTCACGTATTCAAATAAGATGCCACAATCTACATGGGCAAGGTTGCCTCCATGTTTATAGAAAACTTAACATTGTACTAAGAGAGCAAAGCTTATGGTCAAACACAAAAATCTACATAACCTCATTCCTCTCCACTTTTGTTGTTTTAAGTATTCAAACAAGAAACGATAAAAAATTCTAGCTACATTGTAATCATTAAAAAAATCATTACTCTTGGGAACCTCATTTTAGGAAAAAGTGTAAAAGGCATTTGTTTCTAGTTCTCTGACATTTTGTTATCTTTTTAGTAGATCCTTACTTAAAGATAAAACCAAATATATTATTAGTGGCAATCAAATTATTTGTATTTTTTATCTTTTGAATTAGTGGCAATCAATGAGTCTTTTAGTTATTGAGGAACCTAGTTTATCATGCTCACAACAAGCATTTTCAAGTTCATTGTCACCACATTTAGCAATTGGTGGACAATGATGATATTTCTCTCTACCACTGCACTTCTTAGGATCCAAAAACAAGCCTAATTAATCATAAGATACATGAAATGAATAAAACTTCTAGAGAAATGTAAAACATGCATATTGTGGATAAAATAACAACCACATATGATGAAAATGATGCTTATCACTGTCACACCAATTGAAAATTAGACTCATACACCTATGAACAACATATTGGGCACAAGAAAGCAAGATGTCAAATGTGTAAGATACAATCTTGAAGGCTGTGGAACTAAAAACAACTTATTGAATACCCTAAAGACTATAGTTGGATTGAAACATGAATTTCAACCAAATATGAACAATGGATAAGAAATAAAACTAAAATATAATATTCAATAAGAAAGCTATAAAAATAATGTGAAACTAAAATGATATTTAAGATCAATAACAAGAACTCAATGAGACGAGAAATGTGAATCAATTGAACATTATGGCTAAGTTGGACCCACCTTGAGAATTATCTTTCACTTTCTAACAATTCATACATTCTTTGAGCTATTGTGAATAAATAATTGTTGGGAAAAGGCATGTTCTACTACTAATGTCTTATTATCTTATATGTCAGTGAGATGAAATCATAATACTTGTATGTGTGTTTCAAAAATGGCACCAAAAATGCACAATGAGTTTTAAGAGTATATAATTGCAAGGATAGATGAACTTCAAAGACCTAAATAGTGCTATCAATATCAATCTCACTAAGATCCAATGTCAATTTAATGCCCCCTACCTCTTTCTAAGAACTAGATAGTATCTTGGAAGAAAGGTGACCATATGATGCACAAGCGCCCCAACAAAGTTAGCTCACTACGTTACAACTAGAATAAAAAAAAACTACATCCAAAGTTAAAAAGTGAGAGAGTCAAATGTAATGACTAGGTCAGGAAACAACAAAAACTTTGAGTAGAGAAATCAATAGTAGGAAAAAGGAACGCAACATAAAAAAACATATTAAAATGAGGAAGCTTCTAGAAACTTTTGGATTTGGAGTTGGAAAATTTAAGAAAACCCAAAAATTGTATATAAAAGAAATTTCCAAAAGTTGAATTCTAGAGCTAGAAAAATCTAGAAAATCCAATTGGAAAAAATGGATGAAAGCAACTGGAAACTTATTGTAGCTATGATCTAGATGTTTTTGGAAATTTTCAGATAATGAAATGTTTCAAAAAACTTGAAACTATTTCTAGCTTACTGAAAATGTTTCTAGGATTTAGAGAAAGCTCAAACTACACCATGTATTATGAAACCTCTTTTAAAAACTTAGACAATGTTCTTTGTGTTAGTGAAATCAGTCCCACAAAAGTGCAATTTCATGATGACAATTGCCAACAAACCACACCAGGATTCTAGGTCCTTTGTTGTTTAACAACTATTAGTGAATTTCCTAATTATGTTTAGGAAAAGGCAACCATGGGGCAACCGAGCTACCTAAGTCACTTAGAGTATGTACTGCATGGGGTACATTCCCATTTGTAGTTAAGGCAATGCTCCCATGTGAAATGAAGTTTTTAAGTTGCAATAACATTTTTCAGGAATTTGTCATTGAACTATTAGTTGTAAGGTATTATGAGTTTTCTCAGCCAGTGCTAAGGTGGAACCTTGTAATCAACTAAGAAACTAAGAATTAAAGCTTGCATAGAAAAATCAACCACTACAATTTTTCAGGTGAAGATTCACTTTTCCCTGATTTCTAATTGTAGGGTTGCAGGGACCACTTGAGCATTAAAATAGTAGCAATATTTCTCTCCTTGTTGTCAAGTCTTAATACCCAGTCATGGGTTGAAGCAAAATAACCTACATAATTGAAGTAGTTTATAAATTTTTATTTTGAGATGGTAAAGATTGGGGCTAAATTGTTTAGAAACTTGTTAAGTAAACACGCCCATTAACCATATGAATAAATCTACTTCCACTCCCAATAGAATTCTAAAGACTAGCATGGCAAACAAGTCATCTATTGTGGAATCAAAACCATAGCAACCAAGTTAACTTTATTGTTGAAGTGAAATAACCTGTATATTTGGAGTGGTTTGATTTTTATTTTATTTTATTTTGAGCTGATAAGGACCAAAGCTAAAATATTTGGGAATTTGTTACATAAACAGGGTTCATTATATACCACAAGTACTTCTACTTCCATTTTTGATATAATCCTAATGGGATGCATGGCAAACAAGTATACTTCATTGTTGAATGGCAATCATGGGAACCAAGATAAATTATTGTTGAACATGATAGGATTAGATGACAACTTATGTTTATATGCATAACAATTATAGAAGGATAAACCAATTGAGTATCCCAACACTCTTTCTTATCGAGCAAATAATTCTAAGCCAGAAAACCAGTTGATAATCCCATCATCCTTTTTACAAAAACAAGATGGAAAAAACTCATAATTACATGATCTTTGTATCCCTAAATCTCTAGACAAAAAACACATCTAACAAAAGAATGAATTTTCACTTCTTTCTCTGATCTAATAAATTGAATTGTCTAAATGGGCATTTAGAGAAATGAAAAAGAAAAAAGAAACAAAACAAAGGTACTCGATACAAAAGATTAAAGGAATAAGGCCATCCTTAAGTGGCGGCAATATTGGAGGCCATGCCACATAGAAGAATCAAAATTTTTGTCATGGCAGCATGAGCCAAAAAAAATACAAAATTAAAAAACCCCAACTAAAATTCAAATTATAAAATGCAAGCATTTCGTAGTAAACTAAGGTGCTATAAATCCTCTTTGAAAACACAAATGACAGCTAAATTCATATAAAGAACACCATTTAACTCCTAAATAAATAAATTAGAGTAGCCATACGAAATCTAGAGGGCCCTGCATTCATTTTATCCTAGATTTCTGTTAAAATTGGGCAGATTTTCAGATAAACATGCTCGAATTTTAGTTAAAATGGACCGTTGACACCAAAAATTATAGAGCAAGGGAAGAAATGGTAAACCCTTTCTCAACAAACACAAATTTCACCCTCATCAGCAAATGAATAAACAACACTAATAATCCTTTGCTCAATAGACTTAAAACTTCACACCATAAGCCATTAGTGATGCCCGAACTTCAAACTATTCACAATAAATGAAAATGTGCTAATAGTAAATGCACAATGTCCTCGTAAAACACCACGCGTCAACAAAAACATTAGGCACGAAGACACTACTATATCAAAGAACATTACAAAGTCATGAAATATTTCTAATAGCAACAAAACATTAGGAATTGGTTAAATAATTTGAAAAAATAAATTTATTAAAAAAAACACAAAACCCCCAGGAAAATTGCGACAACCAATGACAAAATTGCAAAGAAAAGTTGAAAATTGCCTTTTAATAAAATAATCCCGAAAACATTAGAAGGCTAAAAATAAAACATTGTCCGCACAACTCCTGAGGAAGCAACTAATAGGCATGAGCGCGGTGAAAACATTAGTCTCCTGCCTATAAAGGCAGGGACTAAAAAAAAAATCCAATTTTGTAATATTTAACTTTATAAATTATAAGAACTATTTCTTGAGTATATGATTGGTTAAAAAGTTATGTATATTCAAATATTCTTTTTAAAGAACAATTTTTAATTTTTTTCTTTATAAACTATTTCATTAAGTCTTTCTAAAGTAAATAAATGTGACTTATTTTTATTTTTTTAAATAATTTTTTATGTCTGTACTTATTATTTTTTATTAAAGAAAATCTCACAAAAAGTAATTAACTTATTTATAGAGATTTCGATTCAACTATTAAAATAATAAAATAAATTTAAATTAAAGTAGAAGATAATCTATACAATTTTATATAATTAAAATAAAAATTTAAATTAAATCTTTTAAACTATTTGACATTGCCACTTTTTTAATTTTTCAAATTTATTAACTTTAAAACATAAATAAATATAAATAATAATTAAATTTAAAATAAGTAAAATTAGAATAATTATTAATTAAATTATAATTTTAATCATATTGTTTTTTTTTATATGTAAGAGTTTGCTATATTATATTTAAAAATAAACCATACAATCATTTGCTTTAGCAGGAAAATCAACCACCCGATCAAACCCCAAGAAACTACTACAAACCATTACCACCAGAGCGATATCAAAGTTTAATTCATGCAAAAATGGCTGAGTCCAATCCAACAACATAAAACCCATAGACTAACCTCCAAGCCAAATAAAACAAAATTTGAACTAGACCAAAAAATGCAACACTTCACAAAAACCCATTTAATTTTGCAAAGGAGTCAAACTCCACCACCTAATCCAAGCCATCTGCCACTGTTAACCCTAACTGCTTTTTCAGGAACTTCACCACCATGGTCAAAATCATCCTGTGCCTCATGAGCTTCATCCCTTTCAAATCTAGGAGGAAAGAGAAGAATTTAACCACCTCATCCGTGCTCTAGAGCAGCTCTAAATCCGCTGGATGTGGAATCCCTTTGCCTACTATTGTAGCCTTCAAAGTCACCACTAAACCACCCACCAAATCCTGATGAAACAAGCGCTCCAGCATCACCTTGGCCTCTACCTTGGGCACATCGACATCTAGCAAAGAGGCTAAGAAGCACGAGGTGATATATGCATTATCCCTCGCGTACTCCTTCCTACCAAGATGACCCTTCCCTAAAACAATTTTAACCATAGCCATGACAAGGGGATCTTTATCAAGCAAGACACGCTTAAGCCTCTGATCAATTATCTCTCGAAATGCAGCTTGTCTCTTCATTGCCTGCAAGGAAATAAGAGTATTCACACCGAACGACTCCAACACTTCTACATAGATAGAAATTATGAATTTGGAGTGTCCAATTGAAGCCATCCTTAAAAGACTCCATAAGTCAAACGCAGCCAGACAACCCACACCCAACTTTTAACTTCTCATAAACACTACTAACCACACTATACCATCCCACTAGCTACTCCACCCATAGATAACACCCACGACAACTAAGTCAAACCCACTTCGCAAGAGCCAAGAATTATTTTGATGCAAGGCAATCTATCCTTGCATAATTGACCGTCCTGCACAACCATCCCTTAAGGCTAGGCATGCCTTGACATGAGAGCTCTTTGCAGCTAACTTCATTACATGAACTCACCGTATACAGAGTACTCTGTCACTTCTGCCATTTGTCGACTTAGCTCCTTCCTTTCCTACCAACGTCATTTGCGTCAACATCTAAACCCCTCATATGAGCCATGCCATATGTCACCAATATCCCTCCGCCAACGTGGAGGGTCACCCACCCAACCACCCACAATTTTAATCATAATGTTATTAATTATTATAATCCTATTATAATTAGGATTAGGATTAGAATTAAGAATAAGGTAAAAATGTGGGTAGTTGGGGGGCAACCCTCCAAGCTGGTAGAGGGATTTTGGTGGATCAAGCCAAGTGGCATCCTCATAGGGGTGAATTTTGATGAGGTGGACGCTGGTGTGTATGGTTGGTAACATCGATCAAGGTGAGTACATGTAATGATGGTCAACAGTTTGAGCACATTTTCTAAGTATGGTTGCACATATGAAGTAGGGGTTGAAGGACAAAATCATTGGCACAAGGACACCTTGCCTTACTTAGAAATAATTTCTTGTTCATGTGATGACTGAATTTCTTGGCAATTGCGGGCTCTATTAATGTGTGGAGATGATAGTTGTGCAACGTAGTAGAGTTTTCTTGGTGTTGATGCTTAGTTAATGGTTGTGAGTCATTTGGCGACCTTTGCTTAGCTTCTAGAGTTGTCTGTGGACACCAATGGTTAGGCATTTGAAGTTCATCATAGCAGTTTCAGTGGAGGGCTTGTCATGGTTTGGAGCGGACACCCCAATTTCTTTGTGTGCAAAGTCGAGGCAGGCCACATTTCATGAGATTACAAACCAAAGGTTGAAGCGAATTTTGCTCAACATTGATCCTCTCACTATTGCGATGGTCAAAATGATTTTGGGTATTGGCCATCTTGAGCATAAGGAGTATGGGAGGGACAATGTGCATATTTATTCGCAGTTCTTAGATTCTCTTCTTGACAACTGAGTTCCTAAGATGGAGGTGAAGGAGCTATTGGTAAGGTTGTTCAAGAAGGATTTGGTAAGCGGTGTGGAGGAGGTTTTGAAGGTGGTAATTTTAGGCACGGGGATCCCACAACGATGGATTTGGAGCTTCTGCGAAAGACCGATGAGGTTGTTAAGTTTTATCCCTTCCTCCTAGACCTGAGCGGAGCGACTCTTATGCGTCATCGTATGATTATTGCAGTGGCATTGGAATATCTTAAGATGATGCTAGGGTTAATGACGGTCAGAGGCTTCGACTGGGTTAAGGACTTCGAGTCCTTTGCAAATCTTAATGGGTTTCTATAATTTGGTAGGTATTTGTTGTGGTTTGGTGGTGGAGAGTTTTTGTCTGTGGTTTTTTGGGTTTGGGTTGTGGCACAACCAATTTTGTAATCTATATTGCCATGAACGTATTCTCTGTGTTGGTTGATGGTAGTTTGGTAGTTTTTGGGGTTTGTTCGAGAGACTAATATTTCTTGCTTAGCGGACGGGTGTATGCTTCCTTTTTAAATTAATATAATATAAATATCTTATGTATAAAAAAAGAATAAGGTAAAAATTATGGCTAGAACTATTCAAAAATTAAAATAAATTAAAAAATATATTACTAATAAAAATCACTTAAATATGATTAATAGATATAATGCTTCAAAATTTTATTCATCTAATATATTTATTTCAATTTTTTTTATAAATTGCAGGAATCAGTTGGGCATTCGTCCCCCTATAAACTGCAGTGCGCTAGTTGGGTATTCGTCCCCCTATAAACTATAGTGCACCTGGTAAACTTTTTTCACGTGACTGGCGACGCTGGCATGACATGCCCTCCGGTACCATGGGTTTTGGGGCAGACTAGACCTCATGACCTCTTGCTTGCAACAAGATGCTTTAGCCAATTGAGCTAGGCCCCCCACCCCATCTTTATTTCAAATATTATTCCTGATATTAATTCATAGATTGTTTTTAATGTGATTGCAATTCTTTACTAAATATTAATCAAACCTAATCTAACTTGATAATTTAATATAATATGTTTTATTTTTTAATATTTATATATTATATATATTAAATTAAAAATAAACAACTTATATTTTCAAATGTAAAGATTTATCTTTATGGCATGCGAAGGAGCAGGAGCGGATCGCATGCGAAGTCAAGCTGTGCGACATATCGACGGCGAAAGGGAGGAGATGTAGGGGCGTCAAGGCGGTTTTACATTAATTCATAGATTTTTTTAATGTGATTACAATTCTTTACTAAATACTAATCAAACCTAATCAAACTTGATAATTTAATATAATATATTTTATGTTTTAATAAAATATTATTCCCAATATTAATTCATAGACTTTTTTTAATGTGATTACAATTCTTTACTAAATACTAATCAAACCTAATCAAACCTGATAATTTAATATAATATATTTTATTTTTTAATATTTATATATTATATATATATATTAAATTAAAAATAAACAACTTGTATTTTCAAATGGAAAGATTGATCTTTATGGCGCGTGAAGGAGCAGGAGCAGATCACATGCAAAGTCAAGTTGTGTGGTGTATCGACGACAGAAGGGAGGATATGCAGGGGCATCAAGGCAGTTTTGCAAGGGATTTCAATGGCCAAGGTTGGTGGGATAGAGACGCTGAAGTGAAAATATCTTCAGACCAAATTAGGAACAGGGCGAACAACAAAAAATGGAAGCAGGGTGGTGGTTGGGATGCTCCAGGAGAAGGTAGAAGACAATTGATGGTTAAGGCTTGGCAAAGGAATACTAGGCTTGCCCCCTAGAGCAGGAGATTTTGAGGTTGGATTGATAACCAAAGAGTGCAGGGATGGGGGAATAACAATGTTGGTGGTCAAAACCCTAGGTGGGGAGGTAATCAAGGTGTAGGCAAAAGATGGAAGGGGAATCTGGATAACAACCCTAAGAATACAATCAACAACTCAAAATTGGATGACATCCAAGATGGAGCCAACAGTGTCTGGGAATAAGCCACGTAAATCGATGGTGATAAGAATAGAGAAGTTACGAACAGAGCGAGATCAACTCGATCGTCTAGGGTTGTTGGTGAAATGGCTAGGGAAAGATCTTAAGTGATATTTTTTGGTGTAGTGGTGGCAAAAAAAATGGGGAGCAGATTTGCAATTAAAAAGGTTGGCTAATGGATATTTTGTGGTGATCTACTCTTTGGAGGAGATCAAGAATGAGATCAAATCAGGTGTGTGGTTATTGGATGGTTATGGATTCTACATTCAGGGATGGATCATGGGTTTCAACCCTTTCATGCATGAAATGGAAGTAATTCAAGAATGGTGGAAATTTCCCAACTTGCCTTTAGAATTTTGGGCACCTAAAATTCTAGAGGAGATTAGGAACAACCTAGGGACTTATGTGTGTGATGAGGAAAGATTGAACCCGAATGGAGTTGGCTCATTTGTGAGGCTATGTGTGGAGAAAAATCTAGGTCAAGAGGATCAAAATGAAATCGAATTGGTGACAGAGTGGGGGGTTTGGGTACAAAATATTATCCTTGATCCACACCCAAGCTCGGTGCTAATCAAGTCCATAGACAGGCGAGAGACACACAAAAATCCCACAATAGAAGCTCATGGTTTCCCTGCAGTGACCCAGACCCATAAGTGTCCTTCAAATTCGTTGAAAGATTATGACTTAGGAATCAGGGCGGTGGATGGGGGTTTGGCGATGATGTCCCCATGTGAAATAGGTGTGGAGTAAGTGGGCATGAGCAAGGGTTCCCAAGAGTGAAATTTGAAGGAGAAAGTAGTAGAGGCTATTGATTTTCTAAGGAACAAATGTAGGCAGAGGACCTAGACTCACTAATAGAGGTGGGGTTCAACAGATGCGACATAGTTTGTTAAAATTGAGTTTTTTGACGTATTTAGGACAAATTTGATTTGTCTAATGGTGAATGTTTTGTCTAGAAATGTAAATGTGGTGAATAATGTTTGAGAAATCCAGCAAGCACTTGACAAGCACAATGTTTTGAATGTAAGCAAGCGCACATAAGACAAGTACAATCCTAAAAGGCCAATAGGCCAAGGGTTTGTATACTTGATCTAGCCCACCGATATACCCTGGATTGGTGCTTAACATCTTTCCTTCTCGAAAGTGGATAGCTTAGAATTTTGGTGGCATTGGCTCCCCTCCATGGCTCATTAACGTCTTTCGAGCACACCAAATTCAGATTCTTGGGTAGTGACTTCCCAAGAATTGCTATCTCTACTCAAGGGGATCAGTAGTGAGTGTCTTCGGCCATGATATTGTACCCTGCACTATATCAAGCAACAACCAAAAAAAGGTTGGATTCTAAAACAAAAGGTGTTTAGTACGGGCATTTTATTCGTAGGGCACGATCCATGTGGCGAGAGTCCCCTTTCAGATCCATCTCATCAGAACCACATGCGTGATTCTTGGGCTTTCCCCAAGAATCCACTTTTATATATCAGCTAGAAGTCCCTCGGTGTCAGGGTGCTATCGGTCTGAGTCATCCTGGGGTGAGTAATTTTTCTCACTAGAACAGGTCCAAGTTCTAGAGTTAGTAACTGTTTCTCTTACACCCAGGATTGTCCAAAAGTGCAAGCGGAGAGGATACTTTGATTACTAAGTCATGAGGGTAATAACATATAAAAATGGGTTTGGTTTTCTGATCACCAAGTTTTCACATGGTGAAAGCATACTCACCTACCATTTTGCAAACACAATCATGCAAATTAGAAAACATGTTCTTTTTAATTGGACTAAAAGGAAATGTGCACTAATCTAAGAAAAAGATAGGAACAATGTTTTAGTGTTCAGTCTTTGACATTCGAACTTGCAAGACCACAAGTTAGTAGTTTGACTATATGCCTTTGACCCACAAAAAACTCCAATGCCACATGCTGCAAACCCTGATTCGTAGTACGAAAAATAGAAAAATAGAAAACAAAATAGACAACAAACAAAAAAAAGACAAAAATCTGAAAGCCAAAGAAAGGAAAATTTACAAGGCGAACACGTCGTGGTTTGACAAACAAATACATCACGCTTCTGTCGTATGCGATGTTTTGTACCTCAAATGTGTCATGTCAGAGCTATTGCATCGTTGTGGCCCTTGAATGCATCACGACACATCAGATGTGGCTTAGGAAAACGTAAATGCGACACATCTGTACATGTACTTGCAAAAACAACAGAAAACAGAAAACAAAACATACAAAAAATATAAAATAGGAAATGTCGGGTTCACAAATGTATCTAAGGGTTAATTTTAGGTTAGATTAGATGTTAGCAAATCAACAAAGACTAAACCCAAAGAACTATCGAGTACAAAGGATATTTTAAGCAAGAACAATTATACCTGTTCCTCGAATCTTCCATGATTACCTCCATATCACCTCCTAGCTTGTAGCATGTGATTGATGCCCTCAGATTGAGTGTGTGAGCATTTTGATTATGACATTGTCCTATGCAATTTTTGATGGATTTATATAAAACTATGCCTATGCCTATGACAATATGACTCTAAAATGTAAAATAACTCTATGCATAAATGTGTCAGAATAATGTAATCTATGTGTGTCATCCAAAAATGAGAGCAAAACAATGTTTTATATAAAATGCCATTTTGAGTGGATGGACGATCTCGACTTTCGATAGAGACCTAAAATCAAATGATGAGATTAAATATGATAATCCCTAATCAGGGTTAGGGAAAAATCCTTAAATGAGTGGTCGAGATGTCATATGAGAAAATCGAATCGACGGTGGAGAATAAATGAAATAATTAATTCGAAAATAAAGATTTTTCGAAAATAAAGATTTTTCGAAAATAAAGATTTTTCAAAAATAAAGATTTTCAAAAATAAAGATTTTTCGAAAATAAAGATTTTCAAAAATAAAGATTTTCGAAAATCAAGATTTTCGAAAATCAAGAAGATAAGAGTTGAACTGAAGATCAGATTTGAAAAATCAAGAATCTGCCCGATTACTTGATTTTTGGAGGAATATTACCATTTTAAATTAAATTAATTCAAAATATGGATTTTGTGAAATAATAAATAATCAATTTTTAGATTATTTACTAAAATGAATTGACAGTTAAGGATATGAAATCATTTTAAATAATTAACTTATTTAAAATGAGAGAAATGTTAATTTTGACAATTAAATAATTAAAGATAATTATTTAATTTAGCAGATATGATTAATAATTAAATAAATTAATCAATTCATTTAATTATGACAATTAGTGACATATTAAATAAATAAAATTTATTTATTTATTTAATAATTAGGAAGAAATGAATGAAGAAAGGTAATTAAATAAATTAAGAAATTTATTTAATTAGGGGAAGACTTAGACAATTAATGACGTATTTAATAAATAAATAAAATTTATTTATTTAATAATCATGAAGAATAAAAGGACATGAATTAATTAAATAATTATGAATTATTTAATCAATAGTCGAATGTGGACCAAGGACATAATTAAATGTCATAATTATGCTAGGACAAAAATGGTAAAAATAGAGCTTGCAGCCCTAGGTCATTTTAAGTGTCTACATTTTGCCCCTCTTTGTCATAATGTAGCATGTCACATTGTGACAAAGAAAATAAGTCAAAGCCATGCCCCAATGAAAGTATAAAGTGTTAATGCCCCTTCGGGAAATTTTTCAAATTTTGGGTCAGTGGCAAAAAAATTTGGAAAGGGTCCCGATAGGTCCATATGATGACCAGAAAAATGATGGCACAGACGGTTTCAGATTCTGACATGTTTAAGACAGCCAACAGGGTGGTCAAAGTTGTTCAAATGAGCCTCCAATAATAACCTAGTTGACAAATGCCATTTTGACTTTATAAATAGGTTGAAAAAGGGGTAAAAGTCAATTCATTTCCACTATTCACTTTGCAAATTTTGAGAGCTCAGAGCAAAAAAGACTGCAACGAGGATAGTGATTTTAGTGACTGAGCATCGTGGCAAGATTGTGTAGACATTCAGGTGGCCAGAGGTCTCAGAGCCAACGACATGTACCCCTAACCCCCTTCGTAATTTTCTCATTTTATGTGTCAAAAGTAGGGTTTTAGGGCGAACAACAAATTCGCTGCAACGCATATGCATGTGCGTAAGTTGCATTTGACTTCGCGTTCGACACATTTGATGCATCGCAACGCAAGTGCAAGGGTAGTTTAGGGTAGGCTAAGGGTTTGCAACGCATTTTCCAAAAACTATGACGCATTCACCTTTTTGAGCTACATTCGAAAATTAGAATACCGCAATCGTCATTTTGCGACGCAATTGCGTGCTGAAGTGACACATTTGAATGGAACCCCACAAGTGTCATATATCATGATGCAAGTGCTCTAATGCGACGCATTTGAGTGATCGGATGACGTAATTGACATGTCACGACGTGTTTGAAGTACAAAACGACGCATTCATTGTTTTGTGATGCAATTACGGTTAACGTGACGTATTTGATGTTGACTTTGACTAGGGCTGATTCTGATGCTTTTGAAATCTGAAATGCTTTTAATGATATTGACAATTGTCTAGAAGGTATTGACGCATTGTTTGGCTTTGTGCAGAGATAGCTTACGCCGATATACACGCAAGAGAGTAGACCGACGACCTTCCAATTTGCTGATCAGCTAACCCCACGGGAGCGACGATGCTTGATGTGGCTAGGTTTGTTCTATGTCACCTATATGCCCGCTATTTAGGCAAATAGGGGACTACTGACTATGTTATGCAAGCGTTGGCATTCAAAGACATGTTCCTTTCACCTGCTGACGGGTGAGGTGACTATTATGTTTGAGGATGTCTATCGCATTCTATGAGTGCCGATTCAAGGAGAGCGGATCGTCTATGATCTTTGCCATGGCCAACAAACCTTCACAACATACTATTGAGATGAGGGTGCAGGACTTAGCATCCAGGGATATGAGATCCACTGGGAGTTTATGGCAGAGCACTATGTTCATTTTGATGCATTCCTAGCGACACTTATTGGTGGGATATTGATTCTTGACCGTTGTAGACATGGGTTCCCTATTGGTTGGGGAAACATCTTAGTTGGGATGAGACAAGACATGATAGTGTATGCCTGGGGTCCTATTGGGCACACTCTACCACCAACTGCATGAGGTTGTCTACAAGAGGTAGAGAGTATATCATGTAGCACCAAACTGATGATGATTTGGGCCTGGGAGCACATAGTGACATTTCGTCCGCTGATTTAGAGACCACAGTTGGCCGAGGGGATGCCCTATGCGTACTACTATGCTAGTGCGCTACAACAAACACAAATGGGTGAGATAGGTTGGTGGTGACATCAGATTGATACGATGGTGTCATTTATCTGGAGGCCATATAGAGATTGCCAACAGTGAGACGATGACGTGGACCATCTCAGCCTATGTAGATAGTATCGGTACTTGATGGGTAGGACAATGTAGAGCCAACTGATCATAGAGATGTATCTGCCGTAGTGTCCTCAAACAGTTTGGAGAGCAGTAGGGTGTACCTGCAGGGACAACCGAGTATGCTCGATCCTCTAGAGAGGCAACTTGGGGGCCAGCGATTCCAATAGCATTCATCGAGCAGCAGATCGATGGGCTAGGAGCCCAGCAATGGAGATGGAGAGGTGGGATTGCAGATCCTAAGACCACAACAAATTATGACCTATGGTGGCAAGTACATAAACCAGTGTCACTACAGATCCAGATGGGCCAACACCTGTGGATAGGAGGTTAGTCATACCATGTGTGCAGAGGGCTAGGTGAGGAGGTAGAGACGGTGATAGGGGCAGAGGCTGGGGGAGGGATGGA
>VDFB02000016.1:1714302-1819311 GCA_007258455.2 Sequoia sempervirens | reverse complement strand
CTGAATCAAAGCACAAGAGGTCAGAATGAAAAGATTGAAAGAACAGTTATCAAAAATGACTAAGGAAAAGGAAAAGCATCTTTTCTTGAGAAAGGCACCCTCCTTTCTAGGGTTATAAACTCAGCTTTTTGGCCTAATGCCTCCCAAGCACGTATATTTAGTTTGGATCCAGGTACTCAGCGAATCCAACAACAGTTGCTTAGGATCAATAGATCAATCTAGATTCAGGATCAAACCAAGGTCATTCAACAGAGAAAATGATAAAAAAGGAATCAAAGCTCAAAAGGGACGCCTAAAGAAGTCAAAGGAAAGTTTGTTGACTTAAAGTTAAGATATTTTGAGGCAAACTTAGCTAACTCACTCCACAATTAGTGGAAATCACCTTTTTGAACTTCAGATCAAGCCAAATCAAGTTTTGATCATGAGTTAGGTTCCCAAACTTAAGGATCTCAGGATTAAGTCTATATAAAGAAGATCTAGACATCCCACTTCATTATTTCCTTACAGTTTGATGATCAAGAACAACAATAAGCTCGCAAGGATGCCATTTTTGGATCTGACCAAGGTTTTTGTTCGTTCTTTGATATTTCTCGAAGATCAAAGGCAGAAGTTTTCTAATCAGAGGTTGGATTCAGAAACAAATTTTCTCAGGGAGTTAGATTAAAAAATTCCAATCCATCTTCTATCTACTTCCTCTTTTCTTATCTTAGGTATTCTTGCATGTCACACAAATCAACAAGCTACCACAGATTTGATCAACAGGGCAAACTCAGATTAATTTTCCAATAAAACCCATCTTGTCAGATTTTCCAGAACCAACAAACTTTTTGCCCCTATTTTTGGGGGTTTTTCCAAAAAAGTTTCAAAATCAAAATTCTGAGGAATTGGGTGTCTTCAGCATTGAAGCACAAACAAAACCCATGTGCCATATTTTTTTTGAAAAAATACTTCTCCACAGGGCGCTATTTTCAGGGGTTTTCAAAAATTGTCAGAACAGGGTCAAGTGTGTAGTCAATCTTTAAGTTATTCAGGATGCAATACTCTCAGATACAATACAAGACCAAGACGACCTTGTACCATGATTACCTGAAAATGACTGACACGAACTTGCATCAAGTAAGCCTAGTGGTTGATCTAGAAGACTTGGTGGGCATAAATCAAATCACGTTGCAAAACATAGAAGAGTCTAGGTTGCGTCAAGCTGCGTCCATCCCCATCACATTATAGAGTGTAGAACTTGTAATTTCTTGTATTAAGCATTACAATCCTACCACGAGAGAAATCAGATCAATTGACGGGAGTATAATCTGTAGTCTAAAGCCCAAGGATATAGAAAAGTGTTTTGATATTCCACCATGTCCTACCAGCAAGGTCATATCAGTGATAGAATGTGAGAAGACATTAAAGGAAGCCAAAAGCAAGTACCAAGGAATAATGACAAAAAAATGGTTGAAAGTGAAAAAGGCTAAATTGCCTAAGTTGCTTGGATGAGGAGAATGCAAAGATGAGTATGCAGTGTTAATCACTCTACTCAATAGAATCACTAGACAGGAGGATGGCAATCAATTTGAGTCGTGGATGTATTATGTCATTGCAAAAATCATGAACAAGAGGGAACATTATGATTGGGCCACTCTGATCAGTGATACGCTCCATCAACAAATCACCAGGTTTCTAGAAGCTCATAGGTTTCACATGTGTTCTTACCTAGTATACTTGATCGCCTTCCAAGGCGAGTTCAGGATATTAAACAGTGTGGGAACCTTAGGTGTGCAAAAGGTTTTGTTATGCACCAAATTTGCACCCTACTGAGATTTTCAAGCTCAGCAATCTGGCATAACATGGGACTCAAATTCTACATGTGGGATATGCAATACTGAAAATGAGACATCCGGATTCTAGGCCGGTTCCTGTTGAAGAAAAATCTATTTTTTGCTCTTCAAACCTAAAGACTTTAGAGGAAAAGGGGGAGAAAAGGGATAAAAGGAACTTGAAGACTGAAACTAATTAATGGATGATACACCAAAATCACTTTCCTTAGCACAGAATGAACCCACAACCATTTATAAGATGATACAATAACTGGTAAAACCCTCAACACATAAATATTTCAAAGGAAGATCTAAAATCAGAATGATATTTAAAGGATGTTAATCACAGTAAATATATCTAAAAATTGATACAACCCTTAACCTGTGAAGAGAATTCCTAGTCACAAAGATGCCAAAATGAGACAAACTTAAAAGGTTTCAGATAAGAAACACAAAAAAGAAAGATCAATCACCAATCTGCATACAAACATGACACTAGAAATAGATCCAAAATGCTATATAAAGGCCCTCAAAGGCTCTGAAAATACATACTCCAAAGTCTGATACAATACTTGGAACAAAATAGCACCATGTCCTTCAAAAAGTACAAAGCCTCTTCCACTCCAGAAATTTTGCATACCTAAAAAGGAATGAAGAAGAGAATAAATAAGCTCAAACTCTCCACCCTAACCCTAGAAAAAGGGCCCCACCTTGGATAAGGGGTCGGATTTGGTAAAAATGCCCTAAAAGAAGGCTCTCAAACTTTTCAACAACTTACCCAAAATAGGAAAAAGTCTCCCAAACCTGGATAGGAACAAAAATCCTCATAAAGAGGACTCAAAAGACTCCAAAAAAGGTGTCACATCAGTCAAAAACTCCTCCCCTGAATCCAACAACCCAAAACCTCCACTTGACATAAACAGATTGTCATATCTCCAAGATTTAATGCTCCACTTAAAGGCTCCTCTTGTCATATATAAAATATCTTCAACTTGCATTAATAACAATTATTTTTCATAAGTGATTTATAATTGATCACTTTAAAAAATAAAGTTTACAATTTTTTAAAGTGCAATTTGGAATACCACCTAGCAAGATCAAATTTAATTCTGCATTTAAATATCTTTTATTAAAAATGATTAACAAATCATTTTAATAAAGGTTTACAATTGGTTTTAATAATGCAAAATTAAAAAAGATTTCCTAAGCACTAACTTTGCATTTTGATAAAATCATTTATTAAAAATGATTTATTAACCATTTTTAACAAAGATTTTCATTTTGATAAAAATGCAAAATTAAAAGATTTTCTCTAAGCATTATATTTTTTATTTAAAAGCCTTAGAGAAATTTTGCTTAAGGAATGAAAGAAGCTAAAAGCAAAGGCAAAAAAGGGCGAACTTCATTAGGGTTCGAACCCTAAAATGAAACAAAGGCATTTCATTTTGTATTTTCACAAGACTCCTCTTTGCTGGGGCGCCGCCATGCCTCAAACCCTAGCCACGAATTGCTTTGTTCTGGTATTTTCCACCATGAAGAACTTCGAATATGTTATTTTATTGGCAGAATCAAGAGCAAAAGACGTTTTTATAAAAACGTGGGAGCATATAGGTGCGATTTTTTTTTTTGTTCTAAGTGATGCTTGAAGAATTCTCTGTGATTTTTGTGGGAACTTTGTCAAGAATCTGCATTTTTTGGCCGCCATTGATCATCTCTAAGCCACGAACTGCTGTAGAGACCTTTCAAATTCGAAAATATGAAGATTTCAAGAGGTATTTTTAGATAAAAGTCTATTTTTTCTTCTTTTGTGTGAATCTGGGCAATGAATCTGTATTTTTGCTGCCATGAACCTTTGAAGTAAATTTTTAAAAACAAAGAACAAGCTTTGCCAACAAAAAACTCGAATTTGGTGTCTTTCTGCTTTAGATCTACAATATTTACTTGCAAGCTGTGCCATAAACGTTCTTGAAGTGATTTCCTTTAAAAATAAAGAATAAACTTACTAGTTTCTTTTGGATCTGCAATACTCTTACCAGCAAGCCGCACCATGATAATTTATTTTTGATTTTTTGCAAAGAATGTAGTATTTTCTGTGTATTACAGCCACGCCATGATTTCTTTGAAGCATTTTTTCCAGAAATGAAGAAACAAATTTGATAAAAACTCGAAACTGCTCTTTGAATCTTTTCAATCTGCAATATTTTTTCCTTTGCAAGCTGCGCCATGAGCATTTCTTGAAGTATTTTCTATAAACAAAGAACAAACTTTGTTTACAAACTTCGAATCTGGTATTTGCCTGTTTGAATCTGCAAAATCTTACTTTTGTAAGCTGCAAATTGATGTTTTCCTTTAGATCTCTGCAAAAACATTCCATTTAAACTCTTAAGAGATGAAGAACTTCAAAATCTGGTTTTTGTTCTTTTGAATCTGCAATAAAAATACTTTGCAAGTTGCACCATGAGCATAAAATTCTGATTTTGAAGCTACAACAGACAAAATACTTCATTTTCTGTAGACATACAGCCACGTTTTTGCTAAATCTGGGCATTTTTCTGTTTGAATCTGTAAAACTTCACTTTTCCAGCTGCCATGATGATTTTCTTCAGATCTCAACAAAAAATGTTTAATTTAAAACACACAGGAGATGAAACACTCTGATTTTTTAATTTGCTACAACCACTTTTCACTTTAAATGTGAAGCTGGGCATTTTTAATCTCATAGATTGAGATTTCTGTTGTAAACAGCAAGCTTTTAAATCTGAAAACCCTCTGGTTTATTGTTAATCCTTCTCACTGTATATGGTTGCATTTTCTGTTTTAAATGAAAAAAATAGTCATGAACTTCTTCTTCATCTGTTTCAAGCTCTGCCATTGAGTTAACTGAATTATAGAATTTCTGAAGTAGAATATAACAAGCAGCTGAAATGTCAAAATATTTCTGTGCATAATGGATTCAAAACTGAACTATTCACCCATGAAATTCACTCATGAAAACATAAATCTGTTTCTGTGCTATTTGGCTGTTACTTAGCATGATCAGTAACATATGACTGCTCCCTTAAGACAAGAGTTGGGCCTTGAGGCTGAAAGTTGTATTTCTTTTTCTGACAGTCCTCATCTTTTGATCTTGGCTGTATTCTTTCATTTGTAAATTCTATTTTTTAAGAACTCCAACTATTTTACTTTCATAGAATAATCACAGCATAAGCACATTGTTTTACATGCCTGTTTGATGAAAAATAACTTATACTGCATCTTCCATTATTCTTGGATGCTGACTTAAAACAAAATTTGCTGCTTATTGTTGAAGAACTCATAGAAAATTAAATTATTGCAAATCTGTCCTGCACTTGAATACTCAGAAAATCACAGTGTGTTGCTAATACAGTCCATAACATCACTACTGTTTAACGTTCAATGGGTTCTTAGGAGTTTCAGTGATGAAATAGATTCAAATATGTTGTTATTGAATTGAACACTGCTGCTATGAGTTGCTTTTATGACAGCCTTCTTATTTAAGACTGTAGTTGATATCAATGACTCTCATGTATGATGTGAATGAGAGGTATTTACCTGATATGCTGAGCTCTACCCTTGTGGGAGCCCGTTTTACTCCACATATCTGATTTTGATCATGATGAACCTGTTCCTACACACTGAAATAAACATGTCAGCAAAATAAAAGAAGCTGAAAGCTTCCATTGAATTACATTCTTTCTTTTCTAATTTTTTGCAATTAACTGATGCATGCTTGGTCGACTGCATGTTATATTTATGTTGGTAGCATAGATGTATGATAGGATTGATCCGTTATTGCTTAGAGATTAACTCTAACGTCCTCTTTCATATTCCTTGCAGACGCTTTTGGAGCTGGAATGGGAACTGAAATTGAAAATGGAGCGAAAGCTGGTGTCTTCAACTGTCAACCGATTCGTCATTCTAGGCAATGACGAATCACCTCCTACCCTATGTTTCCGTTATTTTCAGTTGTATAGCATACAGTTATTGTTTATGCATTCTTCCTTTGATTGTAAAAAAATCAGAAAAAGTTACTTCCACAGCTTGTGTGGAATTCAACATTTTTCAAAATGAATAAAAGCATTATTATGCAAAAACTTTTCAATTTTCTATTTCAGACGTTTGCACAATAAACTATGATTCACATGCAAAATGGTCTCAATGATGATTACTGAACATTCAATCAGCAAAACATGAAAATTTTTGTACCTTAAAATGATGAACTTCATCCAGTTTTACTTGTTTTTTCAGTTTCCATAACAATGTTGAAACTAAACTAATAAACATGCGTTGACCTGAGCTGTAAGTAAAAAGTGGGTAACAGGTTCATGAGCACTTTACACGTCTTGAGTTTACTCAAGCAAAGTGACACTTCAAAAGAACAAGTGATCACTTCGTCATGCACACTATACGAGATCTAGACCATGAGATGCACGTACATATTTCACAAACAACCAGAGAGGCAATGGTGGATTGGGTGGATTGGTTTATCCAATTCCCTACATTCTCCTACATACGCGTGTATGGCTACATTGGTCACCCTGCCATGATGCCACAATACCCTTCAGATAGGGTAGTCTTCATGAAATTCTGAAGGCAATTGTCTGAAGTTCACATTCACTTGCGCTTAAAGAAGAAGACAGTTGTGAACTTTCTCGTTGAGATGGGACTCTATAGATGCAGGTTGGTAGCAATGCCAAATTGATGAGCTAGGAAATAGTGAGGCATAATCTCAAATACCTCATTGAAAGGAGGTCATATGATCCTCGAGGTCTCTATGCGGCACATCTTGAGCAACACTCATCACATGAATCTTCTATAGAAGATTATTGGGTCAATTGTGACGATGAGTATGAAGTGTGAAGAAGGAATTATAGCAGGTTCAGGCTCTCACAAATTGTTGACTTTATGTCAGAAGACATTGAGGGCTTATTTGACGATGAAGGGGAAGTCATTCTCCCCTCATTCTTCGTAGATTCAATTGACTCACAACCACTCCCAAAAGTGGATTGGTACGCAAAGGATATACCATCTATAGAGGAGAGGATGAGTAGAGTGGTCAAAAATAGCCAACTATATCTGACAACAAGAAGACAAGGAAAGTGGTACCTCCCATAACAGAGCCGCCATAGGTTCAGTCTAGACCACCTTCCACATCAAGAAAGAATTTGAGGCAGAAGCAATGGTGTAATCCTCCCTAAGGGATGAGGATGTCGAAGCATACAAGGCCAAGAACACAAGGGACACATGTGGAGGGTAGTCAGAGCCAGAGCAGTAGTTGCCTCAGAGCCAGCAGTAGAAGAAGCAGCAACATAAACGGTGCTTGTAATAGAAATAGAACCGCCTACATCACCACCATCACAGTACTTGCAAGTCCCCATCGACTTGGACTCGCCACCAAGAGGCGTCACTGCAACACAGTCTCACACATCGGGCATTCAAAGGTCCCATATTCCTCCTAGCAAAGCTAGCCGAGATTCTATTTGGCTTGAGGGTTTCCTAAGCAGGAAGAGGGAAAGACCCTCCTATGAACTTGACTTCATTGAATTCGACCATGTCCCATAAGACATGCTGGTGAAGAAGTTGAAGAAGCAAGTTCACGTGGAAAGGAATGTAGGTTGTGAGCTCATCATAGAGATTGATACCCCACCAGTAGATAAAAGCATGCATGAGGTACAAGTGGAAGATTTCACATTGTCTAAACTTAACCTCAGAAAGACCACACGACAGGTGGAGGCAGACCTTCTCAGAATCGCCTTAGTGAGCGCACAAGAAAGGATGGCCAAGGATGGAAAAGACAAAGTAGCCTTGAAGGCTGAGAACCAAAAATTGGGGTTGTATATCTCCAGCTTGATGCATGGCACCCTGAATGTCTCAACCTTACCACCAGAATTGTTGGATCTTCCCATAGAATAGAATCATCAATAGTTGATAACATACGGAAAACACTTAAGAGATTAAGTGGAGGAGTTTGTTCTTAAAGGGTGATGCATACTGGAAAATCTTTACCAGTTACAGGATAGAGCACATGGACTTCATGCAAAGATTCAACAATCAGAGCAAAGAATTGCAGAGAAGAGGCCAAAAGACGAGACCACAATTGCAGACTTGCAATTGGAATATCAGTCAATCTACTCAGAGGAAAACAAGCAACATCTCTTTGCTTGGAAATAACAGCTGGCATACAAGGTGAAATCCCATGACACCCATTCAGTAGAGTTGATTGACTATCGACCGGTGGTCGCCAATATTATCAACTTTGCAAGAACGTTGGTAATATCTTTTCCTCGCATAGAATATCAGCGTGAGGGACGAGAATATATCGAGATGGTTACTGTACAAAATCAATTTAGAGATGTCATATGTAGCACCTTCCTTGATGATCCAGATGGTTTGCAAGTTGGCCAAGGTGGCAGCATTGTCAACCAAGTTCAATGAAGCAGCTGCACAGTGTATAGACTTCCAACATCAGCTTATGATAGTCGAAGTAATGCTCAAGTGCCACATCATCATTTTGTGGAGCATTAACTCCCCTGAAGCTGAAGAAGTCAACAAATGGATAGAAACACTGTTGACCAATGGTGAGGCTTAAAGGCACCAAGAAGGACATCCTACCCTCCAAATGGCATTTATGATACTTGAAGTTGACTTGATGCCTCATTCCAAGTCAACTCAAGAGGACATTAAATTTTATTGGAGTTAACTTGATTCCCCTTTCCAAGTTAACTCCATATCCCACAAATCATGCATTGTCAGATCCCATTGATTAAGGATGTCTAATCGGCTTCCATAATTTGTGGATCTCAGATCTCCACTAAACGTGGATGTCTATTTTGGAGGTATACTTTACATTAAAGTTCACCTTTAGTTTACTTTCAGTCAACTGAAGTAGTTTCCAGTTGACTCTTTGTTTAATGTCAGTTAACTGAAGTAGATTTCCAGTTAACTGTTTGTTCCCCCTTTTTAGGAATAAATCTTGCTAATTGATTGGCAAGAACTCATTGTTAACTGAAGGAGATTTTGTGGTTTCCCACTCCTTTGAGTTCTATAAATAAGAGCCTTGGGCTCATTGTTTGTTTAACGTTTACTTGCTATGCAAAATTGTTGCGCCATTGTTGCCAACAACTTTGAAAGCGAATATTTTTTCACTCTTGGGTGAGAGTTCATTTGTTGATTGCAATTGTGCATGATTTCGTGCCTTTGTTGTCCCAATCTTTGTAATTCGTTTAGAAAGCTTGAAGAAAATAAATCAAAAGGCACATGCAATTTTATCTAAAGGATTTGAGTTCTTCCATAAATTTCTTTGTGTTTAAATAGCTTGTTGTTTCATTTCCCTCCTCGGATAGGGGTTCCTCCTCTTTGGATATGTGTTATTAATAGTTGTCATTTGTTGTTGTCTAATGGATTGTCCTTCAACCTACACTTCGGATAGGGGTTCCTCCTCCTTATCAAGTTTGTTGGCCAAGACATCATAATTTGTTCTTTCTTGTAAGTCGTTTCCTAGCCCATACCTCGGATAGGGGTTCCTCCTCATTGGCAGGTCTCAGATCCAACTTATCGTGAAGAGAGTTTGCTTGTATAAAACCTTATCCCTGCGTATATCCGAGAGTTTAGAGCCTTGGCCATATTCTAAGGAGACAGCAGATTCAAGTGATCCAACCAATCCATTCCCACTCATATGCCCTCATGCTCTGTTTACCTTGAGGATTTAGGATAGATTAAAAGCTAGAATAGTCATAGTTAAGATTTGTCGAAACTAGAGAAAAAGCTTAGTTGTGACGCATTGTGTTTGTGCACCCTTGTGTCCTACCATTGAGTAGAAAAAGATAGGAACCTTAGTTTATCCTACCCTTCCTTATGCATTACATCAGCATAGAGGGACTTCTCCTCTTTAAATAATGAAGAAGTGTTGCAAAACATTTGTAATAGCTGAACGTTTACAATCAACACTCTAGAGGTGCTAATTTAAATGCCAACACATACATACATACATACATATTGAAAATAGTAAAGAAGAAACATTGCAAGATTTCAAGCAAACAAGGTACAATGTACACATCCCATGAGAAATAGTTGGGCACATAAGGGGAAATACAAAATATCATCAATATCTGAATCAAAATTTGAATCCAAAATCAAGCAGCAGAGCAAGGCACATAACCTAATTACCATGGTGTTAGGAATAAGATGTTCATTATCACTTTTCCCATAAGATGGTTGCAAGTGGTAGAGTCATAATATGGAAAGATGACACTTTGGTTATTATTGTGGATTTTTTCACCAAGCCAATAATCACATATAAGTTTTGTTTGTGTAGATCTAGGCCATGGGCCTTTCCTCTTTTTAGTTTCTTATTGTGACTTTGCAATGTGAATGTTAAGTGGGAGAATGCTAGGATTAGGTGTACCATTCACCTTGTAAGTTTTATGTCTTTATTACTCATATTTAAGCATGCAGATGATAAACAATTTATGATCTTCAAACATCATGAAATGTGGAGATTATTTATTTTTTAAAATACTTGGAATAATGTGTGGGAAGGTATCAAATAGGGATGTTACATTGAAAATATCAAAACTAGGAGATAAAACATCGTTCCAATTAAATACTCTCATGGAATGCATAGATTTGATAAACTATTCATTTTGATTGGTATGACATAATCTATGATATATAAAGACATGTAAGAGAAGTTACTTTCTAATCTAGGATGTTGATCATGACCATGTGGCTTTGGGTTTTTGGTATGGCTTATGTTTTTGATTCATAGTGTTGGGACCACTTATTTGTAATGTTTTTAGATAATGGATACATAAGATAGAAGTTTGTTAGGTTCTTTTGTGGGTACTCTTATAGTGCTAGATTAGTATAGTGAAAGTGATAAGCATATTACGTTGATGTACTTTTTTACTTTGATTAATACAAGCTTGAATCTTTTTGGCAGTGTTTTTTTCTTGCAAGGTTTTCTCCACACATATTTGTTGTTCATATGTTTTGAATATTTATGTTCACTTCTCCACTATGTCATTAATCTGTATGGTTTAATTACATGTTTATTTAGATTGGAAAACTTGATTGTTAGTATTTTCTTTGTGTCATTCACCCTATTTTCAACAAGCATGTAAGGTAGGATGTGAAGATGTACATGGCACATGGATAATGAGAGAAGGAGAGAGAAATATGATCATTAGGGCATATACGAAGAGTGCTCAAGTTAAAAGATCACATAAATCAGTAATGGGTGTAACATAATACTATTGTTTTAATGATTGCTTAAGCTATTTAGCACTAGAAGAATAAAGCAATGAAGCACCAATGTACATTAATTTAGGTCATATGCAAAGATACAAATAATAGTAACCATGAAATAATATATCATAGCATGATATAGGATGAAATTATAAAAATTTCTCAAGTGTCTATATGAAAACATCAAAGGATGCCATAATGCAATAAGGTGAAATCAAACAAACATCCAATGAATATACATTAATTATTAGCATTCTAGTTAATTCACAATGCTCAAATCATATGGTATAGGAAAATTTAATCATTTATAAAGGGGTGAAAACCAACTGTATAAATCATGAAAATAAAATTATATCAGGAGGAGTATATGCATTGAACTTGAAGATGCCCCCAAAAAAGAGACATGTACAACCCATCAGAAGAGAAATCTAGGAGAGATTTCTAGAAGAATTTTTTTCCAATCATTATAAAAATTAACCAGAACTTCATCTAGGATAGATAATGCCTTTAGGAACCTCCTGTATAAGGAGAGAGAGGTGGTGCAACTGCTGGAGCATTGGTAACAAATGGATGATGCAACAACTCTAAAACATTGGTCGTCTCCTTTGGTTTCATTTTAAGGAACATTCTGAGGAAGTTCTTTGCTTCAAGACTCAAATGATCTGGAATATGAGGCTATTCAATTCAACTTGAAGAAAAAGGTAGTCCTATTAGAATGCACATTTGAATAATATTTCTTTGAACTAAAATATTGTAACGCTGAATTGAAAACAATAGTAAAAGGCCTGGCACTCCATTGTTAGGTAGACAAAGATTGTGTATATACTATCAGAAAACAAAATCTAACAACAGTTATACAAGAAATATTTTCATCATTGTCACCATGAAAATTGTTAAGATAGTTAGTAATAGAGTTGTGGACACCCACAATGAACTAATTGAATATACTCCATATCATATTAGATAGGTAATGTTTAGAATGCATTACAAATGCAATTAATTGATTGAAAATATTTAGAATGCATAACAAGTTACATAGGGTAATATTCAGATTAGATAGGGTAATGTGGAAAACCATAATGATTTTATTGAAAATATTTAGAATGCATAACAAGTGAAAATTTCTTGTTATGCATTCTAAATGCCCAAACAAATTTTATCCTGCTAGGATTTGAATAGAAATAAATTACAAATGCAATGTGATAAACACATAACATACAAGATAATTCAGAACAAAAATTACTAGAATCATTATTTCATCTCACCCACTTAACTAAACAACTTGTCAAAAATACATATATGGAAACTAAATAGCATAAAACTAAAATGTCATTAAAATACCAAAAATACATATATAGAGAAATTCAAAAACTAAGATGTGTGCTCACCCCCTCCAAATCACTCCATGGAGGCTTTCCGTCTACCATCTCAATAATAGTGCACCCTAAATACCAGGTGTCAACTGCTAGGCCATATTTGTGGTCTTCCATTGATGATGTCACCATCTACCATTCAAAATAAAGAACAAGGGCAATCAATTATTGATAAAAATAAAACACAAATAAATTGAGGATTTAGATGTCCACCAAAACTAGGAACAAATGAAATTCAAGAAAACCAAGTGCACATGACAAAGAAGTGATGAAAGGACAAAACTAAATCTTGGAGTCCTAAAAACTATATATCACATTATATTCCAGCCCACCCTTAATGACCAATAACAATAATATGAATGGAACTCAAGATAGCGCAAAAAGGTTTCTAAAAATGATGTGACTTGGCCAAATGTCTTGAGCTACGCCCCTCCTAAACTCATCTACTACACATAATAGCATTTCTCTCAAATAAAGTAAGTTGTAAGCTACAAATAAGACTCTTTTTATTTTTAACAATTTAGAACATTGTAGCATAACATTATACACACATTGTCGCTTGGAAAATGCCAAAAGTTGTGTTATTTTTTGCATTTTTTATGAAACTAACACAACTAGAAGCAAAGGATGATACAAATATCAAGAAATGGGGAAAATGAGGTGTATTATCAAAAAATGTTACCCGACCATATTGTATCCATTGACAAGATGGCTGACTGGGAGAAAAAGATCTAAAAGACTAAAACCAACATGCTTACATAATCATATGACCAAATGGAACCTTCACAATGGAAGGATAATTCCACACTAATAGTTGTAATGCAAAAAAAATCTGATTGAAGATGGGTAGATCAGAGATACACTCTCATCCAATAATAAGTTGATGTTCCACCACTTATGTGAAAAATAAATATGAACTACTACATAATGAAAAGACTAACAACAAGTAACTAGAGGGCCAAGAGCTTGTAGAAAATGGTGAAATTAAAAACAGAGCATCAATAAACCATGGAAACACTTGGAGACCACACTTTAGGTTGACGAGAATGATAAATTTTCTAAATCATACTAAGAAGAATCCGCACTTTAAATACCCTAATTCCTATAGGAATAAAATTGAAACTAATATGTATCAAGAATATCCTTCAATTAGATACAAGAATCTATTTAACTTAAACTATAGAAAACAACAAATCCTAATGACTATTAAAATACTATTGAAAGAAATACAAGAACTAATGAGAGGATTATAATATTTTCCAATTTAAGTATATGGAAAACTTCTACAATATAGAATCTGGTAATACAATGTATGACCCTTTCAAAAATTTCTATTAAGGCTAATTTATAATTGTGGGAATACGCACACATGAAGAAACAAATTGGGTTTCTGAAAAACAAATGTCCTCTCATCCCAGAAATCTCAATAATACCTAGCACAACAAACCCACTCCACCAAAAATTACTTCAACGAGAATCAAAAGAAAGAAGTAAAACTTATAGCTATCTCAATTGAAACAAATACAAGAAACAATGATAGGATTATAATATTTTCCAATATAAGTCAAAAAGTACAAGAAATGGAGAGAACCTGTCTCAACTTTGAAGACTTGTTCCTATCATGCTCCATTATATAGCTACACCAAACACAGAGACAAGCACTATTAGATTGCAATAACAAACAAATCAAAACAATTGAAAAGATAAAAGTATAATTACTCACACCATGACATTGAAGAGACAACTGTGATAAGAAGTAATGGCCCTTCTCAATCATAACTTCATCCTCTAAACTAAACTAATCACAAAGCTATGTTAAAAATGAAAGATTCAAGTTGCTCAATGATTATAGGCCCAATAGAGATACATGAAACGTCTGAAAACAATAAAATAATACAGTTGAATCCACAAAATTCTCATTATTTGTTACACTACAAACAACCCCTCAAAAAAATGAAAAATATAATCAATTTATACTTTTCAATAACAATGAGAAGCAATTGGTGATAGTTGTCTTAAAAAAGCTAATAACTATCAACAATGTTTAATAAGTTACTAACTGTTACTCTGATAGAAAATAGAAAACATTAGTACTTCTATACTTGTTCACTTACTAGTTATTTTATTCTTTATTCTTTATTTTTGTTGATTTAAATATTTTTATTTGAAACTGGTATTAAAATTTAAAGTTATTTTATGTTATAATAGCAAACAAAAAAATATTTTAAAAAATGAGCCAAAACCCAATGAAATGTTGGAAGAAACTAGATAGATGGACAACTGACAATCATGGCATAGGAACCCAGGAATAGTCAATCCCCAAAGTGGAGCTTTCATCATGGACTAATACAAATGATAACTGGGAACCAAAAATAATCCAACACTAAAATTAAAATAAAGGTACATGTTGCAAGAAACAAGCGAGAACTATAAAGCTTATGTTTGGTTTCATTTCCCATTCATCCAGAGTGTATTTCAACATCATAGGTCTAGACATCATCCTAACTGAATCCTCTGGATGTGGCTCCTCCAATGCACACCTAATCCTTGATGAATATAAACACCGACTTCTTAATATTAGTCAAAGTGTTTCCTTAATTTTCTAGTATATTACCTGTGTAGCATTTTCATATTGGAAAATGAAAAAATGAAAAATACTATACAACCATGTTGCCATCTCTCCAGAAGTATTCTTGTTTTAAAATTACAGATTGCAAAAGCTTGAAATTGATTAAAGAAAATCACAAAGAAATACAAGCTTCTTGAAATTAAGTAAGCATTTTTGTAAACTTAAAAATACAACTATGTTTCCATCTCTCCAAAAGTCTTCTTGTATTAAAATTATAAATTGCAGAAGCTTGAAATCTATTAAAGAAAATTAGAAAGAAATACAAGCTTCTCCAATTAAAGTAAGCAGTTGTGTAAACTTCAAACTGAGATTTGACAACCAAACTCACAAACGTGAAGGTAGCATAGACTTAAAGCATTTTTTAAATACAACTTTTAAATCTAAGGTTTCCATAGCAAGACATTTTCTAAATACTTCCGAACAACTCAATTTTTTGCTCCACTATTTAATTGAGTTGAGGGTTGAAAAGAAACAACTACTGCATAAGCAAACTTACCTCCACCCATTCTTGATGAATTCCTTCAAAGAAATTTCCCTCTAAGTACTTTTCGCCTTGATTCCAAACACAATGCATAATGTCGTTAAAATTGCACTCTTTCCACCTGCTACAGTGTTGTCATACATTAACCCTACTCAATACCCACAAAATAAAAAAAAATAAAAATGATTAAACAATAGATAAGTATACCACAACACTTCAAAACTACATAAAATCATAAATTTAAACTATAACCTTATAATTTGGCAAAAAGCAACTACTTGCATAAAATTCATAAATGGAAAGCCAAAATTTTGATGATTATTCTTGAAAAGGTTATTTGATGAACTGATATGGAAGAAAAAAATTTAGATACACCCTGCAATCTCAAGATCAAAATATAGCTAACACCATATTTAGCATTAGACAATATTCATACATTAGAGAGAATCCTCCATCTGAAGAATTAAATGAAAAATCCAAATAACCACTTTGAACCTACACATCAACTCTAGTACTTTAAAACTCCACTATCTTCAATTTTGTTTCAAGAAACATCCTTCAATATATCGTTTTACCCTTGCAGGCTACATTTATATACCATTTCCTTGATTTCCAATACATTTGAATTTTCATATCATATTGGGTCATCAACAAATAACAAATACCTTTCTATTTTGCATCACTAATAAATGTTTATAGAAAGCCAAAAAACACACAAAACAAGTATTGTTGAAGATGTTGAACAAAATGTAAGTCAAACACATTTACCTAAATGATAAGCCAAATACATGTTTTTTTTAATTAAACTGTAGAGAATATTTAGCCGAATTGCAAGCATTACTGTAATTCCAACTAGAATTTATCATACTTGCAAATAAATCATTCCTACAATATAATGAACATGAATATTGCCATATCTAGCAATTGATTTCACATATTCAAATAAGATGCCACAATCTACATGGGAAAGGTTGCCTCCATGTTTATAGAAAACTTAGCATTGTACTAAGAGAGCAAAGCTTATGGTCAAACATAAAAATCTACATAACCTCATTCCTCTCCACTTTTGTTGTTTTAAGTATTCAAACAAGAAACGATAAAAAATTCTAGCTATAGTGTAATCATTAAAAAAATCATTACTCTTGGGAACCTCATGCTTAGGAAAAGTGTAAAGGGCATTTGTTTCTAGTTCTCTGAAATTTTGTTATCTTTTTAATAGATCCTTAAAGATAAAACCAAATATATTATTAGTGGCAATCAAATTATTTGTATTTGTTATCTTTTGAATTAGTGGCAATCAATGAGTCTTTCAGTTATTGAGGAACCTGGTTTATCATGCTCACAACAAGCATTTTCAAGTTCATCGTCACCACATTTAGCAATTGGTGGACATTGATGATATTTCTCTCCACCACTGCACTTCTTAGGATCCAAAAACAAGCCTAATTAATCATAAGATACATGAAATGAATAAAACTTCTAGAGAAATGTAAAACATGCATATCGTGGATAAAATAACAACCACATATGATGAAAATCACGCTTATCACTGTCACACCAAATGAAAATTAGACTCATACACCTATGAACAACATATTGGGCACAAGAAAGCAAGATGTCAAATGTGTAAGATACAATCTTGAATGCTATGGAACTAAAAACAACTTATTGAATACCCTAAAGACTATAGTTGGACTGAAACCTGACTTTCAACCAAATATGAACAATGGATAAGAAATAAAACTAAAAGATAATATTCAATAAGAAAGCTATAAAACTAATGTGAAACTAAAATGATATTTAAGATCAATAACAAGAACTCAATGAGACAAGAAATGTGAATCAATTGAATGCTATGGCTAAGTTGGACCCACCTTGAGAATTATCTTTCACTTTCTAACAATTCATACATTCTTTGAGCTATTGTGAATAGATAATTGTTGGGAAAAGGCATGTTCTACTACTAATGTCTTATTATCTTATATGTCAGTGAGATGAAATCATAATACTTCTATGTGTGTTTCAAAAATGGCACCAAAAATGCACAATGAGTTTTAAGAGTATATAATTGCAAGGATAGATGAACTTCAAAGACTTAAATAGTGCTATCAATATCAATCTCACTAAGATCCAATGTCAATTTAATGCCCCCTACCTCTTTCTAAGAACTAGGTAATATCTTGGAAGAAAGGTGACCATACGATGCACAAGCGCCCCAACAAAGTTAGCTCACTACGTTACAACTAGAATAAAAAACAACTACATCCAAAGTTAAAAAGTGAGAGTCAAATGTAATGACTAGGTCAGGAAATAACAAAAACTTTGAGTAGAGAAGGCAATAGTAGGAAAAAGGAACGCAACATAAAAAACATATTAAAATGAGGAAGCTTCTAGAAACTTTTGGATTTGGAGTTGGAAAATTTAAAAAAACCCAAAAATTGTATATAAAAGAAATTTCCAAAAGTTGAATTCTAGAGCCAGAAACATCTGGAAACTCCAATTGGAAAAAATGGATGAAAGCAACTGGAAACTTATTGTAGCTATGATCTAGATGTTTTTGGAATTTTCCAGATAATGAAATGATTCAAAAAACTTGAAACTGTTTCTAGCTTACTGAAAATGTTTCTAGGATTTAGAGAAAGCTCAAACTACACCATGTACTATGCAACCTCTTTTAAAAATTTAGACAATGTTCTTTGTGTTAGTGAAATCAGTCCCACAAAAGTGCAACATCATGATGACAATTGCCAACAAACCACACTAGGATTCTAGGTCCTTTGTTGTTTAACAACTATTAGTGAATTTCCTAATTATGTTTAGGAAAAGGCAACCATGGGGCAACCAAGCTACCTAAGTCACTTAGAGTATGTACTGCATGGGGTACATTCCCATTTGTAGTTAAGGCAATGCTCCCATGTGAAATTAAGTTTTCAACCGTGCTGTTGTTTTTCTCAACAGAAGCCAAAGTTTTAAGTCGTAAGGTTTCCCGAGGTTTCTTATGTGAAATGAAGTTTTTAAGTTGCAATAACATTTTTCAGGAATTTGTCATTGAACTATCAGTTGTAAGGTATTATGAGTTTTCTCAGCCAGTGCTAAGTTGGAACCTTGTAATCAACTAAGAAACTAAGAATTAAAGCTTGCATAGAAAAATCAACCACTACAATTTTTCAGGTGAAGATTCACTTTTCCCTGATTTCTAATTGTAGGGTTGCAGGGACCACTTGAGCATTAAAATAGTAGCAATATTTCTCTCCTTGTTGTCAAGTCTTAATACCCAGTCATGGGTTGAAGCAAAATAACCTACATAATTGAAGTAGTTTATAAATTTTTATTTTGAGATGGTAAATATTGGGGCTAAATTGTTTAGAAACTTGTTAATTAAACAAGCCCATTAACTATATGAATAAATCTACTTCCACTCCCAACATAATTCTAAAGACTAGCATGGCAAACAAGTCATCTATTGTGGAATCAAAACCATAGCAACCAAGTTAACTTTATTGTTGAAGTGAAATAACCTGTATATCTAGAGTGGTTTGATTTTTATTTTATTTTATTTTGAGCTAATGAGGACCAGAGCTAAAATATTTGGGAATTTGTTACATAAACAGGGTTCATTACATACCACAAGTAGTTCTACTTCCATTTTTGATATAATCCTAATGGGATGCATGGAAAACAAGTATACTTCATTGTTGAATGGCAATCATGGGAACCAAGATAAATTATTGTTGAACACGATAGGATTAGATGACAACTTATATTTATATGCATAACAATTATAGAAGGATAAACCAATTGAGTATCCCAACACTCTTTCTTATCGAGCAAACAATTCTAAGCCAAAAAACCAGTTGATAATCCCATCATTCTTTTTACAAAAACAAGACGGAAAAAAAACTCATAATTACATGATCTTTGTATCCCTAAATCTCTAGACCAAAAACACATCTAACAAAAGAATGAATTTTCACTTCTTTCTCTGATCTAATCAATCGAACTGTCTAAATGGGCATTTAGAGAAATGAAAAAGAAAAAAGAAACAAAACAAAGGTACTTGATACGAAAGATTAAAGGAATAAGGCCATCCTTGAGTGGCGGCAATATTGGAGGCCATGCCACATAGAAGAATCAAAATTTTTGTCATGGGAGCATGAGCCAAAAAAAATACAAAATTAAAAAATCCCAACTGAAATTCAAATTATAGAATGCAAGCATTTCGTAGTAAACTAAGGTGCTATAAATCCTCTTTGAAAACACAAATGACAGCTAAATTCATATAAAGAACACCATTTAACTCCAAATAAATAAATAGAGTAGCCATACGAAATCTAGAGGGCCCTGCATTCATTTTATCCTAGATTTCTGTTAAAATTGGGCAGATTTTCAGATAAATATGCTCGGATTTTAGTTAAAATGGACCGTTGACACCAAAAATTATAGAGCAAGGGAAGAAATGGTAAACCCTTTCTCAACAAACACAAATTTCACCCTCATCAGCAAATGAATAAACAACACTAATAATCGTTTGCTCGATAGACTTAAAACTTCACACCATAAGCCATTAGTGATGCCCGAACTTCAAACTATTCACAATAAATGAAAATGTGCTAATAGTAAATGCACAATGTCCTCGTAAAACGCCACGCGTCAACAAAAACATTAGGCGCGAAGACACTACTATATCAAAGAACATTACAAAGTCATGAAATATTTCTAATAGCAACAAAACATTAGGAATTGGTTAAATAATTTGAAAAAATAAATTTATTAAAAAAAACACAAAACCCCCAGGAAAATTGCGACAACCAATGACAAAATTGCAAAGAAAAGTTGAAAATTGCCTTTTAATAAAATAATCCCGAAAACATTAGAAGGCTAAAAATAAAACATTGTCCGCACAACTCCTGAGGAAGCAACTAATAGGCATGAGCGCGGTGAAAACATTAGTCTCCTGCCTATAAAGGCAGGGACTAAAAAAAAAATCCAATTTTGTAATATTTAACTTTATAAATTATAAGAACTATTTCTTGAGTATATGATTGGTTAAAAAGTTATGTATATTCAAATATTCTTTTTAAAGAACATTAAAAAAATAAATCCTGTAATTATTTTTTATTAAAGAAAATCTCACAAAAAGTAATTAACTTATTTATAGAGATTTCGATTCAACTATTAAAATAATAAAATAAATTTAAATTAAAGTAGAAGATAATCTATACAATTTTATATAATTAAAATAAAAATTTAAATTAAATCTTTTAAACTATTTGACATTGCCACTTTTTTAATTTTTCAAATTTATTAACTTTAAAACATAAATAAATATAAATAATAATTAAATTTAAAATAAGTAAAATTAGAATAATTATTAATTAAATTATAATTTTAATCATATTGTTTTTTTTTATATGTAAGAGTTTGCTATATTATATTTAAAAATAAACCATACAATCATTTGCTTTAGTAGGAAAATCAACCACCCGATCAAACCCTAAGAAACTACTACAAACCATTACCACCAGAGCGATATCAAAGTTTAATTCATGCAAAAATGGCTGAGTCCAATCCAACAACATAAAACCCATAGACTAACCTCCCAGCCAGATAAAACAAAATTTGAACTAGACCAAAAAATGCAGCACTTCACAAAAACCCATTTAATTTTGCAAAGGAGTCGAACTCTACCACCTAATCCAAGCCATCTGCCACTGTTAACCCTAACTGCTTTTTTAGGAACTTCACCGCCATGGTCAAAATCATCCTGTGCCTCATGGGCTTCATCCCTTTCAAATCTAGGAGGAAAGGGAAGAATTTAACCACCTCATCCGTGCTCTAGAGCAGCTCTAAATCCGTTGGATGTGGAATCCCTTTGCCTACTATTGTAGCCTTCAAAGTCACCACTAAACCACCCGCCAAATCCTGATGAAACAAGCGCTCCAGCATCACCTTGGCCTTTGCCTTGGGTACATCGACATCTAGCAAAGAGGCTAAGAAGCACGAGGTGATATATGCATTATCCCTCGCGTACTCCTTCCTACCAAGATGACCCTTCCCTAAAACAATTTTAACCATAGCCATGACAAGGGGATCTTTATCAAGCAAGACACGCTTAAGCCTCTGATCAATTATCTCTCGAAATGCAGCTTGTCTCTTCATTGCCTGCAAGGAAATAAGAGTATTCACACCGAACGACTCCAACACTTCTACATAGATAGAAATTATGAATTTGGAGTGTCCAATTGAAGCCATCCTTAAAAGACTCCATAAGTCAAACGCAGCCAGACAACCCACACCCAACTTTTAACTTCTCATAAACACTACTAACCACACTATACCATCCCACTAGCTACTCCACCCATAGATAACACCCACGACAACTAAGTCAAACCCACTTCGCAAGAGCCAAGAATTATTTTGATGCAAGGCAATCTATCCTTGCATAATTGACCGTCCTGCACAACCATCCCTTAAGGCTAGGCATGCCTTGACATGAGAGCTCTTTGCAGCTAACTTCATTACATGAACTCACCGTATACAGAGTACTCTGTCACTTCTGCCATTTGTCGACTTAGCTCCTTCCTTTCCTACCAACGTCATTTGCGTCAACATCTAAACCCCTCATATGAGCCATGCCATATGTCACCAATATCCCTCCGCCAACGTGGAGGGTCACCCACCCAACCACCCACAATTTTAATCATAATGTTATTAATTATTATAATCCTATTATAATTAGGATTAGGATTAGAATTAAGAATAAGGTAAAAATGTGGGTAGTTGGGGGGCAACCCTCCAAGCTGGTAGAGGGATTTTGGTGGATCAAGCCAAGTGGCATCCTCATAGGGGTGAATTTTGATGAGGTGGACGCTGGTGTGTATGGTTGGTAACATCGATCAAGGTGAGTACATGTAATGATGGTCAACAGTTTGAGCACATTTTCTAAGTATGGTTGCACATATGAAGTAGGGGTTGAAGGACAAAATCATTGGCACAAGGACACCTTGCCTTACTTAGAAATAATTTCTTGTTCATGTGATGACTGAATTTCTTGGCAATTGCGGGCTCTATTAATGTGTGGAGATGATAGTTGTGCAACGTAGTAGAGTTTTCTTGGTGTTGATGCTTAGTTAATGGTTGTGAGTCATTTGGCGACCTTTGCTTAGCTTCTAGAGTTGTCTGTGGACACCAATGGTTAGGCATTTGAAGTTCATCATAGCAGTTTCAGTGGAGGGCTTGTCATGGTTTGGAGCGGACACCCCAATTTCTTTGTGTGCAAAGTCGAGGCAGGCCACATTTCATGAGATTACAAACCAAAGGTTGAAGCGAATTTTGCTCAACATTGATCCTCTCACTATTGCGATGGTCAAAATGATTTTGGGTATTGGCCATCTTGAGCATAAGGAGTATGGGAGGGACAATGTGCATATTTATTCGCAGTTCTTAGATTCTCTTCTTGACAACTGAGTTCCTAAGATGGAGGTGAAGGAGCTATTGGTAAGGTTGTTCAAGAAGGATTTGGTAAGCGGTGTGGAGGAGGTTTTGAAGGTGGTAATTTTAGGCACGGGGATCCCACAACGATGGATTTGGAGCTTCTGCGAAAGACCGATGAGGTTGTTAAGTTTTATCCCTTCCTCCTAGACCTGAGCGGAGCGACTCTTATGCGTCATCGTATGATTATTGCAGTGGCATTGGAATATCTTAAGATGATGCTAGGGTTAATGACGGTCAGAGGCTTCGACTGGGTTAAGGACTTCGAGTCCTTTGCAAATCTTAATGGGTTTCTATAATTTGGTAGGTATTTGTTGTGGTTTGGTGGTGGAGAGTTTTTGTCTGTGGTTTTTTGGGTTTGGGTTGTGGCACAACCAATTTTGTAATCTATATTGCCATGAACGTATTCTCTGTGTTGGTTGATGGTAGTTTGGTAGTTTTTGGGGTTTGTTCGAGAGACTAATATTTCTTGCTTAGCGGACGGGTGTATGCTTCCTTTTTAAATTAATATAATATAAATATCTTATGTATAAAAAAAGAATAAGGTAAAAATTATGGCTAGAACTATTCAAAAATTAAAATAAATTAAAAAATATATTACTAATAAAAATCACTTAAATATGATTAATAGATATAATGCTTCAAAATTTTATTCATCTAATATATTTATTTCAATTTTTTTTATAAATTGCAGGAATCAGTTGGGCATTCGTCCCCCTATAAACTGCAGTGCGCTAGTTGGGTATTCGTCCCCCTATAAACTATAGTGCACCTGGTAAACTTTTTTCACGTGACTGGCGACGCTGGCATGACATGCCCTCCGGTACCATGGGTTTTGGGGCAGACTAGACCTCATGACCTCTTGCTTGCAACAAGATGCTTTAGCCAATTGAGCTAGGCCCCCCACCCCATCTTTATTTCAAATATTATTCCTGATATTAATTCATAGATTGTTTTTAATGTGATTGCAATTCTTTACTAAATATTAATCAAACCTAATCTAACTTGATAATTTAATATAATATGTTTTATTTTTTAATATTTATATATTATATATATTAAATTAAAAATAAACAACTTATATTTTCAAATGTAAAGATTTATCTTTATGGCATGCGAAGGAGCAGGAGCGGATCGCATGCGAAGTCAAGCTGTGCGACATATCGACGGCGAAAGGGAGGAGATGTAGGGGCGTCAAGGCGGTTTTACATTAATTCATAGATTTTTTTAATGTGATTACAATTCTTTACTAAATACTAATCAAACCTAATCAAACTTGATAATTTAATATAATATATTTTATGTTTTAATAAAATATTATTCCCAATATTAATTCATAGACTTTTTTTAATGTGATTACAATTCTTTACTAAATACTAATCAAACCTAATCAAACCTGATAATTTAATATAATATATTTTATTTTTTAATATTTATATATTATATATATATATTAAATTAAAAATAAACAACTTGTATTTTCAAATGGAAAGATTGATCTTTATGGCGCGTGAAGGAGCAGGAGCAGATCACATGCAAAGTCAAGTTGTGTGGTGTATCGACGACAGAAGGGAGGATATGCAGGGGCATCAAGGCAGTTTTGCAAGGGATTTCAATGGCCAAGGTTGGTGGGATAGAGACGCTGAAGTGAAAATATCTTCAGACCAAATTAGGAACAGGGCGAACAACAAAAAATGGAAGCAGGGTGGTGGTTGGGATGCTCCAGGAGAAGGTAGAAGACAATTGATGGTTAAGGCTTGGCAAAGGAATACTAGGCTTGCCCCCTAGAGCAGGAGATTTTGAGGTTGGATTGATAACCAAAGAGTGCAGGGATGGGGGAATAACAATGTTGGTGGTCAAAACCCTAGGTGGGGAGGTAATCAAGGTGTAGGCAAAAGATGGAAGGGGAATCTGGATAACAACCCTAAGAATACAATCAACAACTCAAAATTGGATGACATCCAAGATGGAGCCAACAGTGTCTGGGAATAAGCCACGTAAATCGATGGTGATAAGAATAGAGAAGTTACGAACAGAGCGAGATCAACTCGATCGTCTAGGGTTGTTGGTGAAATGGCTAGGGAAAGATCTTAAGTGATATTTTTTGGTGTAGTGGTGGCAAAAAAAATGGGGAGCAGATTTGCAATTAAAAAGGTTGGCTAATGGATATTTTGTGGTGATCTACTCTTTGGAGGAGATCAAGAATGAGATCAAATCAGGTGTGTGGTTATTGGATGGTTATGGATTCTACATTCAGGGATGGATCATGGGTTTCAACCCTTTCATGCATGAAATGGAAGTAATTCAAGAATGGTGGAAATTTCCCAACTTGCCTTTAGAATTTTGGGCACCTAAAATTCTAGAGGAGATTAGGAACAACCTAGGGACTTATGTGTGTGATGAGGAAAGATTGAACCCGAATGGAGTTGGCTCATTTGTGAGGCTATGTGTGGAGAAAAATCTAGGTCAAGAGGATCAAAATGAAATCGAATTGGTGACAGAGTGGGGGGTTTGGGTACAAAATATTATCCTTGATCCACACCCAAGCTCGGTGCTAATCAAGTCCATAGACAGGCGAGAGACACACAAAAATCCCACAATAGAAGCTCATGGTTTCCCTGCAGTGACCCAGACCCATAAGTGTCCTTCAAATTCGTTGAAAGATTATGACTTAGGAATCAGGGCGGTGGATGGGGGTTTGGCGATGATGTCCCCATGTGAAATAGGTGTGGAGTAAGTGGGCATGAGCAAGGGTTCCCAAGAGTGAAATTTGAAGGAGAAAGTAGTAGAGGCTATTGATTTTCTAAGGAACAAATGTAGGCAGAGGACCTAGACTCACTAATAGAGGTGGGGTTCAACAGATGCGACATAGTTTGTTAAAATTGAGTTTTTTGACGTATTTAGGACAAATTTGATTTGTCTAATGGTGAATGTTTTGTCTAGAAATGTAAATGTGGTGAATAATGTTTGAGAAATCCAGCAAGCACTTGACAAGCACAATGTTTTGAATGTAAGCAAGCGCACATAAGACAAGTACAATCCTAAAAGGCCAATAGGCCAAGGGTTTGTATACTTGATCTAGCCCACCGATATACCCTGGATTGGTGCTTAACATCTTTCCTTCTCGAAAGTGGATAGCTTAGAATTTTGGTGGCATTGGCTCCCCTCCATGGCTCATTAACGTCTTTCGAGCACACCAAATTCAGATTCTTGGGTAGTGACTTCCCAAGAATTGCTATCTCTACTCAAGGGGATCAGTAGTGAGTGTCTTCGGCCATGATATTGTACCCTGCACTATATCAAGCAACAACCAAAAAAAGGTTGGATTCTAAAACAAAAGGTGTTTAGTACGGGCATTTTATTCGTAGGGCACGATCCATGTGGCGAGAGTCCCCTTTCAGATCCATCTCATCAGAACCACATGCGTGATTCTTGGGCTTTCCCCAAGAATCCACTTTTATATATCAGCTAGAAGTCCCTCGGTGTCAGGGTGCTATCGGTCTGAGTCATCCTGGGGTGAGTAATTTTTCTCACTAGAACAGGTCCAAGTTCTAGAGTTAGTAACTGTTTCTCTTACACCCAGGATTGTCCAAAAGTGCAAGCGGAGAGGATACTTTGATTACTAAGTCATGAGGGTAATAACATATAAAAATGGGTTTGGTTTTCTGATCACCAAGTTTTCACATGGTGAAAGCATACTCACCTACCATTTTGCAAACACAATCATGCAAATTAGAAAACATGTTCTTTTTAATTGGACTAAAAGGAAATGTGCACTAATCTAAGAAAAAGATAGGAACAATGTTTTAGTGTTCAGTCTTTGACATTCGAACTTGCAAGACCACAAGTTAGTAGTTTGACTATATGCCTTTGACCCACAAAAAACTCCAATGCCACATGCTGCAAACCCTGATTCGTAGTACGAAAAATAGAAAAATAGAAAACAAAATAGACAACAAACAAAAAAAAGACAAAAATCTGAAAGCCAAAGAAAGGAAAATTTACAAGGCGAACACGTCGTGGTTTGACAAACAAATACATCACGCTTCTGTCGTATGCGATGTTTTGTACCTCAAATGTGTCATGTCAGAGCTATTGCATCGTTGTGGCCCTTGAATGCATCACGACACATCAGATGTGGCTTAGGAAAACGTAAATGCGACACATCTGTACATGTACTTGCAAAAACAACAGAAAACAGAAAACAAAACATACAAAAAATATAAAATAGGAAATGTCGGGTTCACAAATGTATCTAAGGGTTAATTTTAGGTTAGATTAGATGTTAGCAAATCAACAAAGACTAAACCCAAAGAACTATCGAGTACAAAGGATATTTTAAGCAAGAACAATTATACCTGTTCCTCGAATCTTCCATGATTACCTCCATATCACCTCCTAGCTTGTAGCATGTGATTGATGCCCTCAGATTGAGTGTGTGAGCATTTTGATTATGACATTGTCCTATGCAATTTTTGATGGATTTATATAAAACTATGCCTATGCCTATGACAATATGACTCTAAAATGTAAAATAACTCTATGCATAAATGTGTCAGAATAATGTAATCTATGTGTGTCATCCAAAAATGAGAGCAAAACAATGTTTTATATAAAATGCCATTTTGAGTGGATGGACGATCTCGACTTTCGATAGAGACCTAAAATCAAATGATGAGATTAAATATGATAATCCCTAATCAGGGTTAGGGAAAAATCCTTAAATGAGTGGTCGAGATGTCATATGAGAAAATCGAATCGACGGTGGAGAATAAATGAAATAATTAATTCGAAAATAAAGATTTTTCGAAAATAAAGATTTTTCGAAAATAAAGATTTTTCAAAAATAAAGATTTTCAAAAATAAAGATTTTTCGAAAATAAAGATTTTCAAAAATAAAGATTTTCGAAAATCAAGATTTTCGAAAATCAAGAAGATAAGAGTTGAACTGAAGATCAGATTTGAAAAATCAAGAATCTCATTACTTGATTTTTGGAGGAATATTACCATTTTAAATTAAATTAATTCAAAATATGGATTTTAGAAATAATAAATAATCAATTTTAGATTATTTACCAAAATGAATCGATGATATTAACTCATTTTAAAATGAGAGAAATGTTATTTTGGACAATTAAATAATTAAAGATAATTATTTAATTTAGCAGATATGACAATAATTAAATAAATTAATCAATTCATTTAATATGACAATTAGTGACATATTAAATAAATAAATAAAATTTATTTATTTAATAATAGGAAGAAATGAATGAAGAAAGGTAATTAAATAAATTAAGAAATTTATTTAATTAGGGAAGACTTAGACAATTAATGACGTATTAATAAATAAATAAAATTTATTATTTAATAATCATGAAGAATAAAAGGACATGAATTAATTAAATAATTATGAATTATTTAATCAATAGTCATGTGGACCAAGGACATAATTAAATGTCATAATTATGCTAGGACAAAAAATGGTAAAAAATGCCTAGGTCATTTTAAGTGTCTACATTTTGCCCCTCTTTGTCATAATGTAGCATGTCACATTGTGACAAAGAAAATAAGTCAAAGCCATGCCCCAATGAAAGTATAAAGTGTTAATGCCCCTTCGGGAAATTTTTCAAATTTTGGGTCAGTGGCAAAAAAATTTGGAAAGGGTCCCGATAGGTCCATATGATGACCAGAAAAATGATGGCACAGACGGTTTCAGATTCTGACATGTTTAAGACAGCCAACAGGGTGGTCAAAGTTGTTCAAATGAGCCTCCAATAATAACCTAGTTGACAAATGCCATTTTGACTTTATAAATAGGTTGAAAAAGGGGTAAAAGTCAATTCATTTCCACTATTCACTTTGCAAATTTTGAGAGCTCAGAGCAAAAAAGACTGCAACGAGGATAGTGATTTTAGTGACTGAGCATCGTGGCAAGATTGTGTAGACATTCAGGTGGCCAGAGGTCTCAGAGCCAACGACATGTACCCCTAACCCCCTTCGTAATTTTCTCATTTTATGTGTCAAAAGTAGGGTTTTAGGGCGAACAACAAATTCGCTGCAACGCATATGCATGTGCGTAAGTTGCATTTGACTTCGCGTTCGACACATTTGATGCATCGCAACGCAAGTGCAAGGGTAGTTTAGGGTAGGCTAAGGGTTTGCAACGCATTTTCCAAAAACTATGACGCATTCACCTTTTTGAGCTACATTCGAAAATTAGAATACCGCAATCGTCATTTTGCGACGCAATTGCGTGCTGAAGTGACACATTTGAATGGAACCCCACAAGTGTCATATATCATGATGCAAGTGCTCTAATGCGACGCATTTGAGTGATCGGATGACGTAATTGACATGTCACGACGTGTTTGAAGTACAAAACGACGCATTCATTGTTTTGTGATGCAATTACGGTTAACGTGACGTATTTGATGTTGACTTTGACTAGGGCTGATTCTGATGCTTTTGAAATCTGAAATGCTTTTAATGATATTGACAATTGTCTAGAAGGTATTGACGCATTGTTTGGCTTTGTGCAGAGATAGCTTACGCCGATATACACGCAAGAGAGTAGACCGACGACCTTCCAATTTGCTGATCAGCTAACCCCACGGGAGCGACGATGCTTGATGTGGCTAGGTTTGTTCTATGTCACCTATATGCCCGCTATTTAGGCAAATAGGGGACTACTGACTATGTTATGCAAGCGTTGGCATTCAAAGACATGTTCCTTTCACCTGCTGACGGGTGAGGTGACTATTATGTTTGAGGATGTCTATCGCATTCTATGAGTGCCGATTCAAGGAGAGCGGATCGTCTATGATCTTTGCCATGGCCAACAAACCTTCACAACATACTATTGAGATGAGGGTGCAGGACTTAGCATCCAGGGATATGAGATCCACTGGGAGTTTATGGCAGAGCACTATGTTCATTTTGATGCATTCCTAGCGACACTTATTGGTGGGATATTGATTCTTGACCGTTGTAGACATGGGTTCCCTATTGGTTGGGGAAACATCTTAGTTGGGATGAGACAAGACATGATAGTGTATGCCTGGGGTCCTATTGGGCACACTCTACCACCAACTGCATGAGGTTGTCTACAAGAGGTAGAGAGTATATCATGTAGCACCAAACTGATGATGATTTGGGCCTGGGAGCACATAGTGACATTTCGTCCGCTGATTTAGAGACCACAGTTGGCCGAGGGGATGCCCTATGCGTACTACTATGCTAGTGCGCTACAACAAACACAAATGGGTGAGATAGGTTGGTGGTGACATCAGATTGATACGATGGTGTCATTTATCTGGAGGCCATATAGAGATTGCCAACAGTGAGACGATGACGTGGACCATCTCAGCCTATGTAGATAGTATCGGTACTTGATGGGTAGGACAATGTAGAGCCAACTGATCATAGAGATGTATCTGCCGTAGTGTCCTCAAACAGTTTGGAGAGCAGTAGGGTGTACCTGCAGGGACAACCGAGTATGCTCGATCCTCTAGAGAGGCAACTTGGGGGCCAGCGATTCCAATAGCATTCATCGAGCAGCAGATCGATGGGCTAGGAGCCCAGCAATGGAGATGGAGAGGTGGGATTGCAGATCCTAAGACCACAACAAATTATGACCTATGGTGGCAAGTACATAAACCAGTGTCACTACAGATCCAGATGGGCCAACACCTGTGGATAGGAGGTTAGTCATACCATGTGTGCAGAGGGCTAGGTGAGGAGGTAGAGACGGTGATAGGGGCAGAGGCTGGGGGAGGGATGGAGGCAAGGGGAGAGATGGAGGTAGGGACAGAGGGCGAGATGGAGGTAGGGACGGAGGCCGGGATGGAGGGGGGAAGAGGGAGAGAGAGGATGAGGGGATGAGATGGATGGATGGAGGCAAGGACGAAGGACGAGATGGGGATGATGGGGATGATGGGGATGATGGAGATGATGGAGGAGGACAGAGATGAGAGGAATGGGGAGGGATGGTAGAGGACAGGAGGAGGATGTGGCAGAGGAGGAGAGATGTGGATGTGCCTCTTAATGAGGGAGTCAATGGAGAGGATGTTGCAGAGGAGGATGATGATGATGATGATGATGATGACGCCATGGACAAGGCTGAGCGACTTCTTAGATGGAGAATGGTGGAGGGAGAGGAGGGGATACCGTCTTCGTCGACATTACCCCAGGATGCCATGATAGACCAGAGGGTGGTGGATCTACAGAGGAGGCTAGATGAGAGTGTGGTAGAGGTTAGGGCATTGCGGGCAGAGCTAGAGGTGGCTTGGGTAGAGCACAATCAGGCAGTGATCCGTCAGCAGGACTCAACTCAGTGGTGTGTAGAGTTTGTAGCATTATGTATAGGGCTTTCTGGGAATATTGCTCGTGAGCTTGCCAGGGTGAGCACTCGATATGGGCAGTACAAGACTCTCTATAATCAGGAAATGCCATCTGAGCGACGGGATCCTACATTGTTGCACTCACATATGAGGATAGGCAGTGGTTAGAGGTCAGGGAGCGGGAGTGGCAGTAGGAGCCATACTAGTGTAGGAGGATCCACCTCCTCAGGGCACATATCAGGGCATAGGTCCCACCACTCACACAGACATGCCTTGAGTCATCATTCGAGCCATAGTCATGGGTCCACTAGTTCAGGGCAGAGATCAGTGCAGTGACAACGACTAGTGGCAGATCCTTCAATCTCATAGAGTCAGGCTGCAGTGACATCACAAGTGTCTATTACCGTGGAGATGATGCCGTCAGTGTTAGTTCCATTGGTTGCACAGACAAAGGATACTATAGGTCCACCCCTTATCTCAACACCAGTCACAGATCCTTGACCACCACACTCTTTGCCACAAGGGGATGATGAGAGCCTATCCTAGGGGCATGTTTGCTATATTTTATGTTATGCCACATTATGTATAGACCATTGAGCTTGCAAGCTTCATTTTTGGGAGATCGATTGACTCTATCATGTGACATTGTATATTTTTGAGATGATATTATATGATGATGCTGTTTTGATGTGACCTACATGTGTGTTATGCGATGTTATTTGATTTATGCATTATGATATATGTGATGTGATTCCTTATGTATGATGTTGATTTATGATGGATGATGGTATTATGTATGTTCTATTATGCTTACTTATGATGCCATGATGATGCAATGCTTATTCATCTGCTATGTCAATTTTATGATGATGGTGATAATGATATGCATAATGTATTTACTTAAATGGATGTCACGTTTATGCAAATGTGAATGCGATATGCAATGAAATGTTATATGATTTAATGCTATGGATGATGTATGTATGGACCTAATGCAATGTTTATATGATCATGCATGCACTTATATTTTTGTATGTCATGGGATATCATTGTGAGATGGACGAGAGATGATGACCAGACTGAAGGAGATGCATGTTAGTTCCTAGACCAAATCCTTCAAAAATTTACTAGAGGACTTTAATATTTATTGCTCTTAATCATCATTGGGAAGATTGTTGTGATGGCCAACAAACACCATGATATGACATAGATCAAGGTGTGCAAGGTCGTACCATCACATAAGATGAGCAGTCACAGACAAGGATGATCATGACTCATACTAAGAGTGTTGTTGCCCCATTCTTTTTATCATAACCAATTGCCAGCAAAAAAAAAAACACAAGAAGGAAAAATCATGAAACGTTGTTGCTTCTCTAAATCTTATTTCGAGGACATCCTTGAGAAAATAGGAACATGATTGTAAAAATATAAAAATAGAGCCCTTATCATGATATGTCATTGTTTTTCTAAATCCCAGAATCAGTACCTCGCTAAGAAACTAGTAATCATGCATGTCAATCATCATGATACGTCGTTGCTTCTTTAAATCCTGTTATTGGGATCTCGTTGAAAAACTAATAACATGATAAAAAGCCTAAAGACAAGTGCCAAGTGTTCACCAAGTGCGTCTAGATATCCATTGTTCTGATGTCAAGATGTTAGGTTTGATGATGTCGAGATGTCGGGGTGATAAAGTTTTGACGATGCCAAGATGACGAATATCGAAGATTGCCAAATTCAGGAAGGACACATCCTGAATAATGTTGATGTCAAGAGGATTGATCCCTAAATGTCAAGAGGGATCCCTTGAAATGATGACGATGCCGAGGAAGGACAAATCCTAAGGCATAAATGATAGAGTTGGTTCTTCAGAAGGACACATCTTAAGAATACTGATGTCAAGAGGAGTGATCCTTAGATGTCAAGAGGATCCCTCAAAAAGATGACGATGCCGAGGAAGGACACATCCTAAGGCATAAATGACAGAGTTGGTTCTTCAAAAGGACACATATGAAGAATACTGATGTCAAGAGGAGTGATCCTTAGATGTTAAGAGGATCCCTCAAAATGTCGAATGATAGTGACGATGCCTAGGAAGGACACATCCTAAGGCATGAATGACAGAGGCTATTCTTCAGAAGGACCCATCTGAAATATAACCAAGAGTTGACAGTTTGACAGGTTATAATGATTTAACTTGTTTTGACCAAGTTTGGCTTGTGTTGACTATATGTCGATATTGTCATGATGATACGGTTGACGTGCTAATGAGATTGTCATACTAAAATAAATGATTGCCATAATTCTTTTTTGGACTTTATCCATTTGGGAATGATTCACTTTGACTTGAATAATTTTTGACGTGTGTGCCAGTGTAGTGCCATGGACCCTAATGGACTGACCTAGTGCGGCCTCAGGGGCTCATCAATAGATGGCCTTGCCTACGTCATGCACTCAGAGACCTCGTAGTTCAACACGACCAATGACTTTGTCCTAATGACCAAAGATTGCGCCATGATTTTATTTTGACAAACCTAAAAGGACTGACCTAATGTTTTTGGGACTCAAGTATGAGTCTTGCCTACATAGCAAATGCGCAGACAACGTAGTTCGGACAAATGACAAAAACTAATTGATTTGATAGACTTGACAAGGAATGACCCTGTGTTTGTGCTCTTCGGGCGGTTTGATGTTTTGTTGTGGTTTTTCTTCAAGACGTTTTGTGATATTTTTGGTCTTTTTTCAAGACTTTTTGCCATGTTTTTGGTCTTTTTTTAGGACTTTTTTTGATGTTGTTTGTCTTTTTTTAGGACATTTTTGATATTTTTGTCTTTTTTAGGACTTTTTAGCAACTTCCGAAACCATGCATGACATCCACTACAGTTACATGATAAATTTTTTTCCCCCAGTTAGGTCCAAGACTTAGCCAATTTTAAAGGACGTGAAAGGGATGTGCCTAGGGTACCAGATAGACAGTATAGAGGACTTGATGTCAACCGTTTATCAACCATGAGAGGAAGGGTATGATGTCATGGAAGATGTCGTGGTGGTGACAGAAAATGTATTTCATCCTAGGCCATGACATACAAAGTAACAATAGATGGCAAAGTAATGATTGATTACGCATGGTGCCTGTTTGCCAAGTTTTCACCGTGGTACTTATCCAAAGCGCCTATTTGCTAGGTTTTCAACATTGGAAAAATTATTTTTCTTTACTATTTTTGTCATTTTTCTTATTTTTTTGGTGCTGCCAAGACGCCTGTTTGCCAGGTTTTCATCAAAGCAACAATTTTGTACCATTTTTCATTTTTTTTGTATTTTACGATTTTCAGCTTGATCTCCTAATACTATGCGTAGAACTTTCAAAGATGTAAACTATTGATAGGATCTGTCAGTTGTTCTCCAGCTGGAGTCACCAACAGATAGGATCTAGAACCAAAAGAAGATACAATGACATAAGGATCCAACCAGTTTGGTTCAAACTTTCCTGGCTTTTCTCTGTCAGCCTGGTTCTTAAGGTTCTGCATGAGGACTAAGTCACCAATGTCAAACTTCCTGACCATAACCTTCTTGTTGTAACTATGACAGAGATGGTTCTGATACGCTTGTAGATGGTTCAGGGAAATTTTCCTTCTTTCCTCTAGCATCTCCAGCTCATGCAAGCATGACTATCTATACTCCTCATCATCAGTTAAACCCTTCAGGGAGACTCGTAACTAAGGAATTTCAACCTCAATGGGCAAGATGGCCTCAGCTCTAAAGACCTGGGTGAAAGGAGTGGTTCCTGTAGGCGTATGAATGCTAGTGCGGTAAGCCCATAGAGCAGGGTTGAGTTGTATATGCTAGTCACGACCAGCATCATTAATAGTCTTTTTGAGGATTTTAACAATGGTTTTATTTGATGCCTCAGCTTGACCATTTCCTTGTGGGTAATACAAAGATGAAAAATGGTGTTGGATGTGAAATTGCTCACATAACTCACAAACGTCTTAGTTTTTAAACGGACGTCTGTTGTCGGTGATGATGGATTGCATAAGGCCATACAGACAAATGATGTAGTTGAGAATAAATTTGGATATTTGTTTGTCGGTTATATATGTTAGTGGGATGGCTTCTATCCACTTCGAAAAATACTCAGTGGCAGTGATGATGAATTTGTGGCCATTGGATGAGGTTGGATGGATGTTACCGACGAGGTCGAGTCCCCATTGAGCGAAGGGCCAAGGAGAGGTGATCGATCGAAGTTCCTGTGTTGAAGCGTGGATCAAGTCACTTTGAATTTGACATTGGCGACAAGTCCTGACATATTCTATTGCATCCTTTTCAATGGTCGGCCATTAGTACCCAAGTCTCGTTACTTTCTTGGCTAGAGTAGGACCACTCGAATGAGACCCGTATATACCGTCGTGTACTTCATGTAAGGTTGTACCTGCTTTATTGGTGTCGAGACATCTAAGGAGGGTGTCGTCAAAGCCACGACGGTAAAGTTTGTCATTGACAATGGCATATCTTGAGGATTTTTGGATAAAGGACTTCCTATGGTTATTGGATAGGTTAGGTGGAATGGTTTGAGAATTAAGGTAGTAATAAATATCCTGGTACCAGGGAGAGTCGGGACCAACAAGTGCGCAGACCATCTTTGACTCCGAAATGTCATAGGTGGGAACCAACAATTGTTCTATTAGGAATTCTAGCTGAGGCAGATTATTTGGAATGTCGAAGAGAGAGCCTATTGTAGCCATTGCATCTGCTGCCTTGTTCTGTGCTCTCAAAACTTGTTCAAAAGTTACCATATGAAAGTACGTTTGGAAACTATCAACTATCCGTTTGTAGGGCATCAACTTCTCATCTTTTGTGTCTAGTCATCATTAACCTAGTTGATGATGAGCTGAGAATCCCCATAGACATGTAGTGCTCTGATTTTCCATTTTATTGCCATTCTAAGTCTTGTAACTAGTGCCTCGTATTCTGCCACATTGTTTGTGCATGGGAAGGCAATGCAAAAAGACTTAGGAATGGAGTCTCCTTGAGGGGTGATGAATAGGATCCCTGCCTCCAAGCCATGATTTGTGTGTGATCCGTCAAAGTAGAGTCACCAAGGTGACTTAGGTTCCGTATGGAATATCGACTCATCTGGAAAATCTGTCACTAATGGGTGATCACTTTGTAAAGGTGCATTCACCAGCTGGTCCGCTATGACTTGTCCTTTTATTTCCTTTCTTTCTAAATATTGAATGTCATATTCGCTCAGAATCATGGCTTATTTTTCCAGATGTCTTGTTAATGCCGCCTGACTTAACAAGTATTTGAGGGGGTCGATCTTTGCTACTAGTTGTGTCTGAGGGCTTAACATATAATGTCTTAGCTTATGTGCTGCAAAGACCATGGCTAGACAAGCCTGCTCAATTGATGTGTAGATTAGTTCATACCTAACCAATGTCTGACTAATATAATATACAACTCTTTCTTTTTCCTCTTGGTCATTCTACACTAGTAATGCCCCCAGTGTTGAATTAGTTGCCGAGATGTATAGGATCAATGGTTTTATGTGAATGGGAGGCATGAGGACTGGCAGCGATAATAGATAATATTTTATTTGCTGAAAGGCTTCTTGGCATTTATCTATCCACACAAAGGGGATGCCTTTGCGCAATAGATATTGGAATGGGTGACACTTGTCAGCCAATTGTGCTATGAATCACCGAATGGATTGTACCCTACCTTTTAGGGTTCTGAGTTCACTAATTCCTCTAGGTGGAGGCATGTATATGATGGCTTTTACTTTTCTAGATCGACCTCAATGCCTCTTCGATAAACTATGTATCCCAAGAGTTTACCTGATGTTACACCGAAGACACATTTCTTAGGCTTTAGCCAGACTTTGTATTCTTCCAGTCTCTTGAAAATTGTGTCTAACACCTTCAGAAGATATTTCCTTGTTACTAATTTAGCCAATAGGTCATCTACATAATCTTCCATTATTTTATGCATCATGTCATGAAAGATTTGATATGTGGCACCTACATTTTTGAGACCGAATGGCATGACATTCCAACAGTATGTACCCATGGGCAAGTAAATGCTGTTTTGTGCTATTCTTCAAGGCAATGTGAATTTGATTATAGCTGAAGAAACCAACCATGAGGGACAATGTCTCATATCCTGCTGTGAGGTCAACTATGATATCAATATTCGGTAAAGGAAAGTCATCTTTTGGGCATGCCTTATTTAGGTCTCTAAAATCTATACAGATGCAGATAATCCCATTTGGATTTTTTATTGGGACCAGGTTAGATATCCATTGAACATAATCAATAGATCGTATGAATCCAGCGTCTAGAAGTTTCTTCAACTCAAATTTGACCAATAGAGCAACCGGAGGATGCATTTTGCATAACTTCTGTTTAACTAGTTTGGCATTAGGCAATAGTGGTAGATGGTGCAGAACCAGTTCTGGGTCTAATCTTGGCATGTCAGCATAGGACCATGTGAAGTTGATTTTACGTTCTACAAAGAATTTATGAAATTTCGGTCTCTATTCCTGAGTTAGGGATGCAGCAAAGAGGACCATTTTGGGATTTTCTGTAGTTGCTATGTTGTCTTCTATGGTGTCTTCTATAAGCATAGCTGATTTCTCTTGGTGTATGGGAAGAAAGTCCATTCCTCCATCTTTGGGTGCCTTAGAGAGGTTTTCACCCGTAGATACGTCCCTTTTTTTTTTTTTTCGAAGGTGCCTTTTGGTTTTCATCTAAAGAGGTTTCATTTTTTTAATTTATTTTTATTTTTAATTTTGTGACTGGAGGACGAAGCAGTCTCGCTGAAGTAGGCCGTACAATCTAGATCAATGGTGAATCCTGCCTTCTGATCACCACTAGGTATGCCCTCATGTAATCCCATAAAATTTGCAATTGCCTCGTCATTCTGAAAGGTGTCCAGGACTGGCAGGCCTTGTTCGTCCCAATTGACTAGTTGAGGATAAACTAGGGAAATGCCATCGTCAGTGTTGGTGAATTGAGGGGAGGATGCAAAAAGCATACATACAGATTCAGTGATATTGTAGATGAGATTATCATCATCCAACTCCACATCGGACTCTACCTAATATTTCCCTTCACTAGTCTCATATTCGTTGTCAAAATAAGGAGTGAAGGACTTAGAGTCATGGTTGTCAGTGTCATCTGGTACTTTAGATGGATTGGACTTAAGGGATTTAGATGGTGGGTCTTGTATGTCATGGGGAGGGGTAATGGGACTTTGACTATTTGGTGCCTGATCAATTTTAAATGTTTTCCAAAATCTTGTTCAGAGGTCAGTTCCCCCATTTCGACAAACAAATCATCGAGGCAACAATCACTTAAGGATCGTTCTGAGCCAAATTCCCACTCTTGGGAGTCAGTTTTGGTGAGGGTTTCCTTAGTGGTCTCGACACTTTCTAAAGCATGCACTCGCTCACTCGAAAGTCCAATGGTACGTCGATCGTCATTGTTGGGCGATCCAAACCCTAATCCAAGATATTTTGGTATTTTGAAAGGTTCTATGGGCTCTCTTTGTCCAATTTTATTTCTGCTTAGGCCACTAGTGCCATCATAGCCCTTAGCCTTCATTATGTCATATCCCTTGCCATATTTCTTAACTGGTAATGGGGGTAGTTCGACCATATCTTTATAGAGCCATCTTGTGATATCAGCAAGGTCCTCGTTACTCATGTCTCCCCATTTGATGAAAACTATTTTTGGTGGAACTTTGAAAATTTCTTTGGGTTCCATTCTAAAACATGGCTGACCATAGACCTTCGAGGACTTGGGTATTGTTGTGATGCTATATGTCGTATGTAGTTTGAATTCTCCATAGCTAAGGTCCTGGATCTTGACAATGGTTTCAGCCTTAGGGTTTGCGGAAGATGGTGGTGTGGCGGAAGACGTGGACGGAGTGGATGTGGAAGATGATGCGAGTGTGGATGGGTTAATGTATTTGGAAGATGAGGGGCTAGAAGCCTCTCGATTGATAGGCACTCAGTTTTCAGAAATACCCCTTAGGTTGGTATAGTATTGAAAAGGGTTGGGGTCGCCATATATAGTGATTTCTGTGCCGTCAAATGGAAATTTTAAGCATTGGTGACATGTGGATGGAACGGATTTTAAGGCATGAATCCATGAGCGACCAAGCAAGATGTTGTAAGGTAATTCTAGATCCAGAACCTAGCAGGTTGTATCCACAATGATGAGTCCCACTCTGATAGGAAGAGAAATAACACCTCGTGAAGAGCATTCTTCATCATCATATGCTTTGATCACTATACTCTTTGTAGAGTCTACGCATACATCAGAAAATCCTAGAGCCTTAACCAATTTCAAGGAGCATATGTTCAATCCTGCTTCGCCATCTACTAAAACTCTTCTGACCTTGTGCTTATGGACAAAAGTTTCAATGTGCAATGCATAGTTATGGTTGATCTTAGGTGACGAGTAGTCTTAATCAGAAAAGGTGACGTGGTGAGGCATAGTGAGGTATCCCACCATGGTCTCAAACTGATTGATATCAATATCCTTGGGGAATGACGACTCTTGTAGGGTTTTATCCAGTATAGCCTTATGCGTGGGAGAGATGCGAAGCAGCTCGAGTATAGAAATTTGAGTGGGATTTTTTCCAAGCTGGTTGATAAGGTTGAATTGACTCTTTGGTTTCCATTGTTTTGTGGTCAAGACGGGTTTTGACTGTTTAGGAGATGGTCCAGGTATGGTGATTTTGGGTTGCCTAGGTGAGGCAAACCAACTATGGTGACCTTGCCACTTTGAATAGTAGCATTGCATTGAGGCGCTCTCTTGACTGTAATGGTATTGATGTATTCGTCATTAGTTCAAACATTATTTATAATAGGTCCACTAGAATAGTCATACTTGGCGCGGGAAAAGTTAGCTTGATTATTGTTTATCTGTGGACCTGACGTGGAAGCATTATTAGAACCATGGTCCTACAGTGGGTTCTTATGAATAGTATGATCTGAATTGGAGGCAAATTGTAATCCACCTACCTCAATGATATGACTCTCGATAAGATCTTGTACTAGGTTTTTCAGTTGTCGATAGGTAGAGGTTTTATGTCCTTTTGCTTGATGATAATCACAAAATGCATTATCATCCCACCATGCTGGTTTGAATTGCCATAGGTCATATGGTTTTGGTTCTTGAAGGGTGATGACACCATTCTGGAGGCATTTCTTGAGGACTTCTTCAATGGGCTCGCCCAAGGGAGTGTATGTGCAACCCCTGGGGAATTGTCTCATTTGATGGTATTGTCCTTGATTTTTTTGGTTGCTTTGGTTGTTTGAAGGGACATTAGTAGGGGGTGTCATTATCGTTGTTGGTTTGTTTTGTGGTTGAACCCCTTGTAGAGCTAGTACAAGATCCATAGTGTTTGCAGCCTTGCGTCAAAAACACCGTCATTTGTAACATGTTTATTTTTGACCCAGTATTTATTTTTGTTGGTGGGAGGATTGGCATTTGTGTTTTTAGGACTGTATCTTAGTTCTCCCTTTGTGATAAGGGCTTTCTCAATCTGGACACCTTTTTCAACTAGGTTCGTGAAGGTTATGCAACAATGCACTTGCAATGCATATTTTAGGAGGCTGAGAAGTGTTTGAACGAACATGTCCACCTTTTCCTTTTCGGGTATGTCAATGTGACACCGACTAGCTAGACTTCTCCATTTTTGAAAAAATGGGATGAATGTCTCACCAGCATCCTCTTGCATGAGATTGCACAAGCTAGTAATAGAGGTGTCCATGTCAATGTTGTACGCGTAATTTTTTATGAATTTTTGTTTAAGCTCATCCCATGTTTGGATATCCTTTTGGGTGGAAAACCATTCAAGGCCAGGACCTGCAAGACTTTTAGAAAAAGTCTCATCAAGTACGTTTGTTCATAAGCGATGTCCATACAATTGGTTGCAAATTCACGAACATGTTCGATGGGGTTTGTCTTTCCTCTGTACTTGGTAAAATTGGGTGACACATATCCCAGAGGAAAGGGTGGAATGTATAAGTTCATGTCGAAGGGATATACGTTTAGATCATATGACACTTCTGATTTTTTGCCAAATATTTTTATGTTTTCTATGGTCTTCTCTAGACCCATCAGTTTTTCTTGTAAGGCATCGATTATAGGGTCATTTGTGGTCCCATGCATAGGATTGATTGGTACACCATATGTCCCCATTTGTTGCATGTGGACATTGGTGTATTGTGGAGGTATGGATTGTTGTGACATGTATGATGTGTTCGGATTGGTGTGTTGTCGGTATTGAAAGTTTGGATTGGGGTATGTTGGTGAGTATGAATGTGGGATGAGTATGTTGGGATGTGTCCCCCAACCATTTGTGTCAATATTTGGGGAATATGGTGACCATGAACATTGTGATGTGCTAATGATGCCATGGGTTGTGTGTTTTGACTACCTTGTCCAAATTGTTGGGTTTGGACAAGGGGAATGGTCAAAGTTTGTTCTTGGGATTTAATGGTATTGGAAAGTGTTGACGTGTTCACATTTTGTTGTTGTCCTTGAATCAATATACGTCGTTTACCTCCACCCAAAGGATTTTGTGAGATACCAATGAGAGGATATGTCAAAGGTGTACTCATGGTACTCGATGTAGCTATCAAGGGGGGATTGGTATGACTTGATGATGCCCCCGTGGCATTTACTGTAGTGGTAAAGGGAGGATTGGAATAACTTGCCCACATTTCCAAGGAGCCAAAGGTGGTTCCAACTGATTGTGACAGTGTTGTGGATATTGTGGGCACTGTGATAGATTGCGATCCTCCAATGGATGTAGCATTTATTGAGTTGGAGGTGTTTGGAAAGTTGGAGGTAGCATGCACGATCGTTGTAGTGTCAAAGAAAGTATTGCTCGTGGTGTTTGGAGGTTGACCACTATTTGACACGTTATGCGCGTTGTTGACATTAGGGTCTGGAGATGTTGATCTCAACATGTTAATGTCAAATCTGTGGGGTAACTTAGCTCCTTGACTTAAGAGTATGGCCAAATGTATGTCTCTATCATCTAGGACCATTTGTTCCATGAATTGAGAGGCCTCTGTATCTTGTGCTGCTACCTCTAGGTTTTCCTCAAGTATTTGTCCGTATACATCCTTACATAAGAATGGTTCAAAGGGACTGTTTGATGAGGATGGTATTGTTGTGAGAGGTTTATTATTCGCGTTGCCAAATGGATCGTCGAAAGTCCAATTTGGGTCATACGTGTGATTGTTGACATTGGAAGTGGAGTCTTGTCCAAAGTTTGCTATTTGTCATTTCTATTTTTGGAGTCTAGTTTCCACCATAAAATGAGATTGCTCAAATGAAAATGACAACTAAATGTAATGATGACACTATGCAAGGTCTAGGTTCAAAATGACGACTAGGATGAATAAATTTTTTGGATTTTTGGGAACAAATTATGCAATGTATAAACTTGGAATGCAATTTGAGAAAAGGAATACCTAAGCACTTCTAAGCTCAATCTTTGTTTTCGATCTCAGTTACTAAAGTACTTTGTTGAAAATGACAAGATGACTAGTGAGTTTTCTTAACTAGACTTTTGAGTTCGAAAATCTCACAAAGGGACAATGACTGAAAAAGGGAATGCTGATTAAGTCCAAGATAACCTAGTTTTGGAAGCAATGACGTTGCAAATTGTGCTGAGATTTTCTTAATCCAAAGTATGCAAGTATAAAAACCTAGGGACAAGCTAATGCCTAATGTATGCAACTAAAAAAAATGAAGGATGAAACCTATGGTCAAGAATGCAAACTAATGGTCAAAAGTTTTGAGCAATTTCAAAGTTGGTTTCTGACAGAATCCCTTTGGAAATAGTGTTTGACAAAAGACTGACAAAGTATAGACTCAAATTTGACTTTGTATCAACGTTTTACTTGTGACAGGAAAATATGTCGTTTGAGGCTTTGAATGCGCCACAGTGTCTTGAATGCAATTTGGTTTGAGTGAATGCGGCTCTGGGACTGAAAAATGTGACTTAGTTTTGTAGATGCAACTCTATGAGGTTCAGATGTGTCGTGACGCAAACAGATGTGGTGTTTGAGAGATCAGATGTGGTTTAATAATGCGATTATGTCTCAGTATTTTTAGATGCAGTTCAACAGATGCGACACAGTTTGTTAAAATTGAGTTTCTTGACGTATTTAGGACAAACATAAGATAAGTACAATCCTAAAAGGCCAATAGGCCAAGGGTTTGTATACTTGATATAGCCCACCAATATACCCTGGATTGGTGCTAAAAACCTTTCGTTCTCGAGAGCGGATAGCTTAGAATTTTGGTGGCATTGGCTCCCTCCACGACTCATTAACGTCTTTCAAGCACACCAAATTCATATTCTTGGGTAGTGACTTCCCAAGAATTGCTATCTCTACTTAAGGGGATCAGTAGTGAGTGTCTTCGGCCATGATATTGTACCCTGCACTATATCAAGCAACAGCCAAAAAAAGGTTGGATTCTAAAACAAAAGGTGTTTAGTACGGGCATTCTCTTTATAGGGCATGATCCATGCGGCGAGAGTGCCCTTTCGGATCCATCTCATTGGAACCACACGCATGATTCTTGGGATTTCCCCAAGAATCCACTTTTATATACCAGCTAGAAGTCCCTCGATGTCAGGGTGCTACTAGTTTGAGTCGTCCTGGGGTGAGTACTTTTTCCCACCAGAACAGACCCAATTTCTAGAGTTAGTAACTGTTTCTCTTACACCCAGGATCGCCCAAAAGCACAACGGGAGGATACTTTGATTACTAAGTTGTGAGGGTAATAGCATATAAAAATGGTTCTGGTTTTCTGATCACCGAGTTTTCACAAGGTGAGAGCATACTCACCTACCATTTTGCAAAAAAAATCATGCAAATTAGAAAACATGTTCTTTTTAATTGCACTAAAAGGAAATGTGTACTAATCTAAGAAAAAGATAGGCACAATGTTTTAGTGTTCAGTCTTTGACATTCGAACCTGCAAGACCACAAGTTAGTAGTTTGACTATATGCCTTTGACCCATGAAAAACTCCAACGCCACATGCTGCAAACCCTGATTAGTAGTACGAAAAATAGAAAAATAGAAAAAAAAAAGACAACAAACAAAAAAAAAAGAAATCTGAAAGCCAACAAAAAGAAAATTCACCAGGAAAATGCATCATGGAAGATTGAATGCGTCGCGGTCTGACAAACAAATGCGTCACACTTCTGTTGTATGCAGTGTTCTATACCTCAAATGTGTCATGTTAGAGCTATTACGTTGTTGTGGCCCTCGAATGTGTTGCAACACATCAGATGTGGCTCGGGAAAATGCAAATTCAGCACGTCTATACATGTACCAACAAAAAACTAAAAAAAGAACGTATGGAAAATATAAAATAGGAAACGTCGGGTTCACCAATGTATCTAAGGGTTAATTTTAGGTTAGATTACATGTTAGCAATCAACAAAGACTAAACCCAAAGAACTATCGAGTACAAAGGATATTATAAGCAAGAATGATTATACCTGTTCCTCAAATCTTCCATGATTACCTCCATAGCACCTCCTAGCTTGCAACATGTGATTGATGCCCTCAGATTGAGTGTGTGAGCATTTCGATTATGACATTGTACTATGCAAGTTTCGAAGGATTTATATAAAACTATGCTATGCCTATGACAATATGACTCTAAAATGTAAAATAACTCTATGCATAAATGTGTCAGAATAATGTAATCTATGTGCGTAATCCAAAAATGAGAGCAAAATAGCATTTTATAGAAAATGCCATTTTGAGTGGATGGACGAGATCGACTTTCAACAGAGACCTAAAATTAGAGGATGAGATTAAATCTGATAATCCCTAATTAGGGTTAGGGAAAAATCCTTAAACGAGTGGTCGAGATGTCATATGAGAAAATCGAATTGGCGGTGGAGAATAAATGAGATAATTAATTTGAAAATAAAGATTTTCGAAAATCAAGAAGATAAGAGTTGAATTGAAGATCATATTTGAAAAATCAAGAATCTGCCCAATTACTTGATTTTTGGAGGAATATTACCATTTTGAATTAAATTAATTCAAAATATGGATTTTGTGAAATAATAAATAATCAATTTTCAGATTATTTACTAAAATGAACTGACAGTTAAGGATGTGAAATCATTTTAAATAATTAACTTATTTAAAATGAGAGAAATGTTAATTTTGACATTTAAATAATTAAAGATAATTATTTAATTTAGCAGATATGATTAATAATTAAATAAATTAATCAATTCATTTAATTATGACAATTAGTGACATATTAAATAAATAAAATTTATTTATTTAATAATTAGGAAGAAATGTATGAAGAAAGGTAATTAAATAAATTAAGAAATTTATTTAATTAGGGGAAGACTTAGAAAATTAATGACATATTTAATAAATAAATAAAATTTATTTATTTAATAATCATGAAGAATAAAAGGACATGAATTAATTAAATAATTATGAATTATTTAATCAATAGTCGAATGTGGACCAAGGACATAATTAAATGTCATAATTATGCTAGGACGAAAGTTGTAAAAATAGAGCTTGCAGGCCTAGGTCATTTTTAAGTGTCTACATTTTGCCCCTCTTTTTCATAATGTAGCATGTCGCATTGTGACAAAGAAAATAAGTCAAAGCCATGCCCCAATGAAGGTATAGAGTGTCAATGCCCCCTCGGGAAATTTTCAAATTTTGGGTTAGCGGCAGAAAAATTTGGAAAGGGTCCCGATAGGTCAATATGATGACCAGAAAAATTATGGTGCAAACAGTTTTAGATTCTGACATGTTTAAGACAGCCAACAGGGTGGTCAAATTTGGTCAAATGAGCCTCCAGTAATAACCTAGTTGACAAATGCCATTTTGACTTTATAAATAGGTTGACAAAGGGGTAAAAGTCAATTCATTTCCACTATTCACTTTGCAAATTTTGAGAGCTCAGAGCAAAAAGGAAGGCATACATGATAAAGTAAATTGGCATTCCTTATTCAAAGTCATGAAAGCCTTTGGTTTTTGGAAGAAATGGTTAGATTGGGTGTTTGGGTGGATTGCCTGCCCAAAATACTCTATGTTAGTAAATGGCTCTCCAGAAGGATTCTTCAGTGCCTCTTGGGGTTGCAGACAGGGAGACTCCCTCTCCCCATTTTTATTCATAATCATGGTCAAAGCCTTGGGGAGGTCAATAGAAAAATCTAGAAGAGACAGGATAGTGTGTGGTTTACAAGTCACAAGCAGCCAAGATGTTGTCACCGATCAATAGTTTGAATATTACACAATGCTTTTTGGAAAGGGAGGCTAACTGAATCAAAGGCATTCTAGATAATTACTCAGTGGTGTCTGATTAGGTGATCAGTATGGAAAAATCAAAAGTCTTATTTTTAAATACCAACCTAGCAAGAGAAGTTCAAATTATGAGGATTCTACAATTTAAAAAAGGGAGACTTCCATGCAGATATCTTGGTCTTCCTTTTGATAAAGGAGTGTAGCAAGGTAGCCTATGGGGAACTTTTATAGAAAAAGTGAAAGATAGAATGTCGTCATGGAGAATTCATTGATTATCTTGGGCTAGAAGGTTGATGATGCTCAAATTAGTCATAGTGGCACTACCAACCCACATGATTTTATATTTTCCATTAACAGTGGGGACCAAAAAAATGCTCAACAAAAAGATGAAAGATTTTTTCTAGCAAGGTAACTTTGATCAACACAAGTTCCCACTGGTAAAATGGAAGAAAGTCTGTGAAAAAAAGAAGTTGATGGGGTGGGGATGAAGGATTTTATTCTTCAAAACAAAGCCCTAGGGGTGATGTTATTTTGGACTCTACACTCAAAATTGAATGTTAAGTGGGTTAAAATAATTAGGGAAAGGTATCTTGATGAGGGGGAAAACAATATCTTAATGGCTAGGATCTTACCCAGTGGTTCAATATTATGGAATTTTATGAGGTGTTTGAGGGATTTAATCTTGGATTACCTACCTGGGAGTTAAAGGATGGATGCGCCACCATGTTCTGGGAGGATTCATGGGAAGGTTTCCCCAAACTAGCAGATATAGCAAGGAACAAGTGAAAATAAGAACAAAATAGGAATGGGGAGATAGGGTAAGAGATTATATTGAGAAGCCTACTTAGCTAGGTGAGTTGTTTTACTAATGGAAGAGCATAAGGCAGTTAGGGTTCCGGGAAGGGGTGGTGGATTTGTTTGAGGAGGTTATGGCTTTGTGGAAGGTCTATATCAAGTATGACAGCTACAAGTTAAGGTGGAATGCTTCACAAAGTGGGGAGTATAAGGTGAAGGATGGCTACTCCATTTTGTTGAATGCTAGGGTGTTTGAAACCAACTTTCCAACTAATATTTGTTGGAACAAACTTTGCCTTACAAAGTTTGACATATTTACCTAGGCTGCCTCTCAAGATAGGGCTCTTATTGCAAATAGAATTGCAAAGTTGGATTACCATGGTCCATCGAGATGTCCATTATGTAAACAGGTTGAGGAGACAGGAGATCATTTGTTTTTGAATTGTTAATACACATAGAGTTGCTAGAATTGGTTATGTGCAAAACTCCAATGGCAGTTGACATTCCTAGGTAGCTTGGTAGAGATGCTTAGAAGCTGGCCAACACCTTGTAAACAATCTATGTTCAGAGGATTATGGGTTGTGAGCCTAGAAATCGTCATTTGGGATTTTTTTAAGGAGAGGAATCACCACATTTTTGAGGACAAGGAGTTGATAGAACAAAGGTTGCAAACCAAAATTGAGGCAAGCACAGTGGAAGTGATCAATGCAAGAGTGGAAGAGTCAAATCCAAGGAAGCGAAACTTTATGGTCTGGGATGCAATGGCACGAAGAAGCTAGTTTGGGCTAAGTGTTCCAACATTTGTGGGTAAGGTGTGGAAGGAGATAGAAGGGGACAAGAGTAGGGTATGTTGGTTGCCACCTGATGTGGGTTAGGAAAAATTGAATTTGAATGGTGTGTTTAGGGGTAATTTGGGGGCATCTAGGGAAGGATGTATAATAAGAAATAGAAAGGGTGGCACTTTGGGGAGATAGGCTACTCCTCTCCTAGAGGGGACAAAAAATGTTATTGAGTTTCAAGCATTCATTTTGGGTTTGGGATTATGCAAAGAACTTTTCCTAAGGAAGGTGGTAATCGAAGGAGACTCATCCTTGGTGATTAATGCTTTGCGGTCAAGGAAGGTATTGAATTGGAAGTTGGGGGTGAAGTTGGAGGTGGAATTAAGGCTGGAAGATGACCTTGAGCTATGTTCAATCATATTCTCAGAGAGGGAAATGCAGAGGCAGATCATTTTCCCAATATAGGGGAAGATGGAGTATCACTAAAAGAATTAAATTTTTGACACAAGAAGTTGATAGTGGAGGGATGGGTGGGTGTCTCTCCACACAAAGGGTGTAGAGAGACCACAACTATCAACAAAGATGGATTTGAGCGGTGTATTGGGGTCCATGTGGGTAGGGTGGAGTAACAAGTGGACTGGGTCTGTGGCAAGGATAGTTGCCAAGTTGAAGGACTTAACTTGCACCAAGCATAGTAATTGATGCGTGTGAAAGGTTGGTGTAGTGTGGGATGATGATGTGCCATTAAGGGTCAACCTAACCATCATTATGGAAAGTTTTTAGGGAAGTTACCAAGCACGCAATTTAGTTAATCAACATTTCCTTACATGATTCAAAGGATAGGATGCAATTGGTGAGCTGGACGGATCACATTATCCTACACTTTCTCCAATGCTTGGTAGTCATTCAAAGTAATTATGGAAGGACACAACTATGGTTTTTGAAGCAATCAATTTCAATTTAATGTGGATGGGTGTTACCTCAAGGCATTTTACCATGAGTTGTAAACTAGAGACATATCATTATGCATTTTATTTCTCTCTATGTTGAGTGATGACATGGGGGAGTGCTCAAAGTTTGTAGTGAAAATGTCTTCTGAGACTTTAACTACATTTGGGGCCGATACCCCCATATTGTTGAATTCCAGTGTTAAATAAATTGAATTTTATAGGATCATTACTGATCATCACCTCAAATGCCTATTGAAGAAGAAATGTGATCCCCTCATTCTGACAACGATTAAGATGGCCTTAGGGAAAGGTTTCCTCGGAAACACAGAGTCACTCAGGGCAGATACAACAATCATCTCCTATTTCCTAGTAGCATTGCTTGATATAAGGATGGTAAAAAAGGATGTTGAAGCATTGGTCAAGAAGCTCTTCCCAACAAAATATTTGGTGGGGTTGGAGGAGATTTTACTTGTTTCTTCTACAAATTTGGGGGTCTTGCATCCTGTTAGGTCTCAAAAATGCAGGTTTGAACCACGAGAGGTTTCCAAGCTCTCACAATGTTTTTGGTTAACGTACAAGGTCAAATGATGAATTTAAACCTTCTTCTCTTCAGGCATTGCCAGAAATAGGCGAGTATACCTATGTGAATGAAGTAGATTTGAATTGTATTTTTTCCCTAAAGAAATCTATCCACAATGGCAGTTGGGAGTGGATAAATGAATTCTTATTTTGGTATAGATTGTATAAGCAATATCAAGGTAAAATCTAATATGTTCAGTTAACAGATGTGAAAATATAATGGATGAAACTAAGAGATGAAATATATGAGACTAGTGCTTTATTAGGCAAAACAGAGTCAAATGAAAGTATGAGATGAGTGACTTCTACTTGGCATAAATTCTAATTGCTTGGCATCTTAATATTTTTTACAACTTGTATAAACATGCAAAAGATGTAATTACCAAGTTCTTCTTAATAATCCAAATGATATTCCTCAATTACTGTGACTGACTTGAAGGATTTAATCGTTATTGGAAAGAACCAACTGATCATACCACACAAATGCAGTAAATATGCATTGATAAATTGAATATACACTTGTAATATCAATTTAAATAACAGAGAAATATCAACCTTGGAGACAATTCAGTAATATTTTCAATTAATCCATCAAATAATTGACACCAGGAATACACCACAAAATTAGATGACTTCCATTGATTCCTCCATATTTTTATACATGCATCATAGTCTCTTAAATTTAAACATCATTGAAAATTATCTACTGTATGCTTTCTCCTATTCGCCTATATCTATTTTGTTATTATAAAACATATATATACACCAAAATTGTGAAGGTACACGTCCCTTCAGAAATGTTTTTTGCTAATAATAACAAACAATAATTAAACCATACAATTAGGTTCTGTTTAGCCACAAATGAAAATTTGAAAAATGGTCCAAGTAATCTTGTCACTCATGAGAGTCAGCATCTCCTAGCACATTCTAGACTGATATCTCCATTTTCACCATCTTCTCGTTTAGTTCGCAGGCCTCGTCTAATGTTGAGTCTTTTCCTGTAGCCATCTCCATAATTTTTCGTAGCATTGATTTACATTCGTCAATCCATTTGGATTTCTCTTTCATTTCCCTTCCATCTTCAAATAATGTCAATAGTCCCTTTTTCGTGGCATCAATTAGTCTGTGTTCATCCCCCTGCAATTCTTCTTGGAAGTCTCTATGTTTCCTTATCATATGGCTAGCAGTATCAATAGCTACATTGTTAGGAACATCCCTTTTACTTACTTCTTGGAACTTTTCTTGGATTCTACCATAAGTTCTTTTATGCTCTTTCCCTGCATTGTAATTCTTTGAATGTGTCCCCCAATGTTTACTCAACCAAGTCATCAAGCTATCCTACCTCTTTCTAATCGCTGCAATAAGTGTATCATATTTACCCTAAGAATATGCATTTGATTCCTCCCATTGATCTTTTTTTGAGAGCTTTCACCATGAGTCAGCTGCTTAGTGGATCCCATTGCAATTCCCATCATATCTTTTAGACGATCATTTTCTCTAAGTATTCTTTCATTACTCATCTTGTACATTTCCTTCTCCTTGATTAACATTTGTATTTGGGCCTTATTTAACTTGGTAACATTGATGCCAATCTCTGCTGTAGCTATGGGATCAACTTCTCCAACCTTTAATGTCATAACATGCCCAAAAGATTTTTCAGTATTGATGACAACAAATTTTTGTGTGGCAGATACAAAGCCCATATCATTAGTGATCCTTCATCTGGATTATATTTGGATCCTGCATATACCTCTGTTACCCCTTCAGGGCTAAGCTTATGTGTGGCATTATTATTTTTCAAGAAACTATCAAAAACCAATGCAAAATTCAAATCCAACCTTGGAAAAATCATAACACCCACATCTTCCAACAATTTTCTTCCCTTCTCAGGGGTCATATCTTCCATTTCTCTCTCCACACTTGACTTTAAATTGTTCAGTAACTATCCTTCATTACTTGGTGTTATATTGTCAATTGTCTCCCTTATTGATTTTCCCTTTTGTCTATATAAGAAAGCCTTGAATTCTTGAGAATTCACAAATTCATCATAAGCCACAAACAATCTGTATGCCATCTGCCTTGTGTCAACATTTGAAATTTCTTCAGCATCTGGTTCTCTAGGAGGACACTTGTATTCCTGAGTTCTCAATTTGGAAATTTTGATAGTTTGGCTTTGAGGCCTATCATCACCAGATGTCTCTTCTCCAGAAGATAACAATTCTGCATCTTGCATTCCCCTGTTGTATTCATCAACTACCCTTTCTACTTCTTCATCCTCCAGATTTTTGATTAAATCATCATATTGATAGGGTATATGATCATACTCGCCTAAATTCATTTTTTTTCTAGTAGAATGAATGTACCCTTCTAGGTCAAAACCCTTTTGTGGTGGACCTCTCTTCATATTATATTGTAACAATTTGTCCAGAATCATATCATATCCATCTTTTGATAACACAGTGAAATCACCAAAGCATAGTGTGCTGGGCATGAATGCTTGTTTTCAAAAAGAACCTAAATTCATGACACTTGAATAATCCATCTGCCTAACAATCTCCAAGTAAGCAATTCTGTCAGGCACCGTTTTAGGCAGGGTAAAGGGTGTATCTTCAAAACCATATACTCTAACCATTGTTGCATCTTTTAAACAATACCAATCTCCCCAATTTTGGTTGATAGGCCCATTGATGTCTTTAGGTCTAAGAAACCTTTTAATATCATCAGATAATGAATATTCACAAGGATGATTGTAGAATCTGTACAATGGTTTCACAAAATACTCCTCAAAATGTATAAAACAAGAGCTAGAAAATCTGCTATCCCAGATAGCAGTTCATAGCTGAATTGGTAATATTTTCCCTTCCCTATCCAATTGTGAAACCCTTAACTTTTTAGGCCACATACCCAATTCTTGTCCATAATATAGAATGATGTGCATAAAGATTGAATAATGCTGGAAATGTAAAACATGAGATCCATTTTTTATTGCCATTAATCTTGAATCAAGCCCTTTGAAGATATGTGAGGCATAATCAAAGGGTGTAGACTTATGACACTGAACATCTACTGTAATCACCATGGGCACAATTGACATGTATTTAGGGGCCTCCATCCCCAACACTTGGCATGTTGAGAAATATGTATATCTCATGTAGGGCTTGAATAGGTCAATGTGAAATGGGGGTCCATCATTGTCTTCTAATGGAACTGAATTTCCATCCTTCTTAAGTCTGTGTAATGGTAGCCTCCAACCCTTATATATGGTGTCCATCCTCCATAACTCTTTCTCTAATTCTTCATACACAATTTTTTTGCTACATGCCCCTTCCAAGTTAAAAAATTCACATATTGCAGCCTCTGATATGTGTATGAATGGCTTTCCTAATGGGTCAAAGATGGCTTTGAGCTTTGGGTTACAATGGGCAACTAACAATTTCACCAATTCTACATCCACAAACACATTTCGGCAGACTAGCTTTCCTAGATTGAAATTCCAAGGATTACACACCGGCTCAAATTGATTTTTCTGATGGTAATGAGAAATGAACAACTCATATCCCCTTATTGAGGTCCATATATCACCTATGTGCTTACATTTATCTTCCAATTTCTCTACCTTTTCCCTAAGCTGCTTAGAGCACTTGGCTTTAGGTATTGAGCCGAGTAGTTGATCAATAAGGTCCTGATTTAGTTTCCTCTCAACTACCTCTAGCTCATTCTCAGTTTCATTTTTTTTGTCTTTTTCCTTTAGGGTGACTACTTTCACCCTATCTCCTATCCTTTAATTTACCTAAGCTCATACTTTCCATTTTACTTCCTTAAAATTACAGAATTGGAAAATCAAATTGCAGGGAACTCACAAGATTGATTTGAAGATCTTCAGCTGCAAAATTCTCTGGACCTTCGTTCACTCTCCCATTTCTCCCGCTGCCAATTCTGCAAAATCTCCTTTAATTTTTTTCTTCAATTTAGGGAGTTATCAATGCATTGTGTTTTTGTGCCGCCATTAATGATTCAACTCTGAGCACAAGTGTAGCAAATTTTTCAAAATTCCCATTGTCACATCAAATATTTGTATCAACAAGACAATTTGAAACTCTAGGCGATCCATTTATTTGAGTTAGGCCAACATTCACTGAACACACCGTAGATTGGGGAGACAACATATTAGTCCCACTTATATCAAATAATTAAACCTTCAAATTCTTATCATCTTCACCAAGTTTCATAGATATCGCCAAGAATCACCCCGATGAACCTTTTGATCTATTTGTATCTTTATTACCAAGAGAACAAGTGTTGCTGAGACATTCAAAAGTTTCCTTGATTTTCACTTCTTTCGTTTTAAGTAAGTCAGCAAGACTCTCACCGATGTAACTTCCATCGACATGACATAGAGAATCGGGAAGACATTCCAAACTTACTCTAATAACATTTTTCTTGCCGATACATTTCCTCATGCTTTGTTGGTGAGACAGGATGGGTGTCTCGCTGATGGTATTTCATCGGCGAGACATATATGCTTGGGCTGACTTATAGATCTCACTCTGATAGTGTCTGTCTTACCAATGAATTTCTTCATCAACGAGACCACGAGCTATATCTTCCTGATGTGTATCCTTATATGAAATCTGATTGGTGTGATAGTGTTGACCTCTCGCCAATATGCCCAAAACACCTATATTGGAATGTAATAGTTTATTGATCAGAGAGACCTACATCTACTCATGTCGATAAAAAATATTTATTTAAATATTCTTGCTTAGAGGGATTTTGAGATATCAAATGGTCAAAACTAATGTGATCACTGGTAATTATGTTCTGCAGAGGAGATTATATCAATTTTACACTCAAGATATGGCTTTCTTTGGGGAATTTATGAGTGTAGGTCACTATAAAATTTTCAAAATTTTATAGTTCCAACACGTCCGAGAGATTTTCCAAAGTTTCATGTGCTAAGTGAGGTAGTCAAGTACTATCCGTTCATCCTAGACTTGAAAGGCATGTCATTAGTCGAGAATCAACATATTGCATTAGTGGGGACACATTTTCTACAAAGGAAGTTCAACCTAAATCTTTCCTTTGGTGCGTGCTAGGTTTTGGAATTCAAATCCTTTGCCCTTGCTAATGGCTTTCTTAGTGAGGCTGGTCCAACTTGATGGTTGGGTTGGGTGGCAGTAAGTTTTCCTTTTTGTTGTTTTCAATTGATAATGGGGTCTGGTGGTTGTTTGAAGATAATCAATTATTGTAGTTGGGTCTATAGTGGTTGCCTCATTTTTGGTCTTTGTGAGGCCATGGCTTGGTGGGTTGTTACATTCGGTGTCTGATTATTTATGTTGCAACAATAGCTTTGTTTTGACGACGGTTGGTCTTGGAAGATCTATATTTTTCATTTTCATTTCTACCTGGTAGATGTAATGTAAATTTTTTAATATCAATATACAAAGTCCTATTAGATATCAAAAAAAACTTGTAATAAATAATCATTTTAATAAATAATAATTTTATATTAATAATAAGAGAAGAAACATTGCCAACATTTAATATGTAACTTTTAATTATTTTTATTATGTATTATATTTATTTTACTTATAAAATTTATTAAATATATAACAATTAGTAATAGTAACATTTATTAAATATATTTTATTTAAAAGTAAGTGATTAAAATTAGGCTTGTAACTATGGATAGTGTTATGGTCATAGAGTTAGAGATATTGTAGACACTTAAAATTGTCCTGAATAATATTGCACACTTGAATCTAATTATTAACATCATTTCGTCCTTAAATTCATCTCATTTTTGACTTTTTAATTAAATAATCCTACTTGTTTAATTAAATGTGTCATCTTCTATTAATCAAATGATCATTTCACTAATTCATCCTCTTCCACATTAATTCCCATCTTATTTAATTGAGTGACACAATTTATTTGATTAGATTGCTTATGTCCTATCATTTCATTAAATAATCTTAATTATTTAATTAAATGTCATTCACCTCCTTTCATTAAATAAATAAATAATTTAATGATGATCCTAAATTCACTTAACTTGCACAATTAAAACTTTGTTTTAATTAACTAATTACTAAATTTCCCTCACCCATCCACTTGCATGGGAATATTCCCCCATTTTGAACTCAAAAAGAGAAAATTCTTTCCTAACAAACTTTGTAACAAACTTCCTAAGTTTTAGGAAGTGTGTTTCCTTTGATCATTGTGAGCCATTGATTGACTCTTTGATCCATGTGATCTTGCATTCTCATCCATTGATGAGAATCCTTGATCCATGTTGTCGCCTTTGATTGTATCTCGATTGATCAAATCAATTTGAGCCTTTGATTAACCATTTTCTCCTATAAATATCTCACATTTTGGAGAGAAATGGATCCACTTCCATCAAAGCAAAGTTATGCTCCACATTTGAATACTATCTTTATTCATCTTGGATCCATTATTAGCTTTTTCATCCATATTTAGTATAGTTTCATCAATATTAGCTTGGTTTTCATCAATGGAGTTAGATTAGACACTTGTTTTATCAATGGAACACCAATCCCCTAATGGGATAGGGTTTGAAGCATTTAGCTCGGTTTCATTTATGCATTTCTTTATTGTTTTTATTTAAATAACTTCTTGGTTAATGGTTTTCAAACATTTCATTGGGATTGTAGTTTAGTTAGTTAAATATTACTTAAATTTGTATGCATCTAGTGTGTTTAGCTCATACTATGATTACAATCACATTTTGACACAAGGAGGGCCCAACCATTTTATTTTGACATTTTTTTCTTGAGTTTCACATGTTTTGTAGGTTCTAGAAAATGACGTCACTATTTCCAATACATAACTATTATTGAGCTCATTGTTTACTGCATAAAGCCGCCTTTGATCTTTTTTTACCAGAGCACTGCCTTTGCAAAATAGAGCCGCCATTGCAAGAACATAACCGCTATTGAGCTCACTATTTACTATAAAGTGTCACCTTTGATTTTCACCAGAGTGTTTCCTTTGCAAACATAGACACTATTGCCAATACAAAACCACTATTGAGCTCACTATTTACTGCAGAGTGCCTTTGATTTCACTAGAGTGCCGCTATTGCCAACACAAGACCGCTATTGTCAGGTAAAAAATAAAAAAGGTTAAATCTGCATGTTACTTTTTAATTTTCAATTTGATTTACTTTTTTAATCATTTTCTAACCTTTGGTTTTCTATTTAAGGCTAACTATCTTGCAGGTTTGAAGAGGAGCATGGAGCATTGAAGATAAAAAAAGCATTTTGATATTTATTGTAATAGTGTTTTCAACCACTCATGGGGAAATAACCCACCATATGTTGTTTTCCTTTCATGTTTTAAGACAACTAGATTTGATTTGGGTTTAAAACATACAATGCAATAATCTTTAAAATTTGGTTAAAACTAAACCCATACATCCTCACCATTGTGATATTGGTTAAAATTGAACAAATACAAACATACACTTTGGTTTAGTCCTTAAAATAAAGTCAGCATTGCTATCAAGGATTTAAAAAGAATGAGTGTATTGCATGATTTTTTTGCTTGTGTATATTTGTAGTGCGTATCCACTCCCCTTGTGCTTCGTGTGATCTTGGGTGAAGAGAAACACTCAAGTGTAGAAACTTTTTTTGGTCACCCCAAGAAAACTTGTTATGTATCCACTCCCCTTGCACTTTGTGCGATCTTGGGAAAAGGGAAGTAGCAATTTTTTCTTGTCTTTTTTTAGAGAGGACCTACCATAATACATGGTGATTCTCAAGCCCATTTATCAGTGGGCTATATAAATCTTGTGAAAATGCCAAAAGGTGAGTAACTTGAATTCATGAATGGCTACTTCTCATACCAACTCTCAAGCAAATGAATGGGTTGCTTAGGGGAAGCTAGAGAGTGTAGTGTCTCATGGCCATCATACACCTCATGATGCTCTTGATGTCATTAAACACCTTTTTTTAGTAACCAACCATGTTTTCTAAAATGTTCTTTGAAAGTGGTGCATCAAAATTTTACTTCTGAGAAGTTACCAAGTTTGATTTATGGTTGAGGCATAGAACTCAAGAGTTCATTCTCTTGTACAAAAACTTGAGGTGGTTATATACCTCTATTTGTTCCCTCCATAAGTTGCAAGTAAAATCATCCCTTTGGGGCATGAGGTAGGCCCACCTCAAAGAACGTACCTAAGGTTGCTATTGCTTGTTCTTGTTGAGTCACTTTGACACTTTGCTTGGATTCAAAACAATTTAAACAAACATCAACATGTTCATCAAATTTAAATCCTTTGGAGTCAGTGTGAATACCATTGAAAAGTCCTATATTGCTACTTTTCCCTAAGGATTTTATCTTTATAGGCTTCTAAATATTTGGACTTATATCTTAACTCACACTTTCCAAAGTCAACATAGGGAACTATGGCCTTAGCTTCTTGATTTTCACATATTGGACTTTGTGGAATGAAAGTTGCTTAGACATAGACATTTTAGTTTGAAATTAATTAAGACTTCTTGATGTGGAAATAAAGAAATATCACTAAATCAAAATTTAAAACCAATTGAACACACCACACATTGGGATTATCTTCAAAAGACATTGACTCTCAAAGCAACAAAGTGAAACAAGGAAAGTATTGCCAACATTTGATCCAAGTTCTATTATCACAAGATTGAGATATTATGTTTTTTTATCACTTTAGGGGTAAATCATGTTGCTCACTACCTTAGTCTTATAAAATAGAGGTCCCTTTTAGGTTAATATATTTTGGGTCAAACATCTCACCCATCTTCACACATTTTACATCCTACTTCACAAACAACTTTAGAAACTTTTTGGACACATTAACATTCTAGACTTAGGCTATCATAAAACCAATCCCCTAACTTAGCTATTTGTGTGTAAATGAATCCTTTTCCATACACCTAGTTGAGTTATTCATCATCCTTTTGAACCAGCCTATCTTAAAAGGTCACAAATACCTTTAGATTTACAAGTTCATTAGCACCTTTTAATCCAATACATCAAAACATCAAAAGTTTAAAGTGTTGTCCAAAGTTTAGAAAGTTCATCCCCCCATTTCACTCACCCCTTTTCATCATCCACTTACACCATTGGTCCAAAACAACTTAGAGGGTCAGTTTTATCAAAATTTGAGTCAACTAGAGAGTTCCAACAATACAAGTCTCAACATATCTCTCCCATAGTTGATCCATAATTGATGGTAACAAAAATTCCACAACACAAGAGAAACATGGAACAAAACAAACCTACATCTACCAAAAGTGATCTTAACCCATAAGAATTCGATCTTAGGAGCCACTTTACCCGATCACAACAACCACCAAATCCACTAGACATGGGGTATGAGGTAGAAGATGTCACAAAAATCTCCTTGGGCTCACCATAGAGGAGTTGCTTGAATACCAACAAGATCCTAAGACAAGTCACATCATCAACTCTTTGATGAAAATGAACCCTACACAATACATGCTAGCTTTAGCAAAGGAAGGGGCTAAACTCCCTTCAACATTTGATGTGAACACACTTAGGGAAAAACCCTTAGGAAATGTGGCTTCAATTCCTCAAGCCTCCATCTCCAAACCCTTGACACAAGGTGAGGCTCAACCCATCATTCAACCAACCCCATCACAAGCACCAAGTCAACCATTGGCAACTAGTATTGCAACACAACTTGCAACCAACCTTGGTCACTCTCCCAATTTAGGAGGTAACACACTTTTTGGTACAGAAGGCACCACCCTTCCACAAAACATAAATTGGCACCCACATGTAGTGCCCAACGACATTCTTCCACCACCATTCCTAAAAACCCTCTACATCCACATGTACCACTTACATTCCATAACCCCACAATAGAATTGACATTTCTTACTCAACCATCTTCATCCACAACCACAAGTACCAAAAGTTCTCCTAAAGTCACACAAAGAAATGTGAGCTAAGTACCTCAAGTAGAACCTAAAGGGCAAGTAAACACCCTCACATAATGTCAACCCTTAATAAGTGGTTCCAAAAACCCCATTGGCACATTGAAACAAGTGGTTCCACAAACCACTCAAACCAACCCACCAACCACATCAAACCCATTTGCCATGAATCCAAATCAACAAAACCCATTTGTCACAAATCCTATCACTAAGGTATGTTCACCTTGGCCCCAAATCAAACACAACAAGGGAACCCTCAACAAATCAATCAAGGGAACCCTTCCAATCAATTGACCCAAGGTCCAAATGTGCCATTGATATCGCAACACCTAATGACACCATCATATTTACCATTGGCCCCCGAAGTCATCCAAAATCAAATGGGAACCCAAACCTACATTTCTCCACCCAAATCAACAATTTTACAAGGAATGATAGCACAAAAAAACCCTTAAAATCCCACACCACAACCATCTCACTCCTACCATGGTCACTCAAAATCCATATCATGTACCCCAAAATCAAAACAATTCTACGCTGCAAACACAACAAGATCAAGCTCAAGATTTGCAACAACAACTAGCTCAACAACAAGCTTTGCAACAACAACAAGCTTATCAAAAAGTGTTGCAAGCACAAAAATCCCAAGCATAAGCCTTACAACAACAACAGTCTCAACAATAAGCCTTGACTTTGCAACAACAAGTGTTTCTAGCACACCAACACCAACAAGCCCAACAAAAAGCATTGCTAGCACAAAAATACACCCAACAACAAGTGCTTGTGCAACAACAACAACAACAAGGCTTGTACTATAATCCCCAACAATACGCTAACACACAACAAAATGTCATAAATACCAATGCACAAGGAGCATATACACTACCACCACTGTCACCATCACCAACCCAATATCAAAATCCACCCTACATGCCATACAACACCCCACCATATCAAAATCCCACCTACAACTCATCTACCATCCCACAGTACACCACATATGCTCCCCCACCAAATCCTCAGGATGATTTGTCATCATAGATCAAGGCGCTCACATAGAAAATCCAGGACATTCAAATGGGGAAAACCAAGAAACCACGTATACGTTAGAACTTGTGTCCATACCCCTTCGATAGGAACATTGTGATGGTACCTTTCTCACTCAGGTTTGAGGTCCCAAAATTTGATAAATATAAAGGGCTAGGAAATCCAGTGAACCATATCAAAGAGTTTCACATAATGTGTATGGATGTTGCTTACAATGATTCCTACTTGATACACCTTTTCCCATGTAGTTTGGAAGGCCTAGCAATTGATTGGTTCTCACAATTGCCTCCAGGAATTAAAAACTTCCAAGAAATGATAGATAGATTCATGGACCATTTCTCCTTCCAAAACAAGGGACAATCCTTCACGATTTTCCTATAAAGGTGGAGGTAAGTGGCCTATTTTTGAAGAACAACAAGTAGGAATCATCATAGAAAATGGTGACAAAAAATTATCCTTTCAATTAAAAATGCAATGTTTCACCACATATGATGAGCTTATCCCTTGGTCCCTCCACATTGAGAGAGACCTAATCGTGTAGGGAAGCACACAAGTGTATAAAGACAACCACCCATGTACCAATTCTAATGATAAGCCCCGTGTTTGGTCTAAGAACAAGAACATAACAAATGATGGTGTCATTGATGCTAAAGTAGTCATAAGTGCTCCTCGACAAACCCCCAATGAACCAACAAACACATAATAGAATGTACAACAAACCAACACACCCCCACCAAACAATCAAATCAACAATGCCAATGCGCAACAAAGAGGACCAACCCGTAGGAATAACTACCCAAAATGTAAATACACACCATTAGGGAAACCCATTGAAGTCGTCATGCAAAAGTTGGTACAATTGAACCTAATCATGCTCCCCAACTACAAAAACTATCAAGAATCTCAAGTCAAACCACCTTGGTATAACGAAAAGGATCTCTGCGATTTCCATAAGATCAAAGGACATAAAATGGAAAGTTGTATGAATCTAAAGAAGATTATCGAAGATCTCATCATAAGTGGGGATGTGACTGTCGATCAACCTGCAAGTAACCAAGACCTAAAGATATACACGAACCCAATGCCAGATCACAACAAAGGAAATGATAATGGCAAGGGGAAAGATTATAAGAACATAGGTCATGTATATTCTAACGTGGTCTCATCTTGCGAAAATTTTGTGACAGTCATCACCATCAAAGGGCCTAGTGTAGAGTGTGGAGTCACCACACGATGTGGAAAGGTCACAATCCAAGGAGCTTCATCTCAAGCTAGGGCACAACCTACACTTCTGATGTCTAACCCTAGTGGCTACAGTCTCCTAGATCAATTAAAGAAAACCCATGCATAGATCTCCATCCTAGAATTGTTGAAGCTATCCCCCGCACATAGGGATGTATTAGAAAATGCCTTATCAACTTCCTCTGTACTTGATAATATTGATACAAAGAAATTTCAAGCTATGATAGTGCATATCACCACTCCCCATCTTCTTACCTTCTTAGAACAAGACCTCCCAATACAACCATCTCATAATCACGCTTTTCACCTTGAGATCATTGTTCATAAGAATAAAGTTAAAAGAGTATTGGTGGATGGAGGTGTTGGACTAAACATTTGTGCCCTTTAGTTAGTTAGAAACTTGGGTTACTCATAGGATTCTATTGAAAAGACAAAGGGCATAACCATACAGGCCTACAATGATCAAGAGCAGGTGTCTCAAGGCATAATCAAGCTACCCATTCAAGTAGGAACCACCATTGCTGAAACCACATGCCAAGTGCTAGATATTGACCTTCCTTACAAAATCCTTCTTGGTCAACCATGGATTCATTGCAAGCAAGCTATAGCTTCCATGTACCACCAATGTGCCAAGTTTACCTTTGAGGATAAAAAAGTTAAAATCCATTGTGATCCTAAGCCATTCTACTATTGTAAGAACCTTGAGGCTAAATTTTACAAGATCTCACAAATACTGAAAAATGATGAAGGCCCCACGTCCTCCTCATTTATTGACCCATCTTCCTTGGCATCTACCTCAGAATACAAAACACCCATTGTACAAAAAATACCCACCATCAAGGAAGTAATCAAGGATAATATTTATGGGGATTATAATATGAAAATTGATACTTTGTGCTGGAAGAGTTACCTATTTCTCCCAAATCTCATGAAAAACCCCAAACCTATCAAAAAAGTAGTTGAAACAATAAAGGTATCATCCACCACCTTCACCAAGTGGGGGGACTTGAATAAAGAGGACGTCAATGAAGAAGTGTTGGAAACACAAGGGCAAACAATTGAGAGGGGGGTTGAATCAATTATCATAGAAATTCAAACTTATTAAACTTATTAACCCTTATTCTCATATTTGATTAATAACGATGAAAGCATAAATCATCAACACATCAAAAACACACATAACACCAAGATTTTTTATGTGGAAACCCTGTTAGGGGAAAAACCATAGTGGAGGTCAGTCCAAAAGATTATACCTTGTTAAAAGTATAAGAAATGAAATGGGGAATGCACATGCATTCAGGCACACTCCCTAGAGCTCATTGCTCAATTACAACAAGGCTTACTGCCCAAAGGAAGATACACTGTCTTACAAAAACATTTGGATTACATTTGTAGGGATTTGAACTGATAAATAGCATCTGCTAATGCTTGATTACAGTTGCGGTTAAGCACATGAACAATTCTTCACTCTTCTTCACTCTTCTTCACTATTCTTCACACTTTGCTCTACCTTTGAAATATTTAGAACATTGTTCACACACACACCTTCTATAAGAAATGAAATGGGGAATGCACATGCATTCAAGCACATTTCCTAGAGCTCACTGCTCAATTACAACAAGGCTTACTGCCCAAAGGAAGACATACTGTCTTACAGAAACATTCAGATTACATATGCAAGGATTTGAACTGACAAAATAACATCTGCTAATGCCTGATTACAGTTCCGGTTAAGCACATGAACACTTCTTAACTCTTCTTCACTCTTCTTCACACTCTACTTTACCTTCGAAAGATTTAGAACATTGTTTGCACACACACATCTTCAAATGGAATAAAAAATTGCTTATATATATCCACAACAAGAAATTACATCTCCATGTTAGCTTCAACAAAATAATAAAATGAATATAAACTATCAGTCCAAATCAATAACAATTATCAATGTGAATCAACCAAGGTCAGCCACAACATAGTGAAGACACAAAATAACATCCTCAAACATGAACCACCTTCAAAAATTATTCCTCAAAGATCCACAACACACTACCAACACCTTGTCGGCCAAGAACATGAAAAACATGAACACACAAGAGAAAAATAATGATCTTGAGCACATCGATCAATGTAGACGTGCAAAATAGATAGAGAATGATCTAGAAACATCCAAAAACATCATGCATTACTAGAGAAGCATCTATAACAACTGAACTTACTAGAATCACATCATCTTCATTCAGGAACACCAACTGAAGCAACAAAAAAACTGTCAGAATACAAAGCTTCATAACTCAATCAAATCTTCATGCGGATCTCTAAAACTCAATGTGGATAAACTAGATATACTTGAAAAAAAACCTTTAGTCCACAACCTCTGATCATCAACATACTAAACTCACCAACAGACTAAACTTCACTTCACCACTTGACAACCTACAACTTATTTCATTACAATTTTCTCAATATCCTCGACATATGTAGCCTCTAATGCATTAATGATAATAGTGTTGACATCAATGACAACCACATATCAAAAGCACAACCAAAACATCCAACAATATCCCCCTTTGGCACTAATGGCAACACATGATGTGAAAAACACCATCAATGCAACTATCTCATAGCACTTTCTCCCCCTTAGGTTTTGACTCTTCTCTCCTCAACTTTCACACGACTCTTCTCCCCACATGACTCTTCTCTCCAGATGATTCATAGTTTTTCACATGACTCTTCTCCCCCTTTGACATCAATGACAAATATATCTAAGCTTTGAACCACATATCTAAACATTTGAGCATCTGACTACTCCCCCTGAGTCACAGCCACCACAACATCAATCCAGATCAAGATATGACTGTGAAATGCACAGACTAATGCAAAGCAATGCATCTTAGTTTTGATTAGGAGGAGTAATCACCCCTAACTTCCCTCTGAGATACTCAAAAGTATCCTTAGTAAATGGCTTGGTAAAGATGTCTGCAATCTACTCCTTAGTAGGCACATACTCCAATTTGACTTCCTTTTCACTCACCTTCTCTCTCAAAAAGTGAAACTTGATAGATATATGCTTGGTCTTTGAATGCAACACCAAATTCTTAGAAATGTTAATTGCACTTGAATTATCACAGAATATAGCAATAGGCCCATCATACACAAATTTGATATCTTTCAACATTTGTTTCATCCACAATACTTGAGTACAATTTTTAGCAACAACAATGTATTCAGCCTCTGCAATAGATAAAGAAATGACATTTTGCTTCTTATTTAACCATGAAATCAACTTCTTTCCCAAGAAAAATGCACCACCACTAGTACTTTTTATGTCATTCACATCTCTTTCCCAATCAACATCAGTAAAGGCATCATTAATATGAATTGTAGAAATATGATGTCTATCAAATACTATAATTTCATCTAGTCTATCAACATTAAATTTGTTAAAAAATGTTTTCTTTTAACTCTTATTTTTATTTATTAAAGATCAATAAATTATTTTGTCAATATTGAATCTTTCCTTGATTTTATAGTGTAGAATGTGGGGATTCTGGTGATGTTTAATTGTCATTTTTTCTTTTTCTTTTTATTTATAATATTGAAGTCATGATGAACATTATACCAAGCAAACATTTTTTTTCCATTTACACAAATGTCTCTTCCATGCCTTATTTTGGTTTTAAATTCTCATTTTTCATATTCTCGAAAAGTAAGATCATCATCTTTAGGATACCATAGGCCAAAATCAACTGTTCCCTTCAAGTATCTAAAAATCCTTCTCACAATAGTCAAATGAGATTCCTTAGGATCAGCTTGAAATCTTGCAACAATACATACAAAATTCATGATATCAAGTCTAGTTTGAGTCAAATAAAGCAATCCACCAATCATTGATCTATATCTAGTCTGATTTTCCTTCAGAGAATCATTATCTTGTTCAACTTACATTCGATCACCATGGGTGTACCAACTAGCTTTGAATCTTCCATACCAAACTTCTTCAACATTTCTTTCACATACTTGGACTGAGATATAAAGATCCCTTTATCTAATTGAGTAATTTTCAATACCAAAAAGAATTTCATCTCTCTAATCATTGACATCTCAAATTCACTTTGCATCTCATCAACAAACTTCATGCACAAACCATCATCTCCTCCAAAAATGATATCATCAACAAAGGCTTCCATAATAAAATCTTTATCATCATCAATCTTGAAATACAAATTACTATCAACAATACCTTTGTTAAATCCAAGCTTCAACAAATACTTGTCCAATCTGGCATACCATGCTCTACGGGCTTGCTTAAGTCCATATAAAGCTTTCTTCAATCGACAAACCATATCTCCCTGACCAGTCAATTGAAATCCATCAGGTTGCTCACAATACACCTCTTCTTCCAATTTTCCATTTAGAAATGCTGACTTGACATCCATCTGATAAACTTTGTAATTTTTGTAAGAAGCATAAGCAAGAAATAGTCTCACAGCTTCAATCCTAGCAACAGGGGAAAAAGTCTCTTCAAAGTCAATTCCTTCCATCTGAGAATATCCTTTACACACTAGTCTTGCTTTGTTTCTAACCACTTCACCTTCCTCATTTAGTTTGTTTCTAAAAACCCATTTAGTTCCAATGACATTTTTGTCAATTAGGTCTAAGAACAAGAATCCATGTATCATTCTTCTCAATCTGTTGTAGTTATTCTTTCATTGTTTCTACCCAATGCTCATCTCTACATGCTTCATTCACACTATTAGGCTCAGTCTCTGAAATCAAACAATACTCTTCTATAATTTTTCTCCTAGTTTGGACGCCTTTGTTCTTATCACCTATGATCTGATCTTCTGAATGATTTAATCTTACATACCTCAGAGTCTTAGGATGTTCTTGAACTTTAGGCTCTTGTGATCTCTCTTCTACATTTTCACTAGTTTCTCTTTCCTTTTGATTGTCTTGATTCACCAGAATGATTTGAACTTGATTTGAAATCTAAACTTTATTTCCTTTGTTTGTATTTTCATTTTGATCATCAAAATCATATCCACAGGTTCTGGATGGTTTAGCTATGTCTTCATCAACCTTGACATTTGCACTTTCAACCATTTTCCTCAATCTCTTATTGTAGCACCGATAGGCCTTGCTTTTAGTAGAATAACCCAAAAATATTCCTTCATCACTCCTAGCATCAAACTTGCCTATATCTTAATCTCTTTTAATATAACATCTACTTCCAAAGATTTTGAAATATCTGATGCAGAGCCAAGGGACCCAAAACCACTCCAACTTACAAAAGAGCATAAAAACTCCATGAGACTTCTAGAAAGGTGATCAACATCCAAGAAATGACAAATGAAACAACTTTGCATAATTACCAGGACAAGCTCGTTGAACTTCTCATATTCACCCCCCATTTACACAAGTTTCCTTGTAGCAGTGGAAGACGGGTTTTTTTTTGACTTTTCACCAAACTTCTCCCAAACTCTCAGAGATTTAGATACCCATTTCAGGGTTACATAACATACTAGAAAACCAAGTATCACTACTTTGGACTAAATGCCTCAAAGATGGACTTTTCACTGTTTTAGGCCTCTAATTAGGCCACTTTTCCAAAGAGACCACCCTTTAATCTCCTCACCAGACCCCCAAACCCAAAAAAAGTCCTGAGCAATGATAAAAAAACAAAGGATTTTCTAGGTATCATGATCCCACATGCTCATTTAAACTCTCAAACTTAAAACCCTCCTAAAACATGCAAAAACCAAGGATTTCGATGGAAAACACAACTCCAATCCTTCCCCAATCAAATCAACTCTCCAAACACCTCTCAAAACATCTGCCTAGGCCCAAAAAACATTCACAAGGCCAAAACAGACATTAGTTCACCAAAACCCTACCTAGGTTGCTTGAATTTCACACAAAACATCATTGTACAACTAGGGGTATCATTCCACCAACCAATTTCATGCTCCAATAGACTCCTAAATGAAATTAACACTTATTCAAACATGTTACACACCAATCCACTAAGTTATAGGTCCATTACAGTGGGTGGATTGGTGAAAACCACTAGTTTAAGGCCCTCAACCCTTGCATAGTTAAAACAAGGCAGTCACTGTTTCTATGATTTCCACACAACTTATAATGGATTAAACCTTCAAACCAAAGGAAATTTCAAGTAAAACATTATTCCATGTTCACAAGAGAGATTAGACCATGGAAGACCTGTACGGGTCCATAAAAAGAAAGAAAGTACTGTAAAACACAAAAAATTACTTGAAACAAGCAAAATTCTTATTGAATATAGCTTCAATCTATTTCATTAACCTCCATTCGAGTGTTTACATCATATTTGAATTGCTTTTCATCCAAAATCAACTCCCTCAACGTCTATAACTACCTTCAACCACTTTTCAAACACTAACAACCCCTAAACTGCCTCCTAATTACAAATGTTACTCAAACCCCACCTAATTAACCTAAGACACCGACCTACTTCAAATACATATTAAATGGTATTTTCGACCTTATTAGAAATCAAAACATGAATTTTCAATACTTCACCCACCTAGACCTCATTTTGTCATCATGACACTTGATTTACAATCTTTTACATTGCAACATATTTTGTAACTTCCTTGTTGCTTGACAACGAAAAGACCTTCCATCCACCTATTGGACCTTCAAATTAAATTTTATTTCATCACAAGGTGTTGGAACCCCTGCACCAATAGGTTTATGACCATACCATAACTCATAAGGGGTCTTACCAGTATCACCTTTGATTTGTACTTGGTTGAGAGTGTAAACAATAGTACTCACAACTTCTCTCCAGTAGATATAAGGAACATTTCCTTACAACATCATAGTTCTAGTAGCTTCTTCAATTGTCTTGTTCTTCCTTTTCACAACTCCATTTTACTGAGGGGTCCGTGGGGCAAACAATTATCTCTTTATTCCACGTTCTTAAAAAAAAAAAAGCAAACTCATTGGAAGTGAATTCACTGTCTCTATCTGATCTTAGACATTTAATCTTCAGACCTATCTCTATCTCAACCATAGCCTTAAAGATCTTGAACTTCTCCAGAGCTTCAAATTTCTCCCTTAAGAAAGAAACCCACATCATTCTAGAATAATCATCAATGAGTAACATGAAATACCTACAACCTTGTAAACTTCTAACTCTAGAAGGACCACATAAGTCACTATGCACAAGCTCCAACAATTCATTTGAACAATGTTGTTTGATTTGAAATGAAATTCTAGTTTTCTTTCCTTATGGACATTCCTTGCATATAGCATTAGTAGGTTTCATCAACTTAGGAAGATCTCTCACAGCCTTGGTAGAACTTATCTTGATACTATAGTCAAAGTTTACATGACACATTCTTCTATGCCACAACTAACTTTCATCAACTTGAGAAATCAAACAAATTTTACTAGCAACACTCAAGTGAAAGATATTACCTTTTGTTTTTGTACCTAATGCAATCACATTTCCTGAACTCCCCAATATTCTGCACTTTCCATCCTTGAACTGAAGATTGTATCCCTTATCAACCATCTATCCATCACTTAAAATATTATGCTTCAAACCTTTCAAATATAGGAAATCATCAGTATTATGCTTACCATCAAGAGAAATGCATCGTCTGCCAAAAATTACACCTTCTTTGTCATCACCAAATCTTACAACACCACCATCATACTTTTCCAAGATCACAAACTTACTCTTTTATCACCTGTCATGTGATGTGAACATCCACTGTCAATCACCCATTCATGTTTCTCTTCAACTCGAGCAGCTAGGGCTTTCTCCACATTTGTAAAACTAGCATATTCAATAGACACTGGATTATTTTCCTTGATAGCAATAAATACCCATTCGTCCTCACTTACATTTCCTTTATCAGATTAATCATTTGTCACACCTTCATCAACAACATAATAACACTTTCTTTGAAATCTAGGTTTGTTAGGTTTTGACTTAGGAACTCTTTCTAGACACCTTGATGTAAAATGACCTATCTTATTACAAGAAAAACATTTAATAGGAAACTTTCCTTTATACTTACCTTCTCCTCTGGCTTCTCTTTTGACAATAAGTGCTTCAAGCTCATCTAGTTCTCCTTCTTCTTCAATCTTTCTCATTTCCTCCTACTTGAATAGATTTCTAGAAGAACTTTCACCCAAATTATATCTTTGTTTATCTCTTCTGGAAGTAGTGGCCTTGAATGCAGATTCTACCTTAGGAAGGGCATCACCAAATTCACTTAACTCAAAAGCAGTAAGCTTATCAATCAACATATCTCTGGTTACATTTTTCACAATCTGAAGCTCCTCAATAGCAGTAGCCTTGACTTTGTAAGCAACATGCAAGGATCTAAGCACCCTTAGCAATAATTTCTAATTCTTCCAATTGTCCACTAGCACATCTAATACCACATAGAAGTTCATTCACTCTTTGCATGAAAGTGGTAATATTCTCATCATCACCTATTCTCAACATTTCATATTTCCCTTCTAGACTTTGTAGCTTAGAAATCTTCACATTATCATCACCTTCATACAAAGTTTCCAACTTTTTCTAGTTTTCATAATCAGTCTTCTGATCCATCACATTAGTCATTTCAAAATCAATCAAAGCACTCAACAATGCCTCCTTAGCCCTGATATTGTATTCAACATCCCTAATCTCAATAGTAGTAGGACCATTATGTGGAATAACATACCTATTACTTGTAATGCTCCGGTAGGGTTCACCAATACATCTCACATGACATTCCATTCATGTATTTCATAGAGAATAATTTGTTCCGTCAAATCTCAAACTATCCTTCTTGTATGTCGCTATCCCAGATCACCTCAAGCTGTTAAAATTCTTCCAAGGAACTAAGCTCTGATACCAATTGTTGGAAACACAAGGGTAGACAACTGAGAGGGGGGGTGAATCAGTTGTCACATAAATTCAAACTTATTAAACTTATTAACCCTTATTCTTAGATCTGATTAATAACCATGAAAGCATAAATCATCAACACATCAGAAACACAAATAACAACAAGATTTTTTACATGGAAACCCTGTTAGGGGAAAAATCACGGTGGAGGGCAGTCCACAAGATTATACCTTGTTAAAAGTATAAGAAATGAAATGGGGAATGCATATGCATTCAGGCACACTTCTTAGAGCTCACTGCTCAATTACAACAAGGCTTACTGCCCAAAGTAAGACACACTATCTTATAGAAACATTTGGATTACATCCACAGGGATTTGAATTGACAAAATAACATCTGCTAATGCCTAATTATAGATCTGGTTAAGCACATGAACACTTCTTCACTCTTCTTCACTCTTCTTCACACTCTGCTCTGTGTTCAAAATATTTAGAACATTGTTTGTGCACACACACCTTCAAATGGAATAAACAATCAATTATATATATCCGCAACAAGAAACTACATCTCCATGTTAGCTTCAACAAAATAATAAAATGAATATAAATTGTCGGCCCAAATCAATAACAATTATTAATGAAAATCAACCAAGGTCAGCCACAACATAGTGAAGACCCAAAATAACATTCTTGAACATGAACCACCTTCAAAAATTATTCCTCGAAGATCCACAACACGCTACCAACACCTTGTTAGCCAAGAACATGAAAAACATGAACATGCAAGAGAAAAACATCGATTGCGAGCACAACGATCAATGCAAACGTGCAACACAAATATAGCACGATCTAGAAACATCCACAAAAATCATGAATCACTAGAGAAGCATTCACAACAACTGAACTTACTAGAATCGCATCATCTTCATTCAAGAACACCAACTGAAGCAACAAAAAAATTGTCAGAATACAAATCTTCATAACTTGATCAAATCTTCACGCGGATCTCTAAAAATCAATGTGGATAAACTAGATATACTCGAAAACAAACCCTTTAGTCCACAACCTCTGATCATCAACATACTGAACTCACCAATAGACTGAACTTCACTTCACCACTTGACAACCTGCAACTTCTTTCATTACAATTTTCTCAATATCCTCGACATATGCAACCTCTAATGCATTGATGCTAATAGTGTTGACATCAATGACAACCACATATCAGCAAAGAAACCACAACATCCAACAAGAAGATGTATCTAAATTGATATATTAGGACAATTGACCCATGCCCGTTCTTCCAGTGGAAGATGATAATAAAGGATTACAACTAATGATGGGATGGGGGTATAACAAGAATGAAAAGTTGGGAAAAAATGACAATGGTTTGTTAGAACCCCTAATTTTTGAGAGACGACCAAAGAATCTTGGCTTAGGATTTATAACTAGAAAGGTGACCCTTATTGGCAATGACACTTCTAATTAATGGGCCGAGGCTTCCTCTTGGTTACCAACATCATGTGATACTACCCTAGATGACTTTCCCCTTGATGTCATTGAATTGTTTGAGGATACCTCCATCTTTATGATAACCAAAATATCCTTTACCCCAAATAGCCAAATCTTTGAATTGAAGCTAGTACACCCCCAACTAATCGATTGGGACCAATGAGGACCACCAATTTTGGATCTGTTCAAAATAATGAAGCAATCTCCGAATTTATGGGACTCCTTGACAACTTGCCATGTGGGGATCATAAAGTAGGATTTGACATAGAGCTAGATACACAGGAGTACTATGGGGAGACAATTGAATCCCTCAGTCACAAAATAAATGACATGAGAATAATGTGTAGATCTTTAAGTGAAAACCACACTGTGACACTTTTTTTATCACAAAATAGTAAAAAGAAAGACACATCTGAAGGTGAAAACCTCTTTGAGGCACCATAGGATGAGGGATTCAATCTTCCCCTTAGTGCAATGCATCAAAAGAAATTAGCGGTACTTGCAAAGAAAGCAAATCTAGTAAATGTGGGAATGGAGGAGGCACCTAAGATAACCTTCTATGCTGAGTCATTGTTAGATGAAGAACAAAAAAAATTGGCAACATTCCTTAAAGAGTGAAGAGAAAACTTTGCATGGTCCTACACTGATATGCCTAGAATTGATCCTAAAGTGGTTGTACACCACCTCACAGTTTATCCTGAAGTGAGATCAGTAAAATAGAAACTAAGAAAGATGCACCCTCAGATAGCATTATTAGTTAAGTTGGAATTATAGAAAGTCTTTAATGTCAGATTCATCCAACCAATAGACTATCTTGAGTGGGTTTCCAACCCGGTGCCAGTGTCTAAACCCACTGGGGGCATCAAAATATGCACAGAATTTAGGGACTTAAACAAAGCATGTCTAAAAGATGACTTCCTTGTTCCCAACATTAACATCATTGGTGATCTAACCACAAGACATGAAATGTTATCACTCATGGATGGATTTTTAGGCTATAACCAAATCATGATTGCTAAGGAGGACCAACATAAAACTGCATTCACATGTTCGTGGGGAACAATTGTTGGAATATGATGCCATTTGGGCTAAAGAATGTTGGATCAACCTATCAAAGGGTGATGAACCTAATATTTCATGATATGATCCATAAAACTGTCAAAGACTATGTGGATGATATTTTAGCTAAATCAAAGACAAAGACATGTAGAGGTACCGAGACTAATCTTCAATAGGCTTGAAGAATACAAGGTATGAATGAACCCAAAAAAGTTTCTTTGGGGTCACATCAGGAAAGCTCCTTGGATACATAGTCTCACAAAGAGGGATAGAGATAGATACAACAAAGGTAAAAGTAATTTTAGACATGGAGCCACCACAAACATTGAAACAGATGTGAGGTCTACAAGGAAGGTTACAATCCATCAAGACTTTCATAGTACAACTGTCAGAAAAGATCCAACCTTTCTCTCATCTTCTCCATAAAGGAATAACATATAAGTGCGATGAGAAATGAAATAAAGCCTTTCAAAAAATCAAAAACTATTTATTGAAACCTCTAGTTCTCATGCCACCAATACCAAACAAGCCATTAATCTTATACATCTCGATCACATCAGCAACATTAGGTGCTCTTCTTGCCTAACACAATGAAACAAGAAAGGAAAGAGTCATCTATTATATCAGTAGGACTTTGGTAGGATATGAAATGAATTATTCACCTCTTGAGAAGGCATGACTAGTAGTAGTCTTTGCTTCACAAAATTCAGACAACATATGCTTGCACATCAAATCAAGCTTATTGCTAAAATCAACCCATTGAAATATCTGTTGTCCAAGGCAACTCTCATTGGGAGAATGGCTAAGTGGGTAATGATATTAACAAATTTTGACATAAAGTATATGGAGTGGAAGGCTATCAAAGGACAGGTAATTGCAGATCAACTAGCAGAGCCACCCATCTATGCAGAGAATCCTTTGGTATCTAAGTTTCCTGATGAGTTGGTGTTTGTCCTCGACATGGTGAATCAGTCAAAAAATGTACTTCGATGGATCATATGCCCAACACAGATCAAGGGCGGGCATTCTCTTTATCACCCCACAAGGTGATTGTATACCCAAATCATATGGCTATCCTTTCCATGTACAAATAATGCTGCCATGTATGAAGCTTTCATAACAAGGTGAAGAATAGCAATCTAGTGGTAGATATAGGAGTTAAAAGGTCTACAAGGATTCATAGCTAATTGTTAACCAAGTGAATGATGACTACCAGACCAAGGATGATAATCTTATTTGATATTGCTGATATGTGGTTGTCATTGATGTTAACACTATTGGAATTGATGTCTTTAAGGTTGTATATGTCGAGGATATTGAGAAAATTGTAATAAAATAAGTTGTAGGTTGTCAGTGATGCAGTGAAGTTCAATATGGTGGCTAGCTCAATATATTGAGGATAATAGGTTGCAGATTAAAGGGTTTGTTGAAAAGTATATCTATTTTATCCATATGAAGTTTTAGAGGTTTGCATGAAGATTTGATTGAGCTATGAGTATCTGTGTTCTGACAGTTGTTCTGTTGCTTTAGTTGGTGTTCCTAAAAGAAGATAATGTGATTCTAGTAATTTGAGTTGTTGCGGATGCTTTTGTGGTGATTCATGATGCTTGTGGATGTTTCTAGATCATGCTTTATTTGTGTTGTTGGTCCGCATTAATCGTTGTGCTCGCGATTGGTAATTTTCTTCTATGTGTTCATGTTTTTCATGATCATGGCCGAAGAGTGATTGTAGCGTGTTGTGGATCTTCAAGGCATAATTTTTGAAGGTGTTATGTATTTGAGGATGTTATTTTGGATCCCTACTATGTTTTGGCTAACATTGTTTAGTGCGCATTGATAAATTATTTATTGTTTTGGGATGACAGTTTGTACACATTTTATATTTTGTTGGGCCGACATGGAGTTGATGTTATCCATAGTTGCGGATATATATGATTGATTATTTATACCATTTGAAGGTATGGTGTGAGTGTTGCGTGTGAATAATGTTATAATCTTTTGAAGGCAGAAGTAAAGTGTGAAGAAGAGTGAGAAGATGAAAGTGTTTATGTGCTTAACCAGAACTGTAATCAAGTATTAGAAGATTCTATTTTCTCAGTTCAAAATCTTTCGGATGTAATCTAAATGTTATTGTAAGACAGTGAGTCTTCCTTTGGGTAGTAAGCCTTTTTGTATTTGAGCAGTGAGCTCTAGACAGTGTGCCTGAATGCATGTGCATTCCCCATTTATAATACTTTTAACAGAGTATAGTCTTGTGGATTAACCTCCACCGTGGTTTGTCCCCAAACATGGTTTCCACGTAAAAAATATTGGTGTTATGTGTGTTTTTGATGTGGTGATGGTTTATGATTTCATGTTTATTTATCAAATCTAAGAATAATTTTAATTTTTATAATTTTTGTGACAACTGATTCACCCCCCCTTCAGTTGTCTGCCCTTATGTTGCCAAAAATTGGTATTAGAGCAGGTTCCTTCGAAGAAGTGCTTGAGGTGATCCGAGATGGCGAAATATAAGAAGGATAGTTCAAGATTTGATGGAACTAATTATTCTCTATGGAAGAATTAGAAGGAGTGTCATCTGAGATGCATTGGTGAACCATATTGGACAATTACAAAGAATAGGTATATCATCCCACATAATGGTCCTTCTATTGCAGGTGAAATTAAGGAAGCCGAGTACAATATCAGGGCTAAGGAAGCATTGTTGAGTGCTCTGATTGGTTCTAAGATGACAAATGTAATAGAGCTAAGACTACTTATGAGATCTAGAAAATTTTGGAAACTTTGTATGAAGGTGATTCCCATGTGAAAATTGCTAAGCTGCAAAGCTTGAAAGAGAAATATGAAACATTGAAAATGGGTGAAGATGAGAACATCACTTATTTTATGTAGAGAGTGAATGATCTGTGTAGTATTAGATGTGCTGGTGGAACATTGGAAGAATCAAAGATTATTTCTAAAGTGCTAAGATCCTTTCTTGGTGCATACAAACACAACTGTTGCTATCGAGGAGATTCAGATTGTGACAAATGTAACTAGAGACATGTTGATTGGTAAGCTTGATACTTTTGAGTTAAGTGAGTTTGGTGATTCTCTTCCTAAGATAGAATCTACATTCAAAGCTATTATCTCCAAAAAAGATAAGCAAAGATATGATCCAGGAGAAATTTCTTCTAGAAAAATGTCCAAGTATGAGCAGGAAATGAGAGAGATTTAAGAAGAAGAGAGAAAACTAGATGAGCTTGAAGCACTTATTATCAAGAGGGTAGCCAGAGGAGAAGGTAAGTATAAAGGGAAATTTCCTCTTAAATGTTTTTCTTGCAATAAGATAGGTCATTTTTCCTCAAGGTGTCTGGAAAGAGTTCCTAAGCCAAGACCTAACAAGCCTAGATTCCAAAGAAAGCGTTATTATGTTGCTGATGAAGGTGTGACATATGATGAATCTAATAAAGGGAATTTAAGTGAGGATGAATGGGTATTTATTTCTATCAAGGAAAATAATCCAGTACCTACTAAATTTTCTAGTTGCATAAATGCGGAGAAAGCTCTAGCTGCCAGAGTTGAAGAAAAAGATGAATGGGTGATTGACAATGGATGCTCTCATCACATGACAGGTGATAAAAGTAAATTTGTGAGCTTGGAAAAGTATGATGGTGGTGTTGTAAGATTTGGTGATGAAAAAGCTAGTGTAATCCATGGTAGAGGATCCATTTCTCTTGATGGTAAGAATAATACTGATGATGTTCTATATGTGGAAGGTTTGAAGCATATTCTCTTAATTGTTGGACAGATAGTTGACAAGGGATACAATCTTCAATTCAAGGATGGAAAGTGTAGAATATTGGGGAGTTTCAGAAATGTGATTTCATCTGATACAAAAATAAAAGGTAATATCTTTCACCTAAGTGTTGCTAGTAAAAGTTGTCTGATTGCTCAAGTTGATGAAAGTTGGTTGTGGCATAGGAGATTGTGTTATATAAAATTTGACAATATTATGAGGATAAGTTCTACTCAGGTAGTGAGAGATCTTCTTAAGTTGATAAAACCTACTAATGCTATATGCAAGGAATGTCAGTTAGGGAAGCAAACTAGAGTTTCATTTTGGAGCAGACAACATTTTTCAAATGAAGTGTTGGAGCTTGTGCATACTGACTTGTGTGGTCCTTCTAGAGTCAAAATTTTACAAGGAGACAGGTATTTCATGCTACTTATTGATGATTATTCTAGATTGATGTGGGTCACTTTGTTAAGGGAAAAATTTGAAGCTCTAGAGAAATTCAATATTTTTAAGGCTATGGTTGAGATAGAGACAGGTCTAAAAATTAAATGTCTAAGATCAGATAGAGGTGGTGAATTCACTTTTGGCGAGTTTAATTCTTTTTGTGAAGAGCATGGGATAAAGAGATAATTATGTGCCCCACGGACCCCTCAACAAAATGGAGTTGTGGAAAGGAAGAACAAGACAATTCAAGAAGCTGCTAGGACCATGATGTTGGAAGGAAATGTTCTACAGATCTACTAGAGAGAAGCTGTGAGTACTATTGTTTACACTCTCAACCGGGTACATGTCAAAGGTGATACCGGTAAGACTCCTTATGAGCTATGGTGTAGTCATAATCCTACTGTTAGATACATCAAATTTTTTGGGAGAAAATACTATATCAAAAGAGATGAAGATATAGAAAATTTTGATGCTAGAAGTGATGAAGGAATCTTTCTTGGTTATTCTACTAAAAGTAAAGCCTACCAGTGCTACAATAAGAGATTGAGGAAATTAATTGAAAGTGCTAATGTCAAGGTTGATAAAGACACAGTTAGACCATCCAAAACCCATGGATATGATTCGAACAATCATAATGATAGTTCAGATAAAGGAAAGAAAGTCTAGACTCCAAATCAAGTTTAGATCATTCTAGTGAATCGGGAAAATCAAGAGGAAGAAACTAGCGAAAGTGCAGAAGTGAGATCACAAGAGCCTGAAGTTCAAGAATACCCTAAGACTCCAAGGTGTGTAAGACTAAATCATTTAGAAGATCAGATTATAGGTGATAAGAACAAAGGTGTTCAAACTAGGAGAAAAATTACAGAAGAATACTATTTGATCTCAAAGACTAAGCCTAATAGTGTCAATGAAGCATGCAAAGATGAACATTGGGTGAAAGTAATGAAAGAAGAACTACTGCAAATTGAGAAGAATGATACATGGATTTTTGTTCGTAGACCTAAGGACAAAAATGTAATTGGAACTAAATGGTTCTTTCAAAACAAACTGAATGAGCAAGGTGAAGTTTTTAGAAACAAAGCAAGACTTGTGTGTAAAGGATATTCTCAGATGGAAGGAATTGACTTTGAAGAAAATTTTGCTCCTGTTGCTAGGATTGAAGCTGTGAGAATATTTCTTGGTTATGATACTTACAAAAACTTCAAGGTTTATTAGATGGATGTCAAGTCAACGTTTCTAAATGGTGAACTGGAAGAAGAAGTGTATGTTGAACAACCTGATGGATTTCAATAGACTGATCAGGGAGATATGGTTTTCCAGTTGAAGAAAGCATTGTATAGACTTAAGCAAGCCCCAAGAGCATGGTATGCTAGATTGGACAAGTTGTTGAAGCTTGGATTTAAGGATACTTTTGAGTATCTTAGAGGGAAGCTAGGGATGATTACCCCTCCTAATCAAAATTAAGATGCATTGACTTGCATCAACTCATGCATTACATAGTCATATCTTGTGATCTGGATTGATGTTATGGTGGCTGCTACTCAGAGGGAGTAGTCAGATGTTTAGAAATGTGGTTTAGAGCTTGTGTAGAGAAAGATAATGTGTATCTTTGTCATTGATGTAAATGAGGGAGAAGAGTCATGTGAAAAATTGTGAAAGAGTTAAGGAGAAAAGAGTCAAAATCTAAGGTGGAGAAAGTGCTAAGAGAAAGTTGTGTTGATGGTGTTTTTCACATCATGTGTTGCCATCAATGCTAAAGGGGGATATTATTGGATATTGCTGATATGTGGTTGTCATTGATGTCAAAACTATTGGAATTAATGTCTTTAAGGCTGTATATGTCGAGGATATTGAGAAAATTGTAATAAAATAAGTTACAGGTTGTCGATGATGCAGTGAATTTTAGTATGGTGGCTAGCTTAGTATATTGATGATAAGAGGTTGCAAATTAAAGGGTTTGTTGAAAAGTATATCTAGTTTATCCACATGAAGTTTCAAAGGTTCGCATGAAGATTTGATTGGCTTATGAGTATCTGTGTTCTGACAGTTGTTCTGTTGCTTTAGTTGGTGTTCCTAAAAGAAGATAATGTGATTCTAGTAATTTGAGTTGTTGTGGATGCTTCTGTGGTGATTCATGATGCTTGTGGATGTTTCTAGACCATGCTCTATTTGTGTTGTTGGTCCGCATTGATCGTTTTGCTTATGATTGGTAATTTTCTTCTGTGTTCATGTTTTTCATGATCATGGCCGACAGGGTGATTGTAGCATGTTGTGGATCTTCGAGGCATAATTTTTGAAGGTGTTCTATATTTGAGGATGTTGTTTTGGGTCCCTACTATGTTTTGGCTGACATTTTTTGGTGCGTATTGATAAATTATTTATTGTTTTGGGCTGAGAGTTTGTACACATTTTATATTTTGTTGGGTTGACATGGAGTTGATGTTATCCATAGTTGTAGGGATATATGATCAATTTTTTATACCATTTGAAGGTATGGTGCGAGTGCTGCATGCGAATAATGTTCTAATATTTTGAAGGTAGAAGTAAAGTGTGAAGAAGAGTGAGTAGATGAAAGTGTTTATGTGCTTAACTGAAACTGTAATCAGGCATTAAAAGATGCTATTTTCTTAGTTCAAAATCTTCTGGATGTAATCTGAATGTTACTATAAGATAGTGAGTCTTCCTTTGGGTAGTAAGCCTTTTTGTATTTGAGCAGTGAGCTCTAGGCAATGTTCCTGAATGCATGTGCATTCCCCATTTATAATAATTTTAGTAGAGTATAATCTTTTGGATTAACCTCCACTGTGTTTTTTCCCCTAATAGGGTTTCCATGTAAAAACTCTTGGTGTTATGTGTGTTTTTGATGTGGTGATGGTTTATGCTTTCATGTTTATTTATCAGATCTGAGAATAAGTTTAATTTATATAATCTCTGTAACAACTGATTCACCCCCTCTCAATTTTCTACCCTTGTGTTGCCAACAGATCTCACTCCTTACAAGAAGATGGTAGAAACTCTTAAGGACTTCTTCATTGATATAACCTTTGAGGAAATACCCCATTTTAACAATCAAGTAGCTATGCCATGGAAACCATTGGGTCCTTATTAGACATGCCACACAACATTCTTCAATATGAGTTCCTTGTAGAGTAGCTTCTCGTACCACCTTTCAAGATACCTAAATCAAAATTTGTGTGGAAATCATTAGTCTTGGTTCCCCATGGTATCACAATATATTCACCTACCTTAGCAGAGGCACCCTCCAATTTGATATCACTTCTAACCTTAATAAATCCTTCATTAAGAAAGCATCCCAATTCATCATCTTAGGTGATACCTTATATCGCTGAAGCATTGAGGGGACATTATTACAGTGTCTCAACCAAGAGGAAGTCTTAATCATGTTAACAAAACTACACAAAGGAATTTGTGGTTCCCATTCTAGTGATATGACCTTATCCAAGAAATTGTTGAGGACGGGGTATTACTAGCCAGCCATGGAATGAGAGGCTTATCAATTTATAAAGAAATGCATGCAATGCTAATAGCATGGGGACCTAATCCATGCTCTAGATTAGGAGCTCCAACTGACTGTTACACCTTGGCCTTTCTCGCAATGGGGATTCAACCTCATAGGAAAGATTACCCCTACCTCATTTAATGGACACAAATTCATCATGGCGACCATTGAATACTTTACAAAGTGGGTGAAAGCTATCCCTATGACTTATATAATGAGGAAATAAATCTCCAAGTTCATCCTGAACTACCTTATTTGTCGCTATGGTGTTTTGCAAGCCCTTACCTCAGATAACAAAACACCCTTCAAAAATTAGGATGTATGAGAGCTATGCTAATGATTCAACATCCAACATTGGTTCTCTACCCCTATTACCCCCAAGGAAATAGTCAAGCTGAGGCATCGAATAAGACCATTCTAAAAATCCTTGAGAAGATGGTCAATCAAGTTGGATGTGACTGGCATATACAACTAAATCCCACCTTACGGGCCTATAGAACTAGTGACTACATACCTATAAGTACAACCCCCTTCTCCTTAGTCTATGGATCTAAAGCCATCCTACCCATCTTAGTCAAGCTCCCTTCACTGAGAGTGTCATTAAAAAATCTAATCCTTGATGAAGAATATAGGGTATCTTGGTTGAATGAGTTAGAGTTCTTGGATGAGTGTTATCTTGATGCCTTGATTATACCAAACCTAACTGAAATAGAGCTACAACAAGAAAATAAAGAGTCGATCCTTCTAAGTGGGAGATCTAGTCCTCAAACAAAATCAAAAGAACATGCCTGATCAAGAGAGCAAAGGTAAGTTCTAGCCTAATTAGTTAGGACCATTTGTCATCATAGCAAGCTATTGATGAGGAGCCTATTAGTTATCAATGCTTGAAGGGGAATCATTGCAGGAACCAATCAACAATCTACATCTAAAAAAAAATTGTGCCTAGGCTTGAAGGGTATAAATCTAAAAAAACAAACAAATCAAAAAGAAAATAACAAATCCAAAAAAATAATAAAAAGGATTGAAAAATAGTAAAGAAAAAAACATCCTCTAGTGAAAACCACTTCAGTGGTGCTTTGGGCAAGTACCTTGGTGAAAACCTAGCAAACCTGCACCTTGCGTAAATAAGCACCTCCATCCATCATTTACTTCTTTAGCTTATCCTGCTTCACATTGCATCCATACATCACATCACTAATCCTATTTATTTCTTCACCCATCTTCATCCATATCATAGCTAGATGTTGCATAAGTATCATATTCCCCTTTAGTGCTACTTGGCACATTACTAAGGTCAGTTTATTCTACCTATATTGGGGTAGTCTATCACATCACACTAGGGACAATTTTTTTATACCTGCATCGGATTGGGTTCTTGTATATCTTAAGGTTATCTGAAATCTCTCGAAAAATTAAAAAAACTTGCAAAATATAGAAAAATCCAAAAACATCAAAATCTTGTATAGCCAAAATCCAAAAACATTTGAAAAGTTGTAAATTCAAAATCCAAAACATCTAAAACACATCAAAATCCCTAAACAAGTGAAAACATCAAAAAATAAAAAAAATTACAATGTCGAACAATGTTGTCTCTGAGCTTGAACATAGGCGAGGCCATCACTAATGTGCCCTTGAGACACTTTAGGTTAGTCCTTTAGGAGTTTGTCACAATAAACTAACAATCCATCAAGTGTTCATATCTCATCAATAAATAGTTACGGGTCAAAGTCAGTCAAACTATGTGGTCTCTACGTGTATAATGTAGGCAAGGCTAATATTTGATAAGCCCCCGAGGCCCTAGGTCAGTACCTTTTAGGTCTTTGTCAAAACTCAGAAAATACAAAAATAGTGGAAAATTTGAAAACTCAAAACATTTTGAAAACTTAAAAAACATTGAAATATTCCAAAACTCCAAAACCACCCTGATGCAGACAAGGTGGAGAAACATAATATCCAAGTCAATTGGATCCAATTCACACAAGGAAACAACTTTCAAATCACAAGTCACTCAAACTGCCCCTAGACAACAACCATAGGCTTCTAACATTCAACATTCAACAAATGGACCTATCTTTTAAAAATGAATGAAGGTTCACTGTAGACCCCAAACCACAATCCAAAAATGTTCCAAGTGATTCTTCACAACATTATGGAGAACCAATAAACTACCCCATTTTTAGGCTGTTACATTAGCCCTATTTTACAAAAAAAGTACCTTTGAAACTTCTTATTTCTGGAAAAGCACACCTGATAGAGTTAGATTATGTCACAAAACCACACACTCATCAAAAAATTCTCATATATAAGGACTTTAACCCCCTGATCCATCAAACCCTTAGTTTTCATGTAAAATGCTAGGGTTTTATTGGAAAACCATGTACTTGGGCTTATAAAACTCCAACAATGCATCAAACAAACTCTAATAGGTCTGCACAGACTCTATCAACCTTTACAAATTCATTCTCATTGACAATTCATCAAAACTCTACTCAAAACCACCATTTCCATAAGAAAAACACTCTGCCCCTTTCTAAGGCTTGACTCCACTTCAAATTTCTTGACCCACAACCTTCCAAATCATTTAAACATTTAAATATACCATTTGATACGTCATCCCACTGAGGAAAAAACTCATACAATAGGTGGGATGACTAATTTACCATTCTTACTACAAACAGACCCTGGACTAGTCTTAACCAAGTAGTTTCAGAAAAAAATGAGAAAGCTCCCTCAAAATTTTATGTGAGAACCTCAAATTTGATGCAAAAGAAAGTTAAAACACTCTTCTATTGGATTCTATGAACTTCAAAGCATGTTAGTGTCTGTACGAGCTATACAGATCTTAAGAAATTTTGAGAAAATAAAGTAAATGGAACAAATGGATGCTATATTAATGTTGAATCTCAAAAACCTTCTTCAACAAAAAATTTGTTCGAGCCCTAGAGGCTTTATATATCAAATATATTTGAATTCAAATGACTCCAGCATACACAACTAACTTTTTAACTTCCCAAACCCTTAATACTCCTTAATATACTTTTTGATTGCTTTTGTTTAACAACATTTTGCATTTTGGAGCAACTTATTGACCCCTAAACACAAATGACCACACAAAACCTAAAATTACATAAGGATGGTCTTTTTAGACCTTATTTGGATTGAATAAAATCAAACCACACAAAATACCCCTTGAATCACTTTTGACCAACATCAAATTATCAAATTTTGAAGATAAGGTGTAGGTGCTCCTGCACCACACCCATCCCATTTTGCTTTCACCCACAATAAACCTCCATTTAGAATAAATCAATCGTCATCATCTACCTTTGGTAAAATAAGTAGAAAACACATATGAAAAGTCATGAAGTGTGAACCTAAATGTGAAAATATCAAGTCTAGATCATAAGTAAACAAGTGAGTAGCATTTGTATCAATGGCCTATCAAACACTTAGTCTTAGTCAAAACATATGATAAACATTTCCTAGGATGCATCCTTCTTACATTGGACATCATTGTCAGAAATCACCTTAGCTATGTTCTTTGGCAAGAGATATAGATAACATTGACTATTTGTTTTTGATCTTTTCTTATGGTTTATCTTGTTGATCCATTCTGAGGACCTCTCGATGTTGTCTAAATGATTTAGAGAGAAATGAACAGGGCATCTATCATTATCTTTCATTTTCTATGCTTGTGGGATGTTCTTGTAAGATAATCTTGGTGAATACTTTCTTAGTTGCATGTAGGGGGTCATTTTGAATATATTGTTGACCATTGTGTATGCTTTGGTCTGAAATGTTCTAAACTTCTAAACTACATTCCAATGAGGTTTTCGTATGTCAAGGTGTGAGTAAGAATTATCCTATCTATTTGCAAAGTCAAAGTCCATCACACTAGATACAATGCCATCCTGGTTATCAAGTACCTTGATGCATCATGTCTATGTGTTATATTAAAAATAAGGAATGATGAAGTATCCCAATCCCTAAAATGAGCATATCATCAATCTCATCACCATATCTAATAAAGTCTCGAAGACTCATAGGGTTTTTGGACTTCTAAATAATTCTTGAAATTAATGGTCAATACATTCATCTTATTCTTCTATATTCTTTCCATGCTAACACGATATCATATGATAGTCAACAAAAACTGTAATGCATCCATCCCGCATCGACAAAATATTAGCATGCATACATATTGCATAATCATATCATCATAATGGCATATCATCATCATATGGAAAGTACACAAAAGAGAAATGCATCCATCTCATAGCATTTCATAGAAAGATATTGAAAAAGAAAATAAACATCCATCTCATTGCATTCATAACATATATCATACATTACATATCATATAAACATCACATCATAAATCATGTCATATCATATGACATAAATAAAGAAATATCCAAACATCAACATATGCATCCATCCATAACATGTGCATCCATACATAAACATAAACCATGAAATAAAAGAGACATTACATTATAACTACCGCATCATAGCCATCTCATATATATATATCAAAAAATTGAATGTCATGATACAAAGTTAGAGTTAATGAGTAAATATCATCATCAATGGGTATACAAGAGGCTATCAAAAATCAACCAATGAATGTGTATACATAAATAATCAACCTATACATCCAAAAAGTGTCTATAATGTGGTGTTATCCCTAGCTCTGGCGATCGTCATGGTGAGACCTTGATGGCTACTGATTGATGGATGGGGAACATCCTAAGCCACTTGGTGCCACCCTACTTCTCTGAGAAAACTCAGGCCACCACCGATGAGAAGGGAACCTCCCTATGGTACAAGGTCCTATAATATGAGACCTCCTACATGGCCTAATCTTAAAGATGTGTTGAGAACATCTGTTGAACCCATCCCTATGTTTTTTGTTCAAAAACCTCTAACTATTGTGTGTTCCCTATCTCTTGGGCTAGAAATATGTCAGCCTCCTGCCTCAACTGCCTCTCCTAATCTCTCTCACTAGTGACAGCCTGCAACTGTTGCCATGCCTGATCTTGCTCACCTGTGAAAATTTACAGCTACTGACGGACTTGGTCTCACTCCTATCTCAATCTATCCCTCTCTACAGTCAGCTTGGTATTTGTGCATCCCATGGGTTGGGGCCCTATGGTGGCTATTATGGTGGTTGTTGTGGAGGATGCTATCGTATTGGCTATACCAGAGTAGGCTGTTGATCCTGCTTGTCATACCAATCGTTCCCATCATGGATAGGCTATTGTTGCTGATCTTTGTGCTACCCTTGCATTGTCCTTGTCCTCTAACTAGGACCTATCCACTAGTTAGATCTGTCAATCATAATGGGGCATGCTCTTACCAATATGCATCATATGTGATTCTCATGACCGCATTGAGAGGCCCACCAAATTATTCCCAGGGCTGTGGAACCAACTGTCTAAAGTCATCAATGGCCACCTAGGGAGGGATTTATTGTCCCCAGTCTATCTCTGTACATTTCCTAACAAAAATAGCCATGTATCTTTGCTGGGGTGCATCTTGCACCTCCCCAAACTACCTTGCTACCCGATCAGGTAGGTATCGCTCTATCATGTAATGCTCTTGCCCCTAAACATATCTGGTCTAACGAGCAAAGAAGAGTTGCTGATTTTCATCATACCATCGATGAGCCTGGATCCACGACCTCCACTGAAAAACTGTCATGTCATCTATAACCCCCTCCAGTGCGAGATCCCTATGATACCAGTGTGTTGTAAAGTGGTCATAACTCTGTATCTATAAAATGTTGGCTCGTTAGGGTCCATATCAGCCAAGGTAATATTTAGTCGATGCACAACAATGTGCTGTTATGCCCAAATGTGAAGAAGTGTCACCCCAACTCATATGTTGCGAACCACCTGATGCATGCCATGGTATAGTGAAGTGAGAACCACTGGACCCCACACATATAATGTCATCCTCTCCATCATGCTAGCCCAAAACACTCCCTAGCCAACAATAAATCCTCTAGGGCACCGGTTGAGTACAAGTACCCCTTAAATCAATGCTCCAAAAAATAGGGTCAATTCTAGGGCCTAGCCCTTGTAAGCATGCAAATCAATCTGGCCACTGTCAGCCTAGTACTCATCTACACCAAGAATCTCAAATAGCGTCTCCTCCTGCCTTGATGTCATAGATAATCCTATTCTCATGGATAGGGACCCGTAGAATCCACCCAACATCCTCAAGGGTCACTATTGCCTCTCTAGTAGGAAGGTGAAATGAGGAAGTATCGCTGCACCACTGCTCGACTAAGACTATCATCATCCCTAGGTGTGTATGGATCTTTGGCATGCCTACTATGAAACCTAAACCAATGGTGCCTAGAAAAGCTATCATTTGATCAATCAACTCTCCCACATGACAAGAATACTAGATCAATGCTCCTTGGAAAAGAGTGAGTGAAGAACCTCTTGCATGCATGAAGCCAACCACATCAAAATTGCCTAAAAATGATGAAAAATGCTAAGTTTGGACCTTATAATTGCAAAAGTGATGCTATTTACCATAGGGACACTCTATCTTTGTAGCAATAGTGGCTCTATAAGCAAAAGGGACGTGATCTTGCAAAAGTGGATCAACATTTCTGTGCGACGCTAGACCCAAATAATTATGTGTGGTGCTATACTGCATAGGCGATGCTCTTTACGATAACAACACTGAACCTAAATTACTCTCCGTGACACTATTTTGCAAAGGTGGACTGACAATTCCAAGGTGACTCTAGACCAAATATTGACCCCGCGACACTATATCGCAAACGTGGCACTCCAATGTCAATAGTGACGTTGACTAGAGCAAAAGCAACGTAATATAGTGTCGCTATTGACCAACTTGTTTAGAACCTAATAAATGCATCAAAATGCAAAAAAGAGAAAATTTTTAGTTTGCATATTAGGGGTCTTGCATCCAGAGGCCATTAGTACTCTCGATCCCTATCTGCGCGATGCTGGGAAAGCACGTGATCAGCCATAGCATCAGTGGCTTAGAGAAAAATGACAAGAAATCTCTAAGGTAAGTGTGCAAATGAATTGAAATTGACCCTTGCACTCATATTTAAACATGAAAATTAGGGGTTTTTGCATTAATTTAGGTGGGAAGCTATTATTTTTAATCTTGTTGATCAAATATTGAGCCATGAAGCCTATTTTGAAGTGATTTTTAGTGTCTTGAGCCTATTTTTGTGACCTATAGCTTATTTTCTATAGCTACACCTTTATTGAATCTTTGTTGCAAGCTCAACCTAAAAATTGAAATTTTTGCCCGATCTCTCAAGGGGGTAGGGTACTAGCTTAATTCCTTTCATTGGGGAAATAGTGGGGCATCCAAAAAATTAGAAATTTAATTTTTTTGATATGAGAAGTAACATTAATTTGAAAAGTGTCAGTGTTTGAACCAACGTAACATATACCTCACTTCAAAGAGGGGAAAAATGTAGACACTTAAAATTGTCCTGAATGATATTGCACACTTGAATTTGATTATTAACATCGTTTCATCCTAAAATTCATCTCCTTTTAGACTGTTTAATTAAAATGATCCTAGTTGTTTAATTAAATGTATCAACTTCTCCTATTAATCAAATGATCATTTGACTAATTCATCCTCTTCCACATTAATTCCTATCTTATTTAATTGAGTAACACAAGTTATTTGATTAGATTGCTTATGTCCTCTCATTTCAATAAATAATCTTAATTATTTAATTAAATGTCATTTACCCCTTTCATTAAATAAATACATTATTTAATGATAATCCTAAATTCACTCAACTTGCACAATTAAAAATTTGTTTTAATTAACTAATTACTAATTTTTCCTCACCCATCCACTTGCATGGGAATATTCTGTTGGAATATTCTCCCATTTTGAACTCCAAAAGGGAATACTCTTTCCTAACAAACTTTATAACAAACTTCCTCAGTTTTAGGAAGTGTGCTTCCTTTGATCATTGTAAGCCATTGATTGAATCTTTGATCCATGCGATCTTGCATTCTCATCCACTGATGAGAATCCTTGATCCATGTCTTCACCTTTGATTGCATCTCAACCCTTGATTGATTAAATCAATTTGAGCCCTTGATTCACTATTTTCTCCTATAAATACCTCACATTTTGGAGAGAAATGGACCCACTTCCATCAAAGCAAAGTTATGATGCTCATTTGAATACTATCTTTATTCATCTTGCATCCATTATTAGCTTTTTCATCCATCTTTAGAATAGTTTCATCAATATTAGCTTGGTTTTCATCAATGGAGTTCAATTAGATGCTCATTTTATCAAAGGGATTGGGAAAGGGATACCATTCCATATCAATGTAGCACCAATCCCCCAATGGGATAGGGTTTGAAGAATTTATCTAGGTGTCATTTATGCATTTCTTTATTATTTTGTTTAAATGGCTTCTTGGTGAATAGTTTTCAAACATTTCATTAGGATTGTAGCTTAGTTAGTTAAATATTGCTTAAATTTGTATGGATCTAGTGTAGTTAGCTCATACTATGATTACAATCATAGATAGGTCTACGATTATGATAATGGTTTAGAATTTATTGTTAGGGTTAGAATTAGGGTTAGGGTTAGGTCATGCAAATAACTAATTAACAATACTCAAACACTATAATTAACAAAACTTACATTTAATTTTTTTCAAATCTAGAAAACAATAATTATAATACTATAAAGGAAAGTACTAACCACTATGTAGAGTCTAAACTAATGTATTGCAAACTTGGTAGAATCTACACAATTTAGAGGTTCATTTGATTAAACATTCAAATCAACATTCAAAGACTACATTACAATGTCAACCTAAGGTTTGTAAACTTGTAATGGTGCAACATTGTATATGCCTTCAGAGACTCAAAAATACCTACTGCTATTCTATTCAAGTTATTCTAATTGTTGGAAATCACAAAATTTCATAAAAATGAAAGAATAAGCTAGAACTAATGGCTACGGGTAACTTCAACTGAAACTGTAACTGTAACTGAACTACTACTACTGAAATATTACTATATTGAATTAAAACTGATCAAAACTAACAACTAAACTAATTAAAAATCTAGAGTCCTATTGGTTAACCATTACATGCATGTTCATGAACATTCATTATCAATAAGCAAAGTATGAGATTATATTTTGATTTGCATTTAGCTCATGAAGTAATGATAAACAAAAAAAAATATTTAACAAAGATAAATAGCTAGAAAATGAAGTGAAGAACAATTACCTTGAGTGGCTTGCTTAAGTGGTTGTTCTCACTTAGTTGAAACCAAATATAACTAACAGATTCTATAGATCCAGTGAAATTGACTTCATTCATTACATATCATGAAAGATTACATAAGATCTTCTTCACCAATTGTATTCAATCATTCTGAATATCCATGCCTTAAAACTGAAAATAATTGACAATGAAGAACTAAAAACAACTAATTTATCTATGGATTCAATCATTAGCTATATACAAGCTCGAGGGAATCTTATTCAAAGCATCAACTAACCTCAATCATTAACTTCCACTCCTAGATATCAAAGCGTATAGTTAAGATTGAATTGTTCAAACCATAACTGAAAAGAAAGAAGAATCCTAGTTGGGATGAAACTTTGTAAAATAAGATTGCATGTAAAACACACAAACATTTTTCAAAATCCTATCAGTAAAGGAGTCCTTCTTTTCCAACACTTATTTAACTTGTTATAATGATGCACGTTCAATCTCCAAAATGTGTCTTCAATAATATTTATTACATTTCAACTTAATCTGGAACTCCCCTATTTTGTTGTCCCAGTCTTCCTTTTCCTGCGGGTTCAGCTTCCAACTACTATGTGCTATAGTTCTTCCTTAGGTGAAAAAAGGTTAATTCATAAAGCATATACACAAGACTAACTACCACAATTAAAACATATAATTCCATCCACTTTTCATACATATCTTCATATAAACTATGCAACATTACTATGTCAACAATATTTCCATCATTATATTTTAGGTCCAAGTCTGCATAACAAGTATGAAAAGGTAGTATAATATAGGAGTATTGTCGGGAAAATATATCTAAAAGTGTCTAAAATTAGGTATGAAAGTAACATAAAATAGGCTAATAACTAGACCCATCACTCCCCCAACTAGAATTTTGCTTGTCCCCAAGAAAAATACTAGGGGTGTTGATTATACTGCAAGGTAATCTGCCTCAAGTCCATAACACCATCATCTCCCTAGATCTGTTTTAAATAAAAACCTCCATATTATACAAGTTGAATCATCTTGATATTCCTAGCTCTCTCACATTCTTCACTTTTCTCCCCAGTCCAATATGGAACCAAATAGAGTAGGATAGGTGGGTGAAAGGTGAGTGGTACCTAGTAAATCCCTTTGTTAGTTCACTAGTTGCTATGTACCTGTGTACCCTTTGAAGCATGGTAGTGAAATTGTACATTAAATTAGGTTCCTTTTTCTATAATTCCAGAGTTATGTTGTTCCATCTTCTTTGCATGTAATTGTAGCATTGTTGTCCCAGACCTACAACTAATTTTTGTATTCTTTCATAATACGCCTTCCTGAGTTTCATGATTTTCTTGCCCACACCCTTATGATCAATGAGTTTTATCCATTCATTAATGACTACATCAAGGTTTTTAGCTTCTTTCCTTATGGGGAGAGCAATTGATTTCTCTTTCTCCTCATACTCTTCCATTATTTCACCCCCGAGTTGTTTATTTCTATAATAGGATGCAAGTTCCCTTACTTGGAGATCCCCTACAAAAAATAGAGGATTCCAGTCTGTCTCATCTAGTATCACATAATTGTGTAAATAATATTTACACAACTGATCTTGATCCTCAGGTGTAGAATCAACAAAAGTATTAAGAAACTCAAAGATTTTATTCATACCAACAAACTATTTACTAATTAACCCGCTAAAATGAAAACATAGAAATATTTCTTGTAGAAACAATGTGTATGTCCTTGCTGGTGGTCTACATCTGATGATCTGTGTAGCTTTGTCTACTACTTCCTCCAACTTGACTATTGCTTTGCTTAGTCCCATCTCTTTCTTTTTAAGTTCCTTTGCATTCTCTTCAATCAAAATTTCTTTTTCCTTCTTCCATTTTTCCTTTTCCTGTGAAAACTCCTCATTCATTCTCAATAATTGATGACCAAGTGACAAGGTAGTATAGCAATTTGGAGTTCTGATGGAAGGAGGTTTTTGATCTAGTACAACCAGTTCTCAATCTCTAGTCTTAGTTATGGCCAACTGTACCAATAAATCAAGCTTAGTGTTGTGGCCATACATTTGTAATTTCTCCTCCATTTCTTGTATTTTTGTTTCCCTCTCCTTGTCCTTTTGTTCATAGCTTTGTACTAACTTTTACAAGTGTTTAATCCTATCCAAGGCTTCTTGGAGCTCCTTCCTAACATCTCTTTCCTCTACATACATCTCCTTTGTGCCCACAAATTGCTCATTACCTTCCCCTTCATAGTCTCCATGAATGGGATTGTTCAGGGTTTCCTTTTGTGTTTTCCTAATGGTAAACACATCTTTTGATTCTGAATTAGAAGTTGTTAGCACATATCTCTTCCTTTTCATTGGTATATTCACATTACCAGGGATATCTCCTTTTCCTTTAGAGTTTGTTTCTACTAATGTGACATCTTCTTGCTATTTTTATTTACTCTTTTCTTCTTTAGGTCTTTCTATATTTCCCCTCATGACATCTTGTCTCCTTAATCTACCTGAACGTATAGGTGTAAGTATCTCTTTCTCAACTTTATTCTTTTCTTTTTGAACACCCTTATTCTTCTTTGGAACATCCTCTTTCTTCTTTTGAGTATCCATCTTCTTTTCTTTTGTTTTAGAGGGTGTGGAGGATGTGGATGTACTGCCTCTCCTACTCTTGGGTCCTTGTGATTTTGAAGAAGATGGAATTTCCTCAATTATAGGTGACCTAGACTCTAGCTCATTAGGTTCCTCATGCTCACCTTGGCTACGGGTAGGTGAAGTTGTAGGGAAAGCATGAGGGCTTTCCCTTATAGGTTGATCTTGAGGTTCTACATTCTTAAATGCCATAGGTGCATCTAACAAATTGTTAATATCTGTACACTCCTTAAAATATTCCCAATTCACTTGTGGGTATTAAATCCTCAAACTTCTTTTTATTAGTAAAGCAATTAAACAGTGGTGAGATAGAGAAGTTTCACTTTTTTTTTGTTGATATTCTAATGCCATCATTTTCAACAAATTATAAAGAAATTTTGGCACATTCATAAACTTATTATGTTGAAGATGACTGAGTAATTTAAAATGTACTATTTACAAGAGGTTTCTCCTACCATCATAGTTGACGTATCTAACAATGTAGGAAGCACAATTATCCCATAACCAAGAAAGAGAGAGTCTCTTTGTACCTTGCGAAGATGAGTCTAACTCCTCTCAATCACAAAATTCCTCCTTGGTTGCAACTACGTCTACACATGCTAGAAACTCTACCCTAGTTCCCAGTAACCGAGTGATTTGTACAATGGAATCTCGGATGCATCCACTAATAGTCCCTCCACCATTGCTTCATCATACTCAAGTGTAGCTACAAACTTTCTTGTCATATCATCATTGAAGGGTGTTGCCACAATAATGGGTTACACTTTCTAGGACATCCTGATTCTTGTTGAAATCACATATTTTTAGAAAATACAATGATTTAAGCCTTGAAAAGTTCCATTTAAAGGATTCCAATTGAAGAGTATATTATCAAACCACCTTAGAGAAAACCATCTAGTTGGATAGAACCCCGCTAGTTTTAAACTATACCTATAACGTAGTCTCCTTTACACCTATCAAAATGCTGATAAAAAACCACTTTTGATTTACCTTTTGGGGGATCAAATGAATTCATGTAAAATTTATTTTTTATAAGTATGTATTCCTTATTATAAGCTTCCCAAAAACTATAATTTTAAATATATTTAATTGATTATTATATTTATTTTTTTATTTCTTGTGAATGTAGGTTTTCATTGAAAATCAAGCTCTTTGTTCTACACATGTGGAAAAATAGCAGATTATCAAAAAAAAAATCTGAAAAATATCTATGCACTTGATATTGATGTGCTTGATCCAAGAAAAAAATAAAATTGAATTTTGATACATACAAAAAAAGTTGTGTTACCAAGTAAAACTATGTCTAAATTGTAACTAGTTTCACTTCAAACTTAATTAAGAAAAAATACTTAATAAAACACTATGAAACCAATTACATGCACTAGATATTATAGTTACAAATCTAAATTTGAAAAAATTAGAATTTTATCCTTCATAGAAAAAAATATTATGTGATAGCAAGTACACGTCACTATTTAAAAATGGTGTTTACTATTAAAAACTAGTTTTCAAAGAAGATAGAAAAAGAAATACAATTTGATTACAATTTTTTTTTTAAATATATATTTAGAATCTACAGAAAAATGTCACAAATCACTATTTTGCATCATCTTCAAATTCCTCATGGTTTAGTAGCTATAGGTGCCCAAAAGTGAAGATTTAGTTAAAAAAATAAGTTCAATGTCAAGTTTGGCCAAAAAGTGTAACCCACTATTGTGGGATCACCCTCGATTCTATTAATTTCAAGAAATAATCAAGCCATCTAGCATTGGTAAAAATGGGTAGAACCATTGCATCCTCCAAAATTTTCTTATGAACTTTTGGCTCCTTCCCAATAACATCTCCTCCCATTATGACCTTCTTTCTTTGCTCAATGTATCCAATTTAGTCTTGACAATTCAACTCAATCCACTATATCACCCTCAAAACCATTCTTTCTGTCATTTCTTTATGTATTTCTACTACCATACCACAATTGCAACTTCTCTTCTTAGTACCAACTCAATTTGAGTTCACAAACAGGTTTTAGGTTCAACTCTGGTTTAGACTAAGCTCAAGTGCTTAGGGTTTAAAATTGGCAATTGGAGATAGAAGGCAAAAATAAAATGTAATTTAGGAGGGTTTTGCATGTCATGCATTTCTATTGAATTTGATTTAGGTGGCAAATTTCAAAAAAAGTGAGCTAAGTTGTACCCTCCCCCTAACTTAATGGTTGAAGTGACCACACTTCGACTTGCGTTTGGGAAGTGGTATGATTAATAAGTAAGGAAATTAATGGTAAGGAATTTTTGCATGCATGAATTAATATGATAAATATAATGAAATTTTATTGAAATTTATGCTAATTATGACAACGTACCTTATGTATCGGCTCGAAAAGATAACTGATCACCATGCATGTAAATTGAAAAGCTTGTATCTGGATTTTGTACTGATGTGACCCGTATTAACTGCATGTGAATGGATTGTGAGATGGTGAAATCAAATTGATGGGACGAATTAGATGTTTATTAGCTAGTGATGTGACAATTCTAATGGTTCAAATGAGAGGTGGCAACAAGGAATAAAAGATTCGTGCTACGGGTGCTTATTTTGAAATGATGGGTATTTCATGTAGAAGTGGTGAGACAAATGTGCATGAACTGTAGTTAATGTGGCACAATTTTTTTTGAAATTTTCTTTTCCAAATAGTGCTACATATACTATCAGCAACATGACCATTTCTAAATTATGACGACTATTGCTACAGGTCCCTACAACATCAAGACCCCTCTGAATATGGTTGAAAAATAGGGCCCAATGGAGAAATTATAAACATCATTAAAACTGTGTTGTGTGTGCTTGTGAGATAAAGTAAGAGTTTAAACCTAAGTGTTCTTAGGGATTGAGCTATGTAGCCCAATCACTGGGTCACTAGAAGTGCCTGGTATATCATGTGTTGCTAAAATATCACTTTGTGTGTCAAATTTTGTATCTAGTTCACTGCGAGCACCGTATTGTTGAAATAGGGAGAAAATGAAATTGTCCTTTTGTAATGGCTTTTTATATAGTTTTAATTGGTGGCCATTTACAAGAAGAGAAAACCTGACCGCATCTATGGTATGCAGCTTGACTGCTCCATTAGGATAAACTTGACTGATTTCATAGAGCCCCAACCACCCAGATTGGAGTTTCCCCTTGAAGTATTTGTACCTAGAATCATATAATAGTGCCCAGTCCCCTACATTAAACTCCCTTGTTTTAATGTATTGATCATGCCACTTCATCCTTTGTTGTTGTACTACTTTAGTGGTGATGGATTGCCTCCATTCTGATCTCATCCAAACCATTTAAGTTACACAACCTTTATTTTTGAGATTTTGTTAGATCCATGTCTAGTTCCACTGCCGTCCTTAATTTTTTGTATTCAAAATCGATTGGAAGGATGATTGTCTTACCATATACTAGCTCATAGGGTGTAAAACCAGTTGTTTTCTAGGTTGTTCTATATTCCCATAGTGCTTCTAGTAACCTTGCAACCCAATCTTTCCTATGTAGCTGCATTGTCTTGGTGAGAATACTTTCAATTTATCTATTAGTGACTTCCACCTGACCATTAGCTTGAGGGTGGTAAGGTGTGGACTTCTTGTGTCTAATTTGGTATTCTTCAACCAATTTGGTGATGAGGTCAAAAGTAAACTGTGGACCTTGATCAATGACTATTTTTCTAGGTACTCCATACCTAGTAAATATATCCTCATACAAATTTTTTGCCACATTTCCATCTCTTGCAAATTGCAAGGCCTTTAATTCTACCCATTTAGTCAAGTAATCAGTGCAAACAAGAATATATTCCTTGTTGTTAGAAGTAGGCGAGATGGGTCCAATAAAATCTAGACCCCATTTATTAAAAGGAGCTAATGTCAACTAAGGTTGCAATGGAATTTTATCACTCCTAGTTGATTTACCCATCCTTTGACACCTATCATAGCTCCTTGTGTATTCAATAAAATCTTTATGCAAAGTTGGCCAATAATAACCATTTGTGAGGATCTTAAATGTTGTTCGCTTTGCTTCAAAATGACCTCCAAATGGCTCATCATGACATGCATTCATAATATCAAATATTTCATCTTCCCTTATGCTTCTCCTCATGATTTTTTTAGGGAAAGTATAAAATAGAAAACCTAATATCCAAGAGTATGGAAAACATTTGTGTACCAGCTATCTCTTTTCTCTAGGTGAAAAGTGTGGTGGAATCTACCCTATTACTAAATAATTGGCAATATCAATATACCATGGAATGTGTACATTTAGAGAAAATAAGTGTTCATCTAGGAATGAATCATCCACCAGTCCTTCAACTGATTGAGTTGGTAATCTTGACAAAAAATATGCCACTTCATTAGCTTTACCAAGCTTGTCCACTATCGTAATATCAAATTCTTGGAGAAGGAGTAGCCATTTGACCAATCGACCTCCGACTACAGGTTTTTTCATAAGATATCTAATAGCAATGTGATCTGTGTGGACAAATATTGAATAACCAGTAATGTAATGCTTAAATTTATTGATGGCATACACTATAAGCATCCCCTTTTCTATGACAGTATAGTTCAACTCTGCTCCTTGAAGATTCTTACTGATGTAGTAAATTGCATATTGTTTGTTACCTTCTTTATGACCCAAAACTGATCCAATTGCAAAGTTTGAAGCATCTGTATGTATATAAAATGGTAAAGTCCAATTAGGTCCCCTTAAAATAGGTGCTTGAGTCAAGGCTTTCTTCAACTCTTCAAATGAGTGTTGGCATTCCAATGTCCATTCAAATTCAATTTCCTTACTTAAAAAAACAAACAAGGGTGCATCAACTATACTAAAGTCTTTAATAAACCTCCTATAGTAGCCCACATGGCCAAGGAAACTTTAGATATCTCTTTTCTTTTTTGGAATAGGTAATGTAGAAATAATTTCTATTTTATGCGGATCAACTTGAATCCCTACATTGGATATAAAGTGCCCTAATACAATGCCTTGCATCATCATCATAAATCACTTTTCATTGCTGAGTGACAGGTTGTGTTCTTTACATATTTTCAATACATTTTCTAGATTGTTGAGGGCTTCCTCATAAGTCTCACCATATGTAGTGAAATCATCCAAATATATCTCCATACAGTCATGAGGATAATCAAAAAAGATGCTCAGCACTACCGTTTGAAAGGTAGCTGGAGCATTACATAAGCCAAAGGGAAGAATAGAGTAAGCATAAGTACCCTAGGGACATGTGAATGTGGTTTTTTCCTAATCTTCTGGAGCAATTTTTATCTGATTATAACCATTGAAACCATCTAGGAATGAAAAGTACTTCTTCCCAGCTAGAGAATCAAGTACTTGATCTATGAAGGGCAATGAAAAGTGTTATTTCTTGGCAGTTGTATTTATTTCCCTATAATCTAGACAAACTCTTCAATTTCCACCTTTTATATGAATAATTACCAAAGGTGAGAGCCATTCACTGTCATATATAGGATAGATAAAGCCTACATCAAGGAGTTTTTGAAGTTCAACTTTCACTATTTCTCTCAAGGTAGGGTTCATTCTTCTTTGAGGTTTCCTAATGGATCTATAACTATCATTAATATAGATTATATGCATACATAGGTTAGGGTCTATGCCTTTCATATCATGGTAATCCAATGCATATTTTGCTACATGTGCCTGCAACATCGCGTGTAGGGAACTCTGCCGCTCTTCAATCAAGGCATTGTTTATGTTGAACATTTTTCTTGGCATGACTTCTAATTCCTTGGATGATTCTTGCACAAAAGAGAGGTTAAGGATTGAGATTATTGGTACACACTACTTTGGTAGCAAGGAATGAAAGATTTGAGATATTTCTTTTGTGGAATTGGTGGGTAGAATACTTTGCAAGGGGTCTTGTAGGCATGTGAGATAGTCCTATTGCTGTGGGCTCCTACTGCTGTCATTCTAGATTTTGTGAGTATTGAGCTCATCTTCATCTTGATCATCCAATAAAGGGCTACATTCTATAGTCATCAATTTATGTAGAGAATAGTTATCTTCCTCATCTAGAGTGGGCCAAATAGTTTGCTCAAGATCAACACAAGGTTGGGCTGGAGGATAGAGTACCAATTTCTTGGTGACTTTCCCTTTGGATATTATCATATTGCCAAACATACAACCTATAAATGCATTAGTTGTAGCTAACTAGGGTCTTTCTAGGATGAGTGGGTAGCCTACAAGATTAACCTTTGGTTATAAAACTATAAAATTAGTAGGATATTCCCAAGAATCCTATGCAATAACTAAGTCTTCAATGATTCCTTCAAGCTTAACTGGTGACCTATCAACTAATTGTAGAAAAATTTGTGTAGGTCTAAGGTTGGCTAACTAAAGTAACTGCATTATTTCCTTAGTCATATGTTCATTGATTTCTGCCCCCAAGTCTATCAAAGTGTTCTTAATAAGGGTCCCATTAATCTTGACATCCACTATTGGACTACTAGGGTCTGTAAACTTAGGGAAAGTTATGTTCCCTAACATGATTTATGCAAGGTTTCCTAGGACATGGACTATCTGAGGATCCTTGATTTTTCTTCTTGGTTTCTTAAGACATAAATCCCTTATAGAAGTTTTAGTATAAATAGGGATGTCTTTAATAGCTTGGATGAGTGGAATCTTGATGCTCACATATTTTAATTGACCCAGAAGGTCTGTCTTAGCCTGTGTGTGATGCTTTTGAATGAATAAGAGTTCAAGAAAAGGTGGCTTTGGACTTGAGGTAGTTTGGTGTACTTGATTTGATTAAGGTTCCAAAGGTAGTTTGTCTAAAGCTTCAACTGTAGGTGTTTCATCTTCTATTTTAGTAATTTTGGGGGATGAAAGTCCAACAAATTATTTTCTTGATTTGAGGTGGACATCACTGACCTCTACCCCATAAGTCTAGGTATTGCATAACTTCATTAGTATAAGCTTGTTGAACATGCTTATTGTAAGGGTTAGGTGTAGGTTGGGAAAGTATTTGTGGTGGCTTAGGTGGTTGGGATAAAGGATTTGATGGAGGCATAATAGCTTGCTATTGTTGTTGAGGTGGCAGCATAGGCTACTAATAGTTCATATTTTTTTGCTGCCATTGCTGACCTTTTTGCCACTAAGGTTGCCACTGATTCTATGATGTTGGAAATTGGGGATTATAAGTGGAACCCTAGATATTTTGTTGTGGCCAAGGATTTGATTGTTGTTGGCTCCAATTTTTCTAAGTTTATGGCCATTGTTGAGGGTTATTCCATGAATTTTTGTTTGCTGGCCAAGACTGATAATTCCAAGTACAAAAGTTTTGATTGCCAATGGTAAAGGATGAATTGAAGCTAAGAGGGTCTTGTGGCATACCTTGTATTTGTTTCCATGGTATTCTTTGAGCTATATAAAATATTTTTGTATCCTCTCCCTCAAGTGGTTGGAAATCAGGTCTCTCAACTTTATCTTGTTGGATACTAACCACCCTCTTGGATTTACAATTTGCTTTCCTTTGTCTATAGCTTGGGCGGTATTTAGTGAGCATTGCCTCAAGTTCCTCTCGATTCTTCTTGATGTGGAGAGTATCCAACTAAGTTTCTAAGTGGATGATAATGTCCCCCTTCATGTTTGACAATAGGTTGCTCAATTCTATCTTTGAAACCCCTGTAGATGGTTTACCAATAGTGGATGTCCTATCTTCTCTTGGCCTTTTAGTGAAGGTCCTAGAATAATTCTTACAGACCTTACAAATGTCTTGAAATAGTATTTGAGAGACATCTCCTTGTCCAATGAGGTTAAAGGGCATCCATACAATCATCATTGACTCCCCTCAAAAAGACTAACTTGAGGGAATCTTTTGACAAATTATTCTAGGGATTTTTCTTCAAAGAAAACTAAAATCTCTCCACATAATCTTCTAATGGCTCATCATCCTTTTGTGAAATTTTGAAAATGTCATCTTTCCTCCTATTAGGTCCCCTACAATAGTCCTGATACTTCTCTAAGAACAATGTCTTCAGGGTGTCCCAATTAGGAACATCATCCTTGCCTAATCCCATGAAACATCTTAGGGATGCATCTTTTAGAGTTGCAGGGAAGAGTTTGAGCCTATGAGCATCAAAATTATAATCATAACTTCTGTACAGGACAATAAATTCAAACAAAAATGTATCTAGGTCCTCATTCATTAACCCATAAAAAACTAGTAAGGATGAAGGAGGGATGTTCTTCAACATTGTATTCCTTTCCTGGTTTGGGAACTCAAATATTGTACATTCAGGATCATCATCCATTGCATCCCCCATGGTACAGTATGTTCCCTCTGTAAGTGTAGTAGATGTTGGTGATAGGGAAGTTTCTTCTTCAATATTACCCTCACTTTGAGTACTATGCTCACCAATTTTTGCTATGGCTTCTTGGCATGAAGAGAGAAGGAATCTTCCCAAAGAGTTTCTCTACCTCCACATACATGAAATATGGATTTATATAGAAACTGTCCTACATGATGTTAGTGTATCTTCTAGTGTTGAAAAAGATTAAGTCTAACAATCCTCATGTTGAAAACATAATGTAAACTATGAAAGCTTTAAAAAACAAGTCTATGAAAATAACACCATCCTTGACAATGGTGCCATAAATGTAGGGTCTAAACTAATGTACTACAAACTTGGTAGAATCTACACAATTTAGAGGGCTCATCTGACTGAACAATCCACTCAACATTGTAAATACTACATTAAAGTGTCAACCTAAGGTTTGTAAACTTGTGATGGTGTAGCATTGTATATGCCTTCAGAGACTCAAAAATACCTAAGCTATCCTATTCAAGTTATTCTAATTCAAAATTTCATAATAGTGAAAGAATAATCCATAACTAATGGCTACAGGTACCTACAACTGAAACTGTAACTAAACTAATACTAATGAAATATTACTATACTAACTTAAAATTGATCAAAACTAACAACTCAACTAATTTAACTTTCAGAGTACTATTGGTTAACCATTACATGCATGTTCATGAACATTTGTTATCAATAAGAAAAGTATGAGATTCTAGTTTAACTTGCATTTAGTTCATGAAGTAATGATACACAAAAAATAGCTATTTAACAAAGATAAAAAACTAGAAAATGAAGTGAAGAACAATTACCTTGAGTGGCCTACTCAAGTGGTTGTTCCCACTTAGCTGAAATCAAATCTAACTAACAAATTCTATGTATCCAATGAAATTGACTTCATTCATTGCATATCATGAAAGATTACTTAAGATCTTCTTCATAGATTGTATTCAATCATTTCAAATATCCACTATGTCTTGAAACTGAAAATAACTAACAATGAAGAACTAAAAACAAGTAACTTATCTATGGATTCAACCATTAGCAATATACAAGTTTGAGTGAATCTTGTTCAAAGCAATAACTAACCGCAATCATTAACTTCCACTTCTAGGTATCATAGTGTATAGTTTAGATTGAATTGTTCAAACCATAACTAAAAAGAAAGAAGAATCCCAATAGGACTGAAACTCTATAAAACAAGATTGCATGTAAAACACACAAACATTTGTCAAAATCCTATCAGTAAAGGATTCCTCCATTTCCAACGCTTATTTAACTTATAATGATGCACATTCAATTTCTAGTAGGTGCCTTCAACAATAGTTATTGCATTTCAACTTAATCTAGAACTCCCCTATATTGCTGTCCTAGTCTTCCTTTTGTTGTGGGTTCAACTTCAAACTGCTATGTGCTACAATTCTTCCTTGGCTGGAAAAGGGTTAATTGACAAAGCATATACACAAGACTAACTACCACAGTTAAAACATAGAATTCCACCCACTTTTCATACATATCTTCATATAAACCATGTAACACTACTATGTCATAACCATATTTCCATCATTATATTTTAGGTCCAAGTCTTCATAACAAGTATGAAAAGGTACTATGATATAGGAGTATTGTCTAGAAAATATATCTTTTTAGTGTTTGAAAGTAGGCATGGAAGTAACAAAAAAAAGCTAATAACTAGACCCATCACACTACGTGGCACTTGTTTAGATATAGTGGTTAAATATGAATGCAATTTGGATATAGGGTTGAAATATGAATGCCTCAAGACAAAAAATGCAACATTGCAGTTTCTAATTTGTCTTGTATTGGAATATTTTATATGCTCTATGAGGTTAAGTTTATAGATCAAGATTAAATTTATGCTTGTAAAAATGTCAGTTTTGTTATAAATTTAATTTAAAAATTTCTACAACTATCTTCTTTGATCACCTAATTTACCTTTGCTTCTTCTTCTTGTTTTGCTATATAAGAACTAGTTGTTGTAGACACTTAAATTTGACTAGCACATTTCTTCTTGTCACCAAGTCTCACCAATTTGTCTTCTGTATTTTGGGTAAGTGCATGGATTTGTGACACAATATTGGCTCTTAAGATGCCACCTTTTTCTTGAAATCAGAAAGATCTGATTTTCATGAGAAAATGAAGATAGTTACGCTCAAAATTTCAAGATGTAACTAGAACAAGAGTTGAAGTGCTCAGAGTCTAGTTTCTAAGCTACTAATTCTTTTTGAAATTAATGAAGATTAAGGGTCTCAAAAAGGGGGGGACCAAAATAGGTCCTGTTTTTATCAAAAAAATAGCATAGCGTCTGAGCCCCCCCTTTTTGATTACCTTTTTTTTAGAATTTCAAAATTCTGAACAATTAGAAATTAGCTAACACCATGTAGTTTATCCTCATTCCTTCGGATAATTTTTTAATGAATAATTATTTTATGAATTTTCAAAGTGGAAACATTCTGAAAAGCTGAAATTTGAGTGTGCTCCCCCCTAAGTTTTTTGAAAACTAATTGAAAATTGAATTTTTTTCATCATGTGTAGAATGGAGTCTAGTTTTAAAAAATGTAATTTGTTTCACATTTCGATGAAAGAGTAAAAATCTATCTTAAAACTAGCACATGTTGGTTTTTGACCAAAAATGGAGGTATTTACAAGAGAATTTATGTATCAAAACCTTAACTGAATCAAAATGAAAAAAGAATTATATATTTAGATAGCTAAGAGAGGTTAACACCATCAAATTTTTTTTATAAACTTGTGTTGAAATATGTGCAAACATGACAGTGAGCATAGCCAAAAATATGAGGATTTACCCTTTCAAAAAATCACGTCTTTTGCATGAAATTATTGTCCAAACCTTTGGGTCAGATTCCCAATGCAAAGTCCAACCCATTGGGTTGGTATTTCCCAATGCAACCCGTTTGGTGAGCACCAAATTTGGTGCTCGCCAAATGGCTTGCTTCATTTGTCTAGCGCCAAATGTCATTCATGACTTTTGGAATTCATTTTTCCGAACTCTTTCATTTTCTCTTTCTCTGCCGAGGAAACTATATACATGAAATAGTTGACATTTACTTATGGACATTCACATATGGACATTTACTTTCTTATAATTTAAGTTGTATTTCATGTATATAGTTTCAGGATGTTTGAGAGTGGTTTCATATCTCTAGGAGTTATAATGCAAATTCATTTTTGGAAGATTTTAAAAAATTTCAGATAGTCAAATTTCAGTAATCAACATGTCAAATTTCAGTAATTAGCAGGTCAAATTTCATCTTTCTCTCTCTATCTCACTCATTTTCATCTCTTATTCTCTAGACCTCTCTCTCTCTCTCACTAACTCCATCCCTTTATCTGACACTCTCTCCCTTAAGCTCAAGAACTATGTCTCTACATGTCCATCTCTCTCTCCTCC
>VDFB02000016.1:1628372-1706796 GCA_007258455.2 Sequoia sempervirens | reverse complement strand
AGAGAGACAAATATTGGGGAGGGAGAGAAATATGGGGGAAGGAGATAGAGAGAAAATTAGAGAGGGAAGGAGGTATGGAGGGAGAGTTAAGGAGGGAGATAGATTTGTGTGTGAGAGAGAAACATCTCTCTACCTACCTCTCTATGTTTCTCTCTCATTTCTCTCTCCCCTCCCCCTCTACTTCTCTCTACCCACTTATCCCTCTACATCTTTCATTCTCCTTCCCTCCCTCCTTCCCTCTCTCAATATCTCTACCTTCTTCCCTCTCTACTTTCCTCTATCACCTCCCTCTCTACCTCTTTCTCCTTCCCTCTCTACTCTCTCTATCTCAACTCTCTTTCTCCCTACCTTTCCCTCTCTATATCTCTCTCTCCTTCCCTCTCTATATCTCTCTCTCCTTCCCTCTCTACTCTCTCTCTCCCTACCTTTTTGTCCCTATCTCTATCTATGTATCTCTCTATCTCTCTCCCCCCCCTCTTTCTATCTATCCTCTCTCCCTCCCCTCTCTTTCTATTTCTCCTCACCCTCTCTCTACCTACCCCTCTCTCTCTCTCTCCCTCCTTTCTCTCTCTCCTCCACCAATCTTCTCTCTATCTAACCTACCTGTATATACCTCTTTCTCCTTCCCTCTCCTCTCTCTCTCTCTTCTACCAACCTTCTCTCTCTACTCTATCTCACCTACCCCTATATACCTCTTTTTCTCTCCCTCCCTCCCTCCCTCTAAATATCTCTACCTTCCTCTTTACCTCTCTCTCTCCCCTTCCCTCTCTACTCTCTTTCTCTCTATCTTAACTCTCTCCCTACATATATCCCTCCCTCCCTCTTCTCTCTCTATCTCACCTCTCTCTCCTTCCCTTCCTCCCTACCTTTCCTTCCCTCTCTACTTTTCTCTCTCTCTCCCCTCCCTCTCTCTACCTACCTCTCTCTATCGCTCTATCTCTCACCTTTCTCTCTCCATCACTATCTCTCCCTTTATCCCTACCTCTCCCTCAATCTCTCCTTCCCTCTTTCTATATCTCCACATCCTCTCTCTACCTACTTCTCTCTCTCCTATTTATCTCAACTATCCCTCTTTACCTCTCCCTTCCTCCCCTCTCTCCCACCCTCTCTCTCTCTCTTCCACCAACCTTCACTCTCTACTTCTCTCCATCTAACTTATCCCTGTATGCCTCTTTCTCTCTCCCTCTCTTCCTCCTTCCCTCTCTTAATCTATCTACCTTCCACCTTACCTCTCTACTTCTCTCTATCACTTCTCTATCCCCTTATCTCTCTACTCTCTTTCTCTCTATCTCACCTCTCTCCCTATCGTCCCCCTCTTTCCCTCTCTCTCTATCTCACCTCTCATTCTCTCATTCTATCTCTTCTGCTCTGCCTCCCCTCTTTCCTCTCTACTCTTTTTCTATCTCACCTTCTCTATTCCTACTTCCATCCTTCCCCTCCCTCTTTCAGCCTCCACTTCCATCTCTACTCTCTTCTATCTCACATCTCTCTCCTCTAATTTTATCCTCCTTTTTCCTCCTTCCCCTCCTCTCTATCTCACTCTTCCTCCCTCCTCCCCTCCTCTTACTCCAACCTCTCTCTCCTCTCTATCTCAAACCTCTAGCTATCTCTCCCTCTCTACAATCTTCTCAACTATTCCTATTCACCTCTCCCACCCTCCCCTGATCTCTTCCTCCCTCTCTCTCTCTCTCTTTGTTTCTCTCTCTGTCTCCATGTCACCTCTATGTCACCTCTCTCTCTCCCTCCCTACCACTCCCTCCCTCTCTTCTTCCCTCTCTACTTCTCTCTATCTCCCCTCTCCATCTCTCTACCTACCTCTCAACTTATATCTCCTCTCTCCCTCTCTCTACCTCCCTCTGTATCTCACCTATACCTATTTACCTCTCCCTCCCTCACTTTTCTCTCTGTCCCACCCTCTCCTCTCTTTCCCATCCTCCATCCTCTCTCTCTGTCTCTCTATTCGATGTGCACAAGATGTGATACAAAACGTGGAGCAAGGTGGGGAGATTTACATAAAGAGGGAAGGAGGGATGGAGAGGTAGAGAAGGAGAGAGTGAGAGAGAAAGATGAGAGATATTGAGAGACATTAAAATAGAAAGAGGGGGAGAGAGAGGTGAAATAGAGAGAGTAGAGAGGGAAGGAGAGAGAGAAAGAGGGGAGAATGAGGGATAAGTGAGAGAGAGATAGACGTGATAGAGAGATATGATAAAGAGAAGTGGAGGGGAGAGAGGGAGAGCTAGAGAGAGAATGGTGAGATAAAAGATAAGTAGAGAGGGAAGGAGAGAGTGAGAGAGAGAGGGGGAGGGAAAGAGAGAGAGGAGGGAGGGAGGGAGGGAGAGGAATGGATAGATATGTAGAGAGTTGATATAGAGAGAGTAGAGAGGAAAGGGGAAAGAGAGGAGGGAGAAGTGAGAGATAGAGGTGATAGAGATATGTGATATAAATAAGTAGAGAGGTAAAGAGGGAAAGAGAGGGTGGAGGGAGGAGAGAGAGTGGGGATGGAGAGAGACAATGGTGAGATAAAGAGAATTAGAGAGGAAATGAGAGAGAAAGAGAGGAGAGAGTGAGAGAGAAAGAGGGGGAGGGAGAGAAAAGGAGGGATGGAGAGGTAGGCAGAGAGAGAGGTAAGATAAAGAGAGTAGATAGGGAAGGAGAGAGAGAGGAAGGAAGGGAGAATTGAGAGAGAGAGATGATATAGAGATGTAATAGAGAGAAGTAAAGAGGGGAGGAGTGAGGGAGGGAGAGAGAAAAAGGTATAGAGGGATAGGTTAGATAGAGAGAAGTAAAGAGGGAAGGTGGGTGGGAGGAAGGAAGAGAGAGAAAAATTGACATAGATAGAGATAGAGAGATAGGGGGAGATAGAGAAAATTAGACATAGAAGAAGGGATGGAGGAGGAGAGAGAGGTGAGATAGAGAGAAGTAGAGAGAGATAGAGAGAAAATGCAGAGATAGAGAGAAGTATAGAGAGACAAAGAAGTAGAGGGAAGGAGAGTGAGAGACAAAGAGGGGAAGGGAGGGAGAGAGAGGGGAGGAGAGAGTGAGAGAGAAATATGGGGAGTGAGAGGGGGAGAGAGAGAGGGAGGGAAGGAGGGAGAGGGAGAGAGGTGATAGAGAGAAAAGTAGAGAGGGAAGGAGGAAGGTGGAGAAACTGAGAGAGGTAAGAAGGAATGGAGGGAGAGAAAAAGAGGTATAGATGAATAGATTAGATAGAGATAAGTAGAGAGGGAAGGTGGGTGGGAGGGAGGAAGAGAGAGAGAGACATGTAGAGGGAGGGAGAGAAGAGATAGAGAGTACAAATGGAAAGAGGTAGGGAGGGAGACATAGGTGAGATACATAGTGATGAACAGAGAGGTAGGTAAAGAGAGGGAGAGGGGAGATAAATATAGGTAGAGAGAAGAGATAAAGAGAAGTAGAGAGAGAGAGAGAGAGAGAGAGAGAGAGAGAGAGAGAGAGAGAGAGAGAGAGAGGGAGAGGGGAGATAAAGATAAATAGAGGGAAGGAGTTGTAGAGAGAGATGATAGATAGAGAGAAGTAGAGAGTGGATGGATGGAGGTGTTAGAACTATGAAAATTTGAAAATATTATGGTTGTCTATACTCATAAGTTTCCAAAGAATCCCATACCATGAGTATAAAATTGATATAATCTACTTTGCATAATATATTCACCCATGTTCTAGTTAGTCTTTATCATTTGGTCCTATAAGATTCACTTGACCTTGAGCATTTGAATATATAAATCATATCAGCATGAGATGATGCAGGTCTCTCCGATCCATAAATCATTTTATACTAACGCATATTTTTTCAGTATATCGGCAAGAGGTCAGGAATGTCATACCGATAAAATCTCATTTGAGGATACACATCGGGAAGATGCAGTTCATAGTCTCAAATGACAAATAGATTCTATCGGTGAGATAATAATCATTGGGGTGACAGTGAGAAGTCATATCGAGCTTATATATGTCTTACCGCTCAAAGCACAAGGAAATATGTTGGCCAGACCAGCGCCATCGAAGTAAAATTCCTAAAGTCAGCCCAAGACATTCATCTGGTCTTGCCGATGAAGTAGAGGAGGATTCTGTTGGTAGGATAATGTTACTGAGATGAGTTCAATGAGTCCTGCTGACCCTCCATGACACACCAACAGAATTGTATTGGTAAGGTACTTAGCGATATGTTTGGAGGGAATGATCATTAGAAAGACATGATTCATGGTCTCGCCAATGAATAAATTCATCGGCAAGACGGACTTCAGCGGAGAGAGATAAGAAGGTCATACCGAGTATAGTTCCATCGGCAAGAGAGCCGTCATGTCTTAGCGATCATAATTTTTGAAGAAAACATACTGGTAGGATTGATTTGGAAGGAAATATCTCGGCGAGATATATCTCTTTGGAGTAAGCTTAGGATTGTTCGCCCGACCTACTAAGTCACAGCAATAGGTTTGCATCGGTATGAGTTTTAGTGTTATACTTGAGACTGAAGGAAAGACTCTCGAGGAGACTCATAATGTCGGCAAGACTATAGGACATCTTAGCGATATATGATCTATTGATAAAAAAGATACGAGTGAATCAAAATAACTATCGGGAAGACTCAGAGTGTCGAGGAGACTACAAGATGTCTTAGCGGGTGTTTAATGAACGTTGGTTAAAGCCCGAATAAAAGGATCGCCCAAGATTTGAAAATGTCTTGCCGACAAGATTACGTGATGTGACAGTGAGGATTTCAAAAAAACCTGCTACACTCGTGCTTTAGCTAAAACATTAATGGTGCCACAGAGCATAAGTAATTTTATGAATCAGGGAGAAATCAATTGAAAACATTATTGCAGAATTGATAGCAGAGGAAGCAGAGGGGCGAACGAAGGACCAGGGCATTCTTTCAGCTCAAAGATTTCAAGCAAAATACAGTAAGTTCTTTGTACCTTAATTTCTGCAATTTTGAAGAATGGAAATCACCAGTTCAGGAAAATCAAAGGGTATAAAAACATGGGGAAAGTAGTTAGCCTAAAAGGGAAAAATAGAAAATCGAGCCAAAGGGCACTGAGTAAAAACTAAGTCAAGATCTTATTGACCAATTACCTAGCTCTGGACCTAAAGCCAGATGATCTACACAACTTAGGGCAGAAGTGGATAAATTAGATGACAAATGTAAGCTCAAAAGGAGATATTTGGACTCCAATAAGAGGTTATGAACTGTTTAGTTTTCATTACTATAGAAGGAATCATTTTGAACCAGTATGTAACCCATGGAAGCTTAATTTGGGGAAGCTAGTTTGCCCTAATGTATTTGTTAATGTAGAATTGGTGAGATTGTTGGCCGCCCATTATAATTCGAAACTCAAAGCTATATGTGACCCATCCAGGAAACCACTAATATAAATATCAGAAGATGCAATAGGTGAGGTCTTCAAATTGGAAGGGGTATGTAGCGAAAAGATCATATGTGAAAAATTAGAAAAGGAATTTGGGAGAATGGACAATTTATAAAGGTTGGAGGTTGCCCTTGCATAGAATTAGACAAACCGAGAAACCAATTCTGCTGGAGGATAGTGAGGGACCCCCATTCCATGTTGATCTTTTTGAGCCCTATATGAAATACACTTATTTTTCGGTAGGCCAAGTATTGGGAATGGAAGTCCCTGAGTACATATCAATTGTGCCCATGATAATTTCGGCAGATGTTCAGTATCACATTTCTAGATCTTTTGATTACACCTCATACATTTTTAAGGGGCTTGATTTTGGGTTGATGGTAGTAAAAAATGGAGCCCTTGTCTTACATCTTAGGCATTATTCACTGTTTATGCATATAGTGTTGTATTTTGGAAAAGAATTAGGGTTGTGGCCTGAGGAGATGAGAATTTCACAATTTGACAAGGAAGGTGTGTTATTTCCTATTCAATTATGGACTGCTGTTTGGGACAATAGGTTTTCTAATTCTAGTTCTATACTATTTGAGGAGTTTTTTGTAAAACCATTGTACAAATTTTATAATCATCCATGTGCTTATTATTTATCTGATGAGATAAAGAGGTTTCCCAGGCCTAAGGACTTCAATGGGTCAATCAGTCACAATTGGGGGGATTGGTACTATTTGGAGGATGCTACCATGATAAGGGTTTATGGATTTGAGGATGCCCCATTCATTTTGCCTAAAACAGTTCAGGCTAGGATTACATACTTGGAAATTGTTAGGCAAATGGACTTTTCCAGTGTTATGAATTTGAGTTCCTTTGGAAAGCAGGATTTTATGCCTAGTACACTATGCTTTGGTGATTTTATTGTATTGGCGAAGGAAGGGTATAATCTGATTCTTGATAAGTTACTGCAATATAACATGAAACGGGGACCATCAAGAAATAATTTTGATCTAGAAGGATATATCAATTCTTCTAAACAAAAGATAAACTTTGGAGGGTATCAACATGTGCCCTATCAATTTGATGATATGATCAGGAACTTGGAAGCAGAAGAAGCAGAGCTGGTGGTTGAAGAATATAATCAAGGGTTGCAAGACACATAGTTGCTATCTTTTGGGGAAGAGACATTTGGGACTAATGTGCCACAAGGTCTACCTAATAAGATGTCAAGATTAAGAGTTCAGGATTACACATGCCCTACCAGGTAATTGAATGCTAAAGAGAGTATAGATACAGATGTAAGACACGTAGAGTATGAGTGATTTGTAGAAGATAATGAATTTGTGAATTCTCCAGAATTTAAGGAATTCCTATATAAACAAAAAGGAAAAGAGATAAGAGAAATGGTTGACAATGTCACACCAGGAAATGAAGAATAGTTATTGAATGATCTAAAGATGAGTGTGGACAGAGAGATGGCGGGTATGACCCCTGAAAAGGGAAGGAAAATGTTAGAAAGTGTTGGTGTTATGATTTTTCCAGAGTTGGATCTCAATTCTGCATTAGTCTTTGACAGTTTCCTAAAGAACAATAATGCTACACACAAGCTCAGCCCAGAAAAGGTGACAGAAGTATATGCAGGGTCAAAGTACAATCCAGATGAAGGGTCATTAATGATTTGGGCCTTGTATCCATCTCACAAAAAGTCAGTTGTCATTGATGCTGAGAAGGAATATGGGAATGTTATGAATCTAAAGGTTGGGGAGGCTGATCCTGTGGCAACAACAGAGATTGGGATCAACATAGAAAAATTGAACAAAGGTCAAATACAGATGTTAATCAAGGAAAAAGAAATGTACAAAATGAATAATGAGAGAATGTTGAGAGAAAATGACTGCCTGAAAGATTTGTTAGGAGTTATAATGGGATCAACTAAGCTGCTCACTCATGGTGAAAGTTCATAAGCAAAAGATCATTGGGAAGGATCAAGTGCATATTCTCAAGGGAAATATGATGTACTTGTAGCAATAATCAAGAAAAGACAATCCAGTCTAACAACTTGGTTGAATAAGCTCTAGGGAATACACTCACATAACTTTGCTGCATTACAAGAACACGAGAGAATGGATGGTAGGATTCTAGAAAACCTCCAAAAAATAAACCAAAGGGATGCTCCTGATAATGTGGCAATTGAGGCTGCAAATCATCTTATGAACAGGCACAAAGACTTCTTTGAAGAATTGCAAGGGGATGCACATGGATTAGTTGATGCCACGAAAAAGGAATTGACTACATTCTTTGATGATAGAGGAAGATTAAAAGAAATGACTAGGTGGAAAGGTGAAATTGAATCAATATTGCAAGAAATTCTGAAGACAGCTACCGCGAAAGATACAACACTAGATGAAGCATGAGAACAAAATGAAAATAAGGTGAAAATGGAGATCACAATTCAGAATGCATTGGGAGACACAGATACTCATGAGCATCGGGATTACTTGGATCACTTGTCGAAGATTCATTTATGGCTTAACAGAGCCTAATTACTTATTTTAATTTATTGTTGTTTTAACATAAGACATTTCTGAAAGGACGTGTCCTTTCAAGCAATTGATGTATAAATATCCATTTTTGGTAGCGAAAGAGATAAGCGAATAGGAAAAGGATACAATAGATTACAATGTTTTACAATTATGAGACTATGATGCATGTTTGAAACTTTGGAGATATCAATGAAAATCATTTGATGTGGTGGTGTATTTCTAGTATCAGTTGTTTGTTGTGTTAATTGAAAGTATTGCTAAAGTTGTCTCCAAGGTTGATGTTTGTCTGGTTATTTAAATTGATATAACAAGCGTATATTCAGTTTATCAGTGCACACTTGCTGTATTTGTATGGTTTGATTAATTGGGTCTTTCAAGGAAAGATTAAATCCTTTTAGTCAATCATAGTAATTAGGGAATCTCATTTGGATCATTAAGAAGAACTTGGTAATCATATTCTTGCATGTTTATACAAGTTGTAAACTCAAATCTATATTCCAAACAATTAGAGTATTCGCTAGAAAGAAGTTACTCATTTTAGATTTCTCATTTGACTCCGGACACCCAAATAAGGCACTAGTCTCTACCATTCCATCATTTAGTTTCACTCATTTTTTACATCTGTTAACTGAACATATTAGATTTTAGCCTCGATATTGATATACAATCTATACCAAAGTAAGATTCATCTTTCCACTCCCATTTTCCATTGTGGATGGATTACTTTAGGAAATAAACACAAGTCAAGTCTGCCTTATTTATATAGGTGTACCCACCTAGGTCTAGCAGCATCTGAAGAGAAGGTCTAAACCATTTGGCCTTGTCTGTTATCCTAAAATGTACCAAGAGTTTGGCAATCTCTTGAGGTATTTTGCCTGCATTTTTGAGAGCTAACAAATTGGAGACTCTACTGGGGAGTCAACTCAAAGTCAGGACCTTAGTCATAGAGTCAAAAATCCTATACAGACTCTACTAGAAATAAGAAGTAACAACATTTTCTCACTTTTAAGAATGTGAGTGGCGACTCTGATAAAACAAAGTAGAACATCACAACAATCTAACATGCATGGTAGAAGGTCCCAATACAAAGGAGGTCCTACTGGTAACAATAAGTGGCCACATAAAGATGATAAGGGTAAGAAGATATTTGATGACATGTGCATAACAAACAAAGACAAAGCATCAAGACCACATTGTGAGACATATGACCGTTATGATACATGGAGAGATAGTTTAGGTGGAGAACCTTGTACCCATGAAGAAAAAATAAATCCTTTTTATAATCCTCATAAATAGGCAGAATTCGATGCTAAACTCGAGGCTGAAAGAATCAAGTATCAAAAGGAAGATGAACAAAGAATGGAGGGTAACCAAAATGAGCCCATTGATAATGTGACCCCTCAAGAAAGTTATGAGTACTTGACTCACAAAGAATTAGAAATATAGTTGGAGTTTCAAAGACAAGAAGTAGAAAGAGAAAAAGTGGAGCAGGAACAACAGAGGCTCCAAATGATAAAGGAACTCCAAGACTTGAAATTACAGAAAGCTCAAATTAATGCAAGGAAACAATAATGCCGGGCCTTCAAACCCATCAAAGGCTCCTCATAATTAGGTAGGAAATCAATACAAGCAGCCAAACCATCCACCGCATACCTCATCACAATATACAAATGCAAAATCACCTCATGGTCAACAATATGTGCCACATCCTCATACACAATATGATAATCCATTGTACCAGTATCAACACATGCATAACCATCCCCCTCAGCAATACCCAACAATGATTAGACAGTTTGATTTGACATGGTTTCAGTTATATCATTACCCTATGGATAGCAGTTGGATAAGTCTTGTTCCTAAGTTTACAGGGAGTAGTACAATTACTGCTGAAGACATTTGAGGAGTTTTAATGCTTTTGTCCAAGATTTGGATATGCTATATGAAGATTTACATATGACGCTGTTCATGATGTCACTTACTGAAGAAGCTAGGGATTGGTTCAATAGCCTACCAACAACTTCTATTGATTCTATCCAATAATTTTAGGATTGATTTCTCGAACAGTATGGAAATCTATGTGCACCAGATGTTGCTTTTCATGAATAAGTGGGGATTCAAAAAAATTAGAACGAGTCAATTTATGATTTTAACCAAAGGTTGAAAAAACTGCAAAATAAGATACCACCTGGGTTAAAATTGGCAGACCCTGCAACATTGAGTGTTTATTTGAAAGCATTCGATCCAAAAATAGGGTATGAACTAAGGAATAGGTTTCCAAGAGATTTAGCTGAAGCTCAAAAGATAGTACTGACCATTGAAAACAATAGGAAAGCTGCTAGGATGATCAATAAGAGAGATAATCCTAGGATTCCTCAGCAAGTCAATAATTACCATTACAAATAGGAGAACATATACAAAAATGAGAGGCCTAGATTACATGACATTCCTTACAATACAAATTGGAAGGATGGAAAACCTGTAATAGATAGACATAGGAACAAAGAAACACCTGATCCATTAAGGAAGAAGGGAGCATATATGGTCAATAATAATAGTTGGTGTGAAAGTTGTGATGGGCCACATTCCCTAGACCACTGTGTTGTAGTCCCAGAAATACAAGAAGAAGGAATGTTAGTAGGTAATAGTGGAGAGGATCATATAGTGTATTTGACCTCAAATATTTTTCACTTTGTGGAGGAGAAATATTCATCTTCGGAAGATGAAGGCTATGAGTATGATGTTTCAAATCAAAGGTGCAATGTCCACATGGCTGAACAACAAGTTTTTTCTGATTCTGAAGGAAATCATGTAGAACAATACCATGCTGAGGTGCATGCTCAATGTAATGTAAGGAGACCCACTGAAGAGGAGATAAAGAGGTTAAACATTGCTGTAGTTGAACAAGCAAAGAGCAAGTATTGGTTAAGAAATAGGACAGTGAATGAAAAGGAAGGCGTCCCTAGGGGAATATTTATGAAAGATAGAGAGGTAACAAAAGGAGTCTTGAAGAAAATAGAAAATAAGCAACATGATAAGAATGAACAAAAGCTTGTCCAAAAGGAGGAAGGTAAAGAGTTACACAAAGAAAGGCTGAAAACTAATCAAATGAATAAAAGGGAAAATGAAGAAAACAAAGGAGAAACATTGGAGCAAAAGAAAATAATTAAGGCAGAGGGTTCTTCTTTTGATTTCACTCAGGCTTTATCTTAGGTAAAAATGTATGTTCCATTGCTCGAGATGATGAAAATTAAGGAATATAGGGATAGTGATATTCAATTGATATCAAATGGAAACGAGAAGAATACAAATTCTAAAAATAAGACAACCACTAAAATGGTTAATAAGCAAGAGAAGGTGAGTGTCCCAAAAGTTTGCCTAAATGATGTATTAATAAATCCCCCACAAGTTGATCCTTTTTTCACTACATTACTTATAAACAACAAATTGTTGAGGAATTGCATGATATACTTTGGTGCTGCTATCAATATTATGCCAGTTGGAGTTATGAAACAACTTGGCATGTGGGTGGATACTAATGGAGGGAAGTGATATGCAATGGATAGCAGGCCTATTCCAGTAGTAGGTGTTATGAAAGATGTTGAAGTTAAACTAGCTACTTATCCCCATGTGGCCTATGATATAGATATAATTGTAATTGATACTCCTCCTCAGTTTGGGATGCTTCTATCGAGACAGTGGATGACAACGGTTGGGGGAAATGTCCAATTTGATTTATCTTATGCAACAATTCAAGTGAATGGTCAGGAAGTTAAGTTGTACAGGGAGCCAAGGATGAATCAAATTGTAGATTGTGTACCTCAAGATCAAGTCAATTGTTTTTGTGATGTGGATCTTGGGAATTTTAAGATAGAACCAGCCCAACCAAAATTAGTCAATGCTGATCCAATTGATAAACATGTTGCAAAAAACTGTGATGGTGTGTGGAAAATGTACTTTGATGGAGCATGTAGCCAAGAAGGTAATGGAGCAGTGATAGTATTTATTTCACTTGAAGGAATTACATTTAAATATTCATTTTTGCTGGAATTTGACTGTACGAACAACATAGCAGAGTACAAAGCTTTATTAATAGGTTTGAACATAGCTGCAAAACATAAGATCAAACTGCTAGCTGTTCTAGGGGATTCCGAGCTGGTTGTTTCTCAATTTAAATCAAAATATACAAAAAAACACAAGAGACTAAAGCAATATAGAAATGATGTATGGGACACAATTGAGTTGTTTGACACCTTCTCCATTGAGTGGGTAGATAGATTGAAAAATATAATGGCAGACTTTTTAGCCAATGTAACACTAAGAAGAGATGATATTCCACTGGCTGGAGTGTCTCAAATTGAGTTCAAAACAAGAGCTGCTGTGCCTGAAAACATATACAGTTGGCAGGTTTTTAATAATGATACTGACCTCCTAAAATTTCTTCACTGTATAGATCGATATGAAACTCAAGAAATTGATTTCAATGCCTTTGTAGAAGAAATAGATGGAAAGAAGACAGTGTTCAGGAAGGAGGTCTTACAACTCAAAACTAATAAGCTTCCCAAAGGGCTAGTAGCATTGGAAAGGGTATACAATGGGAATGATCAGTCCCTCATGAAGTAGACACCAGTAAAAAGGGAAGATATTGAAGAGGTCAATTTAGGGACTGAGCTGGCACCGAGAAAAGTATATATAGGAAAGAAGATAAGCCCGAAAATTCGAAGAATGTTGATTTCATTATTGAGAAAATATAAACATGTGTTTGCATGGTCCTATGAAGATCTCAAAGCATATAGGGAGGATTTGTTTCAACACGAAATACCGTTGAAGCCAGATATAAAGCCATTTAGGTAGAAGCAAAGACCTATTAACCCAACATTGGAACCAAAAATGCAGGAGGAATTGGCAAAGCTTAGAGATGGGGGTATCATCAAACCAATTAGGCATTCAACATGGGTTTCAATCCTGGTTCCTGTGAGGAAGAAAAATGAGGATATCAGATAATGTGTGGACTTCAGAAATCTAAATGTGGCATCCCTCAAGGATAATTACCCTCTACCTAATATGGAAGCTATACTACATAAAGTGACGGGGTGTGAGCTATTGTCTATGATGGATGGGTTCTCTGGTTACAATCAGGTCAAAGTCAAAGAATTTGAGCAGTACAAGACAACTTTACAACCCCATGTGGAACATATGTTTATGTGAGAATGCCATTCGGTCTCACAAATGCAGGAGCAACCTTTCAAAGAGCTATAGGAGAGAGTAAGAGAGAAAGGGGGTGGGAGAGAGAGAGAGAGAGGTAGAGAGAGTGGTAGGTAGTGGAGGGAGAGGTAGGTAGAGAGGGAAGGAGAGAGGGAGGGATAGGAGGGAGAGAGGGAAGGAGGGAGAGTGATATGGAGAGAGAGTGGTGAGATAGAGAGTAGAGAGGTAAGGAGAGAATGAGAAAGAGAGATAAAGAGAGAGAGAGGGAGTTGGAGGGAGGGAGAGGTAGAAAGGCATAGGTGAGATAAAGAGAGGGAAGGAGAGAAAGTGGGATAGAGAGAGAATGGTGATTTAGAGAGGAGGGAGTGATAGGTAGGGATAGAGATAATGGTGAGATAGAGAGGAGAGAGTGAGAGAGAAAGAGAGGGATGGAGAGATAGAGAGAGAGGTAGGTAGAGGAAGGGAGAGGAGAGATAGAGAGTAGAGAGGGAATAGGTAGGGAAGGAGACATAGGTGATATAGAGAGGGATGGAGAGAGAGAGAGTGATGGAGGGAGAGGTAGGTATAGAGAGGGAAAGAAAGAGAAGAGATAGAGAGTAGAGAGGGGAGGGAGGGAGGGAGAGGTAGGAAGGGAGATAGAGGTGTGTGTCTGTGAATGAGAGAGAGAGAATGGTGAGATAGAGAAAGGGAGAAATTGAGAGAGAAAGAGGGGGGAGGGAGGGAGGGACAAGAGTGAGAGAGACTGAGAGGAGAGACAAAAAGAAGGGGAGGGAGGGCGAGGTTGAAAGAGGGAGGGAGAGGAGAGATAGAGAGAAGTAGAGAGGGAAGGAGGGAGAGTTAGGGAGGGAGATAGAGGTTTGTGAGAGAGAGAGAGATAGTGAGAGTGGTGAGATAAAGAGGAGTGAGTGAGAGGGAGGGAGAGAGAATTATGAGATAGAGAGGAGAGAGTTAGAGAAAAAGAGGGGGAAGAGAGGGATATAGAGTGAGAGATGTAGGTGGAGGGAGGGAGAGGAGAGATAGAGAGTAGAGAGGGAATGAGGTAGGGAGGGAGACATAGGTGAGATACAAAGTGATGGAGGGAGAGGTAGGTAAAGAGAGAGAGAGAGGGGAGTTAAAGATAAGTAGAGAGGGAAGGAGATGTAGAGAGAGAAAATAGATAGAGAGAAGTAGAGAGGGGAGGGAGGGATGCAAATGTAGCAAGGAGATAGAGGAGTGAGAGAGAGAGAGAGGGGAGAGAGGGAGGAAGGGAGAGAGAGAGGGAGTGGAGAGATAGAGTAGAGAGGAGAGAGAGAGAAAGATGATACAACTTTTTGACTACTAAAATTTGACCTCCTGATTACTAAAATTTAACATGCTGATTAATAAAATTTGACTAAGTCTAAATTTTTTAAAATCTTCCAAAAACTAGAATTTGCATTATAATTCCTTGAGATCCGAAACCACTCTCAAACATCTTGAAACTATATACATGAAATATAACTCAAAGTATAAGAAAGTAGATGTCCATATGTAAATTTCAACTTATACAAATGTTTATTTCATGTATATAGTTTCCCTGGTAGAGAAAGAGAAAATGAAAGAGTTTAGAAAAATACATTCCAAAAGTCATGAATGACATTCATTGCAAAATTCAAGCCATTTGGCACTCGCCAAATGGTAAAGCCATTTGGAGAGCGCCAAATTTGGTGCTCTCCAAATTTGGCGAGCGTAATATGGCTTGTTGTGGGCTTTTTTGCAATTTGGCACCATTTTTGTGTCACAGATTGGTGCACACACCCTTTTATTAAATAATTTTATTATTTAATTAAATTAGAATTATTTCCCCTTCATATTAGATAAATTAATTAAAATTTGAATTTTCCCTCTGTTTCTACTTTAATTAAATAATTTCAAATTATTTAATTAAATTATCTATTCCACCATTTTTCTTCTATTAATTAAATAATTTTAATTATGTAATTAATTTATTAATTTATTCCCCTCTTCCAAATTGATTAAATAATTTATAATTATTTAATTAATTATTTCACCATTATTCTTTTCCTAAATCACATTAATTGAATAATTATTTAATTAAAACTAATTGTTCTTCTAAACATTGTTCTCATCTAAAATAAACAAAAAATATTTCTTTTATTTATTTTCCCCTTTGCACATGAAATAAATAATGTATTAATTTATTAATTAATTACTCATACATTTCAACCTCACCAATCAACTCCCACTCAATTTGAGTTCACTCCTTAATCAATCCAGTCCTTTATCTAATTTATTATGTTTCACTAATAGTCAATCACAATTATCTCTTCAATCAATTCTCTTAATTGATCCATACAATCAGTTAACTCCTCATAAATTCCTCTCAAACATTTTTAGCCATAGATATTTTTAGTCTCACATTCGATCTCAACCTTGATTGGTATCACCTGAAATCTATAAAAGCAACTATCATTCATCTATTATTCTTCTCTCTCATTGCAATAAATCCATGTGCATATCGCTTTAAGTGCTTTGTGCTAAAAATTGAGAGCAACCACACACACCATTCTTCAAGGTGAAATTGAAGAGTAATGGAGTTAAGCAAGGCCATCATGTAGGTTTGCATTGGTTTATTCATATGATTTACTTATGCTTCATTGATGATTTTGGAATTTGATTGTCATTTGGTATTCGTTGTTGCTTTCTATTTATTTTCACAGTCCATTTTCATGATCCACAATAGTATTTAAAAATGTCTTGGATAGGATGTTGTGTCACAAAGGCACACACTCCCCTCAGTCAATCTATGGAAATGTGTGTACAAGACTAAAACTAGTACTCTTCACACATGCATATGCTCCCAAAATGCTTGTGTGAATCTAGAATCTTTTTATTACACTAATGAAGTGTTGTAATGCAAATGATATACAAATAAAGCTCAAAAAATGCGATGTTCCTTGGATGTGATAGGATGGATGCATTGAGTTCCTTCTCAAATTTATATCTAATTAATCCTTAGAGTAAGAGTTTGTCAAATTTTAAACTTGAAATGTTTAATCTAGAACTATAATGTTGACCATATACTTGACTTAAGGCTAGAATTGGGCTAAATCAAGATGGATAACACGTCCAGGTAGAAATATGTGCATTTGAATGTGTAACAAATGTATGGATAGGGTGAATATATTGGGATGTGTGAACATATTTATGAGGTAAGGAAAAGTGTATAATAATGTATGTAATGGATGAGTAGGTAGCATGGGGAAAAAGACTTGACTTTGCAAAAAAATATGATATTTTTAATATGTCAATGTATCTATAAGTGCCTAAAAATTAACATGCATTTATGGTAGCTTGATAATAATCTGATAACCTAGCTCATGACCTTACATAGCATGAAAATTAATAAACTCAACTTTCACTTCATTTCTCCATAGTAGAATTATTGTGTCATCCTCTCAAAGTCTCCCATATGTTTCCTTAAATCAACCTTACTCACTTACAAAGTTTATGTAACCTCTTTTTAACAAAAAAAAATTGTTTTCTACCTTAAACTATGAGTTTAGTCCTAAATCTACAGGTTTACCCTTGCAATGAATTATTGTTGAAAGGGGAAAACATGTCATTTAAAACGAATGCATGAGTATTGACATGAGGGACATTTTTCCAAACTTAAGTCATTTTAGCATGAGTTTGCGCCCATCCTAGGTTAACATATTTTTTAGAATTTTTTAGTTTCATCTGGAATTTCTTTATTTTTCAATAGATACGTCTTATCTTTTTCAATCATTAGAATAGTCCACATGTTCTATAGTGAACAAATATGACATTCATATGAATTTGAGACTAAACAATTAACTTTCTAGCTTCCACTTTTGGAATTTTGTATAGTCATTACAAGCCATCTATATCATTGTATCCAACCTGAAGTATTTCCCTTTTTGACCATTGGAGGATACTCCACAAGTTGAATGAAGAGAAAGATATTAAACAACTAGATTCCTAAGGATATTTCCAACCACCAAATTTGATCCAAACCTTGGATATGCCTAATTCTAGTGTGGAATTATAATTAGATTTATTTTGAGTAGTGTAGAATAGTTTTGTTAGGCTATTTTCTTATCTATTAAAAGAGATGTATAGTTGCAGAAGTAGTTTGTAGTGTAGATTGTAGATCTTATTTTTAACATAATATTAGATTTATTTTCTAGAAATATTATTTTACTTTAGTAAAAAATTTCAATATTGTTGTTGAAGTAAGCATTTTGTAAATTCACTTTTAAATTTTTTACTACAATTTACTTCAAATTTTGTTGAAAAAACAAGTCAAAGGTTATCATTTCTAGCATATAAAATTGTGTAATATCATAAATTGTACACCATCACAATTTAATATTATGTTTTGGGCTTGCTTTAGTGTTTGTAACCTCTAGTATATTTTTAGGTTTATTTGGCCTTGCCTTAGCCTTTTCCCATCCTTGGTGCTAGCTAATGTATGCACTTTCATGTGTTCTCTTTTCTATTTTAAATGTTAGTTTTGTATTTGTCTTGTGATGTGCTAACATGTTAAGTATTCAAATGACCTATTATACTTTGTTGTCATGGAATAATAGTGTCCACTAATATTTTAGTTGTACAACAACTAATTTATTTGAAATTTATAACCTTTCTTCCACTAAGCATTTGTTGTAGTCACCTCAAAATGGATTCTAATGGCTAGTTCAAGTTGTATACCTCTTGATAGTCTATTTTGGATTTATTTTTGAATTATCACTTAATATTTGAATCTCTCAAGCTATCTTTCTAGAATTATATAGCTATCTACATCATTCTTGAGCACTCTTGTTAGTCCAATAATGTCTTCACGATTTTTTTCCACCATTGAGGACAACCATTATGATTTATAGGTGTTATTGTTCAAGTTTCCATTTAATTTTGTTCATCACTATTGTTATTGTTATTGTTGCAATATTCCTATGTTGTAGACACCTTTGTTGGTACATTGAGAACTTTATTTCCATTTGCTTTAACACTCTCATACACAGTAGTTCATCACTTATTGTAGACCTAGAAGTGGTATTCATAGGTTTTGTATCAATGGGTTATTTTCAGGTATCATTAGCAGATTAGATTAATAAACAAAACCCAAAGAAACAATGAAACACATTGAAAGCTTAAAACATAAACAATTATACCAGATATTCGTTACTTCCAGGATTCACCTCCATAGCACCTTCTAGCTTGTAGTGTATGATTGTTACACTTAGATTTGTGTGTGTGTGTGTGAAAATGCCTATGACTATGTCCTATGCAAGTTTTGAAGGATTTGAATGACAAAATAAAGATTATGCCAAATTGACTATGCCTATGACTATGAAAAATGACTATAATGCCTATGACAAGTAATCCAATTCAATAAACTAAATGCCAAATATGGGAGTAAAATCTAAGCATAAATATGTCAGAATAACGAAGTGGTCTCGAGAATGTGAGAAAATTGGTATTTTATAGAAAATTCAATTTTGGACGGACAAACGAGATTAAAAGCTGACAAAGCCTAAAATCAGTGGACAAGATTTCATGTGACAATCCCTAATTAGGGTTAGGGAAAAATCATTAAATGAGTGCTCAAGATGTCATTTGATAAAATCAAATCGGCGGTCTAGAATAAATGTGACAATTAGTCAAAAAGATAAAGATTTTTGAAAAACAAGAAGATAAAAACTACTTGATTTGTAAGATTTGAAAATCAAGAGGATAAAGGTTGAATTGAAAAGTAGATTTGGAAAATCAAGAATTTGCTCAATTACTTGATTTTTGGAAGAAGATTACCATTTTGAATTAAATAAATTCAAAATATGGATTTTGTGTGATAGTAAATAATTGATTTTCAAATTATTTACCAAAATGAAGTGACAGTTAATAAAATGGAATCATTTTAAATAATTTCATTTATTTAAAATGAGAGAAATGTTAAATTAGGTAATTAAATAATTAAAGACAATTATTTAATTTAGAGGATTATGATCGATAATTAAATATATTAATAAATTCATTTAATTATGAAGATTAGTGACATACTAAATAAATAAATAAAATCCATTTATTTAATAATTAGGAAGACATAAGGAATTAAATAAATTAAGAAATTTATTTAATTGTAAGAAGATAATAGACCCTTAGTGATGTATTGAATAAATAAATAAAATTTATTTATTTAATAATCATGAAGAATAAAGAGACATGAATTAATTAAATAATAATGAATTATTTAATTAATAGTTGAATGTGGACCAATGACATAATTAAATGTCACAATTATGCCAGGACAAAAGTGGTAAAATAAAGCTTGCAGGCCTAGGTCATTTTTATGTGTCTACATTTTGCCCCTCTTTGTCATAATGTAGCATGTGGCGTTGTGACAAAGAAAATAAGTCAAAAATATGCCCCAGTGAAGGTACATAGTATCGATGCCCCCTCAGGAATTTTTTTGAATTTTGGCTAGATGATAGAAAAATTTGGAAAGTGTCTCGATAAGTCAATTTAATGATCATTAAAACAATGGCGTAGCCAGTTTTGAATTATGGCATGTTTAGAACAGCCAAAAGGGTGGTCAAAGTTGGTCAAAAGGGCCTGCAGTAATAAAAGCGTTGAAAAATGTCATTTTGACTTTATAAATAGGTTGACAATGGGGTAAATGTCAATTCATTTTCACTATTTACCTTAGCAAATTTGAGAGTGTTGAGGGAAGAGGACTGTAGTAGACATGGTGATTCTAGTGACCGAGCATTGCAGAGAGATTGTGTGGACTTATAGGCGACCCAAGGGCTTAGAGCCAGCGATATGTACCCCTAACCCACTTTGTCATTTTATCGTTTTGCATGTAAAATTTAGGGTTTTAGGGTCAACAACAAATGCGTAGTGACACATATGCCTGCGCGTAAGCCGCATTTGCATGCGTGTTTGACGCATTTGATGTGTCGCGACACAATCACATAAGATTTTTAAGATAGGTCCATTGATTGTGGCCCATTCACAAGAAATTGCGATGCATTCGCCAAAACGAGCCGCAATTGATAGGCGGAATGATGCATTTGCAATAGTGTGACGAATTTGAGGTAAAAAATGATGCATATGATTTAAATGACACATATGCCAAAAGTCACAATGCAAATGCCCTGTTGCGATGCAAGTGACAGATAGAATGACACATTCGACATATCGAGACGCAATTGAAGTACATAATGATGCAATCGCCTCCTTGTGACACATTTGAAGTCAACGTGACACATTTGACTTTGACTTTGACCAAGGCTAATTTTGATGAGTTTTAAATTTTTAATGCTCTTGAGTGACACAAATGATAATGATGATTGTCTATAAGGTACTAATGTGTTGTTTGATCATGTGTAGAGATAGCTAGTGCCCATCTATATGTGGGAGAGTAGGCCATTGACCTTCCAGTTCTGAGATCAGCTGAGTCCACAAGAGCATTGATAGTTGATGTGGTTGGATTTGTATTATGTGGACCATATGCCCATTATTTAGGAAAATAGGGGACTGTTGACTGCATTGTGCGAGAGATGGCACTCTGAGATATGCTCTTTCCATTTGCCGACATGAAAGGCTACCATGACATTGGAGGATGTCTACCGTATTCTCCGTTTGTGGATCTGAGGAGAGCAGATCGTTTACGACCCTTAGCACGACTATTAGACCTTTCTAGCCTACTTTCATGACAAAGGTGCAAGACTTGGCATTGAGGGATATGAGATCCACTAGGATTTTATGGCAGAGCACTATGGTTGGTTTGATGCACTATTGGTGACATTGATCGATGGAGTCTTGATTCTTGACCGTCATGGTCACGAGTTTCCCATTGGGTGGGGTGATGTTCTAGTCAGCATGAGGCGAGACATGACGGTTTATGCTTGGGGGCCCTGTTTGTTAGGCATGCTTTACCATCAACTCCGCAAGGTGGCCTACAGGAGGGCACAAAGCATTAGATGTGGTACTACACTTCTGATGATATGGGCCTGGGAGCATGTTTCCATATTCTGACCTCCTATCTAGAGACCATAACTAGTAGAGGGGATGCCATATGCTTATTACTATGCCGGTGCTCTTTAGTAGACGAGGGTGGGGGAGACAGGTTGGTGGCGTCATCGGATCGACACCATGATTTCCTTCATTTGGAGGCCCTATAGAGACTGTGAGCAATGGGATGACGAGGATGACCATCTCAGCTTCTGCTGATAGTACCGATATTTGATTGGAAGAACAGTGCAGAGTCAGCTCATCATAGAGATGTATCTGCCGCAACATGTACTGAGACAGTTTGAAGAGTAGTAGGGTGTACCAGTAGGCACAACTAAGTATGCCAGATCTTCGAGGGAGGGAGCCTAGGGTCCGCCTATTCCTGTACTATTTTTCGTGCAGCAGATTGATGGTCTAGTGGTGCAACAGTGGGGATGGAGGGGTGGGATTGTAGATCCAGGGACAACTGCTGTCTATGACTTGTGGTGGCAGGCATGTTGACCAGTGCCATTGACAGATCCAGATGGGCCAGCGTCGATTGATAGGAGATTAGTGATACCCTGTGTTCTATGAGATAGATGAGGGGAAAGAGGTGGCAATAGAGGTAGAGGTAGAGGGAGAGATGGAGGTAGGGATATAGGCAGGGGTGGAGGGAGAGATGGAGATGATGGAGATGATGGGGATGATAGAGGGGATGGTTGGAGATGGAGGAGAGATGGTGGGAGGTAGGCTAGGAGAGTGAGACATGTAGTGAGAGGGGCATTGGATGCTATCCCAGAGGCAGGCGAGGAGGAGGAGAGAGAGGAGGAGCCTAGGTAGGAGTAGGAGGGTTTAGGTCATGAGCACATGGCCAAGGAGGAGCATGTGGCCTAGGAGGAGGCCAGATAGGATTAGGAGGTCAGGGAGGAGGAGGTTCGACCAGAGGCCGAGATGGATGTTGACATGCCGCGAGAGGAGGGAGTCAGAGGAGAGGAGGATACAAGGGAGGATGATGAGGATGAGGCCATTAGTGAGGCTGAGAGAATGATGAGATGAGCATGGTGGAGGGAGAGGAGGTACCATCCACCTTGACATTGGCCCATGATGCTACGACAGAATGGATGAGAGTGCCACACAGGTTAGAGCACTGTAGGAAGAGTTAGAGGTGACTCAGGTAGAGCGGGATCAGGCAGTGATCCACCAACAAGAGGCAATGCAATGGTGTACAGAGTTTGCATGACTATGTATGGGACCATCTGTAGATCTAGCTCAGGAGGATTAGCATATGACTTGGGAGATATAGGCAGTTATATGAGCAAGCCATGCTAACTGAGATGAGAGATCCTACTATGACCAGGACATAGAGAGGTAGTGGCAACAGGTTGAGTAGTGGTAGTCATAGTAGGAGTAGTGCGAGGGGTTCGACATCTTCAGGGCATACCTCGAGTCACAGGCCCCATCACAGGAACTCCTCCAGTCACAGGTTAGGGCACTCACACAGATCATCGAGTTCAAGGCATAGATCAGTACCTAGTTTGCCTCTAGTGACAGAGCCTTCAGCCTCACAAAGTCATGCCGTAGTATCGTCACAAATGCATGTTACCGTGGAGATGATGCCATCAGTGTCAGTTCCATTGGGTTCATAGACAAAGGCTGCTATAGTTCCACCAATTACCTCAGTGTCGGGAATAGGTCCTTAGTCACCACACTCTTCACCACGAGGGGATGAGGAGAGAATTTCATAGGGACATGCTTACTATATTTGGCTTCATGTTTCAGACTTTATGTATTCACTATTGAGTCTACGAGCTCTATTTTTGGGATATCCCCTGACTTTATCTTGTGACATTATATTTTTTGAGATGATATATATGATGCAGTTTTGATGCGGCGTATATGCATGTTATTTGATTTATGCATTTATGATGTATGTTTATGTGATGCCTATATGGATTATGCATTTATGATGAATGCTGGTGTTATTTATATGTCCTACCATGTATGTCCTATGATACCTATGGTGTGATGTCATGATAATGCAATGCTTATTTATATGTCATGCTGATGTTATGCCATGGATGATGATGATATAATGTATTTATTTGAATGGATGTCATGTTTACGATTATGTTAATGAATGACTATGTATAATGCAATATGTAATGTAATGTCTATGATTTAATGATATGGATGATGTATGTATGGACCTAATGCAATGTCTACATGATTATGTATGCACTTATGTTTTTGTATGTCACAGGATATTATCGAGAGATGGATGAGAGAAGATGACAAGACAAAAGGAGATGCATGTTAGTTCCTAGACCAAATCCTTCAAAACCTTACTATAGGACTTCAATATTTATTGCTCTTAATCATCATTGGGTAGATTATTGTTATGGCCAACAAACACCATGATATGACATAGATCAAGGTGTGCAAGGGTGTTACCATCACATAAGACAAGCAGTCATAGATAAGGATGATCACAACTCATAATAAGGGCATAGTTGCCATAGTATTTTTGTCATAACTAGCCATAAGCAGAAAAAGACAAGGACAAGTCATGAAACATCGTTGCTTCTCTAAATCTTGTTTCTAGGACATCCTTAAGAAACTAGCAACATGATTTTCCAAAAGGACAAAATAAAGCCATGGTCATGATACGTCACTATTTTTCTAAATCCCATAGTCAGGACATCGTTGAGAAACAAGTAACATGAGTGTCAAAAGACAAGACAAACGTCATGATACGCCACCGCTTCTCTAAATCCTGCTGCCAGGATCTTGCTAAAAAATTAGTAACATGATGAAAACCCAAAAGACAAGTGCTGAGTTTTTTCCAAGTGTGTCTGGATGCCAAGTGTTCTAATGTCAAGATGTCAGGTTTGATGATGTTGAGATGCCAGGGTGTCAAGGTTCTGACGATGCCACGATGACAAATGCCGAAGATTTCCAAATTTAGGAAGGACACATCTTGAATAATGTTGATGTTAAGAGGATTGATCCCTAAATGTCAAAAGGGATCCCTCAGAATGCCAGTGATAGTGACATTGACGATGCCTAGGAAGGACACATCCTAAGGCATAAATGATAGAGTTTGTTCTTCAAAAGGACACATCTGAAAGATATCGATGTCCAGAGGAGTGATCCATAAATTTCAAGAGGATCTGTCAAAAATGTCGGATGACAATGATGATGCCTAGGAAGGACACATCCTAAGGCATAAATGACAGAGGCTATTCTTTAGAAGGACACATTTGAAAGATACTGATGTCGAGAGGAGTGGTCCTTAAATGTCAAGAGAATCCTTCAAAAATGTCAGATGACAGTGAAAATGCCTAGGAAAGGCGCATCCTAAGGCATAAATGACAAAGGCTATTCTTTAGAAGGACACATCTGAAAGATAACCAAGAGTTGACAGTTTGACTGGTTATGATAATTAACCTGTTTTGACCAAATTTGACTTGGGTCGACTACATGTTGATGTTGTCATGCTAGTGTAATTGTCATGTTGAATAAATGGTTGCCATAATTTGGTTGTAGTAATTTGCTGATTTTGAGATGACTTGTTTGACTTGAAGACTTTTTGACGTGTGTGCTAGTGTAATGTCATGAATCCTAATGGAATGACCTAGTGTGGCCTCGGGGCTCATCCATAGATGGCCTTGCCTACATCATACACTCAAAGACCTCGTAGTTCAACACGACCAATGAATTTGTCTTGATGACCAAAGATTGCATCATGATTTTATTTTGAAAAACCTAAAAGGACTAACCTAATGTCTCAGGGACTCAAAAATGTGTCTTGCCTATGTAGCAAATGTGTAGATACAACGTAGTTCAGACAAATGACAAAGACTGATGGATTGTCATGATGGAATTTCAATGGGAAATGACTTTGTTTTGCTTTCTTGAGACAATTTGACATTTGTTGTGGTTTCTTTAGGACGTTTTTTGATTTTTAGGTCTTTTTTCCAGGACATTTTACAATGTTTTTGGTCTTTCTTCAGGATGTTTTATGATGTTTTTGTCATTTTTTCAAGACATTTTGTAATGTTTTTGTCATTTTTTCAGGAAATTTTGTAATGTTTCTATCTTTTTTAAGACTTTTTACGATGTTTTTGTCTTTTTTAGGACTTTTTACAATGTTTTTATCTTTTTTCAGGACTTTTTACAATTTTTGAGACCATGTGCAATACCCACTGTGATCACTTGATAAAATTTATGCCCCTAGTCAGGTCCAAGACTTAGCTAATTTTAAAGGACGTGAAAAGGATATGCATGGGATACCTGATGGACAGTATGCTGGACTTGATGTCAATCATTTTTCAACCATGAGAGGAAGGGTATGATGTCATGGCAAAGGTTGTGGTGGTGATGGAAAATGGGTTCCATCATAGGCCAAGATAGATAAAGTGACAATAGATGGCAAAGCAATGATTGACTACGTATGGCGCCTGTTTGCCAGGTTTTCACCATGGTACTTATCCAAAGCGCCTGTTTGCTAGGTTTTCACTGTTGGACGAATTATTTCTCTTTACTATTTTTGTCATTTTTTCATTTTTTTGGTGCCGCCAAGACTCTTGTTTGCTAGGTTTTCATCAAGGCAGCAATTTTTTACCATTTTTCAATTTTTTTTGTATTTTTAAACTTTTCAGCTCGACTTTTTGATGCTATGCATAGAAGTTGCGAAGATGTAGAATATTGATAGGTTCTTTTAGTTGTTCTCCATCTAGATTCACCAGTTGATAAGCTCTAGAACCAAAGGAGGATATGATGACGTAGGGAATTAGCCAATTTGGTTTGAATTTTCTAGGTTTTTCTCTATCTGCCTGATTCTTAGGATTCTGCATGAGGACTATGTCACTAATGTTAAACTTCCTAACCATGACTCTCTTGTTGTAACTGTGATAGAGACAATTCTGATATGCCTGTGATGGTTCAAGGAATTTTTTCGTCTTTCCTCTAACATCTCCAGCTCATGTAGACATGACTGTATTCTTCATCATCGGTCAAACCCTTTAGGGAGACTCGTAGGGAAGGAATTTCAACCTCAATGGGAAAGATGGCCTTAGCTCCAAAGACTAGGGAAAATGGAGTGGCTCTTGTGGGTGTACGAATGCTAGTGCGATAAGCCCACAAAGATGGTTTAAGTTGAATATGCCAGTCACGACCAACGTCATTGATAGTCTTTTTCAATATTTTAACAATGGTTTTATTTGACGTCTCAACTTGACCATTTCCTTGCAGGTAATATAGAGAGGAAAAATGATGTTGGATGTGAAACCACTCACATAACTCATGAACATCTTGGTTTTTAAATGAATGTCCATTGTTAGTGATGATGGATTGTGGCAGACCATACCGACAAATGATGTAGTTAAGAATGAATTTGGAGTTTTTTTTTCCGGTTATGTATGTCAGGGGGATGGCTTCGATCCACTTTGTAAAATACTCAATGGCGGTGATGATAAATTTGTGGCCATTGGATGAGGTAGGATGGATCTTTCCCATGAGGTTGAGTCCCCATTGTGCAAAGGGCCAAGGAGAAGTGATCGGCCGAAGCTCCTGTGCTGGACCATGAATCAAATCGCTGTGAATCTGGCATCGGCGACAAATCCTAACATATTCTAGTGCATATTTCTCAATGGTTGGCCAATAGTACCCAAGTCTCGTTATCTTCTTGGCCAGAGTAGGACCACTCAAATGAGACCTGCATATACCCTCATGTACTTTGTGTAAGGTTGTACGTGCTTCGTTGGTGTCGAGAATCTAAGGAGGGTGTCATCAAAACTATGACGGTAAAGGGTGTTGCTTATGATGGCATATCTTGTGACTTTTCAGATAAAAGACTTCCTCTAGTTATTAGACAGATTAGGTGGAAGGGTTTGGGACTTAAGGTAGTCATGAATGTGTTGGTACCAGGGAGAATCAGGACCAACAAGCTCATAGACCATCTCTGATTCTAAAATGTCATAGGTGGGGACCAACAGTTGTTCTACCAAGAACTCTAGGTGAGGCATATTGCTTGGAATGTTAAGGAGAGAGCCGATCATAGCCATTGCATCTGCTGTCTTGTTCTGTGCTCTCGGAACTTGCTCAAAATTCACTGCGTGAAAATATATTTGAAAGCTATCAACCATTCATTTGTAGGGCATTATTTTCTCATCCTTAGTGTTGTAGTCATCATTAACTTGGTTGATGACTAATTGAGAATCCCCATAGACATGCAGTGCTCTGATTTTCCATTTTATTGCCATACTAAGTCCGGTAACGAGTGCTTCATATTTCACCACATTGTTTGTGCATGGAAAAGCTATGCGGAAGGATTTAGGAATGGAATCTCCTTGAGGGGTGCTAAATAGGATTCCTAACCCTAAGCCATGATTAGTATGCAATCCATCAAAGTAGAGTCTCTAAGGTGACTTAGGTTTTGTATGGAATATTGACTCATCTGGGAAATTTGCCACTAAAGGGTGATCACTTTGTATAGGTGCGTCTGCCAGTTGGTCTACTATGAATTGTCCTTTTATTGCCTTTCTTTCTACATATTGAATATCATATTTGCTCAAGATCATTACCCATTTTTCTAGACATCCTGTTAATGCTGCATGACTCAGATATTTGAGGGGGTCAATTTTTGCTACCAACTGTGTCTCATGGCTCAACATATAACTTCTTAGCTTCTGAGCTACAAAGACAACTACTAGACAAGCACATTCAATTGATGTGTAATTCAGTTCATACCTGACCAATGTCTGACTGATATAATATATGGCCCTTTCTTTCTCGTCATGGTCGTTCTATGCCAGTAATGCCTCTAGTGCTAATGTAGTGGCCGAGATGTATAGAATTAAAGGATTTCCTTGAATGGGAGGCATAAGGACTGGTGGTGACAATAGGTAGTCTTTGATTAGCTGAAAGGATTCTTGGAATTTATTTGTCCACACAAAAGGGATTCCCTTGCGTAAAAGATATTGGAATGGTTGACACTTGTCGGCCAATTGTGCTATGAAGCGTCGAATAGATTGCACCCTACCTTGTAATGTCCAGAGTTCACTTATTCCTCTAGGAGGAGGCATTTCCATGATGGCTTTGAATTTGGCTAGATCGACCTCAATGCATCTTTATGGATTGACCTCAATGCCTCTTCAAGAAACTATGTATCCCAAAAGTTTGCCAAATGTTACGCCAAAGACACATTTCTTAGGATTCAGTTAGACTCTATATTCTTCCAGTCTCTTGAAAATTGTGTCTAATACCTTTAGGTGATCTTCTCTTGTCACTAATTTAGCCAACAGGTCATACACATAGTCTTCCATTATCTTATGCATCATATCATGAAAGATTGTGGTCATAGCCCTCTGATACATGGCACTTGCATTTTTAAGACCAAAAGGCATGACATTCTAGCAGTATGTACCTTAAGGGAAAGTGAATGCTATTTTATGTTGGTCTTCCAGGGAAATACAAATTTGATTGTAGCCTAAGAAACCATCCATGAGGGACATCATCTCATATCCTACTGTGATATCTATATTTGGCAATGGAAAGTCATCTTTTGGGAATGCTTTGTTTAAGTCTCTGAAATCTTTGCAGACACGGATCATTCCATTTGGCTTTGTAAATAGCACAAGGTTAGATATCCATTCAGCATAATCAATAGACCATATGAACCCGACATCTAGAAGTTTCTTCAACTCAGCCTTGACTAATAGAGTGACCTGAGGATGCATTTTACATAACTTCTGTTTAATTGTTTTGGCATTTAGCAATAATGGCAGATGGTGCAGAACCAATTCTGGGTGTAGTCCTGGCATGTCGGCATAGGACCATGTGAAGTTGATTTTACGTTCTGCAAATAATTTGTGAAATTTTGGTTTCTCTTCTTCAGTCAAGGATGCAACAAAGAGGACCATTTTGGGATGTTCTGCTATTGATATGTTGGCTTCATTGGTGTCCTCTATGAGCATAGCTAATTTCTCTTGAGTTCTGGGAAGAATGTCTAGTCCTCCATCTTTGGGTGCCTTAGAGAGGTTTTCACTCGTAGATACGTCCTTTGTTTTTACTCTTTTGTCATTAGAAGGTGCCTTTTAGTTTTCACCTAAAGACGTTTCATTTTTTTCTTTATTCTTATTTTTAATTTTGTGACTGGAGGATAGACCAGTCTCCCCTAAGTAAGCTGCACAATCTAGGTCAATGGTGAATCTAGCCTTGTGGTCACCACTGGGTATACCCTCATGTAATCCCATAAAATCTGCGATGGCCTCATCATTCTAAAAGGTGTCTAGGACTGGCGAGTCTTGTTGGTCCCAATTGATTAGTTGTGGGTAGACTAAGGAAATTCCATCGTCAACATTGGTGAATTGAGGGGAGGATACAAAAATAATGCAAATAGATTCAAAGATATTGAAGTTGAAGTTGTAATCATCCAATTCCACATCAGAATCTATCCAATATTCCCCTTCACTTGTCTCATATTCGTTGTCAAAGTAATGGGTGAAAGACTCAGAGTCGCGGGTATCAATATTATCTATCAATTCAGATGGATTTGAATGATGGTTATGAGGTTTAGATGGTGGGACTTGTATGTCATGGGGAAGGTAAATGGGACTGTGACTATTTGGTGCTTGATTGATTTTAAATGTTTGCCAAATTTTTTGTTTAGAGGTAAGCTCCCTAGCTTCAAGGAACAAATCATCAAGGCAACAGTCACTTAAGGATCATTGGGAGCCAAATTCCCACTCTTGGGAGTTGGTTTCAGTAAAGGTTTCCTTAACAGTCTTGATACTTTCCGAAGCATGCACGCACTCACTCAAAATTCCATTGGTACGTCAATCATCATTGTTGGGAAATCCATACCCTAATCCAAGATACTTTGGTATTTTGAAAGATTCTATGGGCTCTCTTAGTCCAGTCTTATGTTTGCCTAGGACACTAGTGCCATCGTAGCCTTTAGCCTTCATCATGTCATATCCCTTGCCATATTTCTTAATTGGTAATGGGGGTAGGTCTTCCATTTCCTTATAGAGCCATCCTATAATATCAACAATGTCCTCGTTACTCATGTCTCCCCATTTGATGAAAATCATTTTTGGTGGAACTTTGAAAATTTCTTTGAGTTCCATTCTAAAACATGGCTGACCATAGACCTTTGGAGACTTGGGTATTGTTGTGATGCTATATGCCATATGTAGTTTGAATTCTCCATAGCCTAGGTCCTAGATCTTGACATTAGACTCAACTTTAGGAAGTGAGGGAGATGGTGGCATGGTGGAAGTCATGGAAAAAGTGGACATGGAAGAGGATGCCAATGTGGATGGGTCAATGTACATAGAAGAAGAAGAGCTAGGAGCTTCTCAGTTGGTGGGCACTTAGTTTTTAGAAATACCCTTTAGGTTGGTACAATATTGAAAAGGGTTGTGGTCTCCATATATGGTGATTTCTATGCTGTCAAATGGGAATTTCAAGCATTGGTGATATGTGGAGGGGACGACCTTAAAGGTATGCATCCATGGGAAACCAAGCAAGATGTTGTAAGGTAATTCTAGATCTAGGACCTAGCAAGTTGTGTCCACAATGACTGGCCCAACTCTGATAGGAAGAGAAATAATGCCTCTAGAAGAGCGTTCTTCGTCATCATATGCTTTTATGACTATGTTCTTTGTAGGGTCTATGCATGCATCATAAAATCCTAGAGCCTTAACCAGTTTTAAGGAGCATATGTTCAATCTGCTCTGCCATCTACTAAAAATCTTATGACCTTATGCTTATGGATGAAAGTTTCGATATGTAGTGCATCATTATGGTTGGTCTTGGGTGTTGAATAATCTTGATTAGAAAAGGTGACATGATGAGGTGTAGTGAGGTATCCCACCATTGTCTCAAATTGGTTGACATCAATATCCTTAGGGACAAATGACTCTTGAAGGGTTTTATCTACTATAGCCTTATGTGTGGGAGAAATGCGAAGCAACTCAAATATGGAAATTTGTGCAGGGGATTTGCCTAATTGATCGATAAGGTTAAACTGACTCTTGGGTTGCCACTACTTTGCAGATGAGCCAGGTTGCAGTTGTTTAGACGGACTAGGTATGGTAATCTTAGGTTTCCTAGTAGAAGGTAGACCAACTATTGTGATTTTGCTGCTTTGAGTAGTGGCATTGCATTGAGGTACTTGTTTGATCGTGATGGTGTTGATGCATTCATCATTAGTTTGGACATTGTTAATGATAGGTCCACCAGAATAGTCATACTTAGCGTGGGCATAATTGACTTGATTATTATTCATCTTAGGACCTAACATGGAAGTGTTATTAGAACCATGGTCTTGTAGTGGGTTCTTATGGATGGTATGATAAACATTTGATGGAAATTGTGGTCCACCCAATTTGATTATTCTGCTTTCAATAAGGTCTTGCACAATATTTCTGAGTTGTCGACAAGATGATGTCTTATGTCCTTTAGCCTGGTGATACTCACAAAAAGCATTATCATCCCACCATGATGGTTTAAATTTCCTTGCTGCATATGGATTTGGTTCTTCAAGTGTGATGAGACCATTTTGGAGGAGATTTTTAAGGACATCCTCAATTGGTTCTCCCAATGCCGAGTATGTTTGTCTTTTTGGGAATTGTCTTGTTTGGAAAAATTATCCTTGACCTTGACTATTTTGACCATTTTGGTTGTTTGGGATGGCATTGGTAGGGGGTTTTAGTATCGTTGTTGGTTTTTTTTGTGGTTGAACCCCTTTCAGACCCAATACAGGACCCATAGTGTTGATAGCCTTGGCATCAACAACACTGTCATTGGTAACATGTTTATTTTTGAACCAGTACTTGTTTTTGTTAGTGGGTGAATTTACAGTTGTGTTCTTAGGACCATATTTTAGCTCTCCTTTTGCAATAAAAGCTTTCTCAACCTAGACACCCTTTTTGACTAGGTCTATGAAATTTGTGAAATAATGCACTTGCAATCCATATTTTAAGGGGCCTAGAAGTGTTTGAACGAACATGTCCACCTTTTCCTTTTTGGGTATGTCGATGTGACAACGACTAGCTAGACTTCTCCATTTTTGGAAAAATGGGATGAATGTTTCACCAGCGTCCTCTTGCGTGAGATTGCATAAGCTAGTAATAGATGTGTCCATGTCAATGTTGTACGAGTAATTTTTTATGAATTTGTGTTTAAGTTCATCCCATGTTTGGATATCCTTTTGAGTGGAGAACCATTCAAGGGAAAGACCTGCAAGACTTTTAGAAAAGAGTCTCATCAAGTATGTTTTTCATAGGTGATGTCCATATAGTTGGTCACGAATTCTCGGACATGTTAGATTGGATTTTCCTTTTACCTGTATTTGGTAAAATTAGGTGACACATATCTCGGAGGAAATGGTGGTATGTATAAGTTCATGTCAAAGGGATACACAGATAAATCATATGACACTTGTGATTTCTTGCCAGATATTTGCATGTTTTCTATGGTCTTCTCTAGATCCATCAACTTTGCTTGCAAGGCATCAATTATAGGGTCATTTGTGGCCCCATACATTGGATTAATTGGTACACCATGGGTCCCCATTTTTTGTGAGTGGACGTTGGTGTGTTGTTGAGGAATGTGTTGTGACATTTATGACTATTCTGATTTTCTTGTTGTTGGTATTGAAATTTTAGATTGGGGACATGTTGGTGGGTATGAATATGGGATGAGTATGTCAGAATGTGTCCCCCAACCATTTGGGTTGATATTCGGGGAATATGGCGACCATGAATATTTTGATGTGCGAATGATGCCATAGGTTGTGTGTTTTGATTGCCTTGTCCAAATTGTTGGGTTTGTACAAAAGGAATGTTTGTATTTTGTCCTTGGGAAGTGATGACATTAAGCTGTGTTGATGTGTTCACATTTTTTTGTGGTGCTTGAATAAAGATACATCATTACTTCCTCCCAAAGGATTATGTGAGGTACCAATTAGAGGATTTGATGAAGATGCACTCATGGTACTAGAGGTCATCGTAAATGGAGGGTTTGAGTGGCTTGATGATTCCCCCATGGCATTTACCGCAGTGGTAATTAGGGGATTGGAATAACTTGCCCACATTTTTGAGGACTCAAAGGTGGCTCCAGCCGATTGTGATGATATTGTGGATAGTGTAGGCAATGTGACAGATTGTGTTCCTCCAATGGATGTAGTGTTGATTGAATTGGAATTGTTTGAAATGTTGGAGGTAGCACTCATGGTAGTTGTGACATTTTGTGAGGTAGCATCCAAAAAGGTATTGCTTGTGGTGTTTGGAGGTTGACCACTATTAGACATGTTATGTGTATTGTTGACATTATAGTCAGGAGATGTCGATCTCAAAGTATTAATGTCGAACCCATGAGGTAATTTAGCTCCTTGACTTAAAAGTATAGCCAAATATCTATCTCTGTCATATAAGACCATTTGTTCTATGAAAAAGGCCACCTCTGGATCTTGTGCTGCTACCTCTAGGTTTTCCTCAAGTATTTGTCTATATTCATCCTTATGTAAGAATGGTTCAAAGGGTCTGTTTGATGAGAATGGTATGGTTATGAGAGGTTGAGTATTCGTGTTGCTAAATGGGTCGTCAAACATCCAATTTGGGTCATATGTGTGATTGGTGATGTTGGAATTGGAATCTTGTCCAAATTTTTCCATTTGTCTTTTCTTTCTTTGGAGTCTAGTTTCCACCATAAAAGAATATTGCTCAAATGAGAGTGATGAGAATGAAAACTAAATGCAAGGACGATGCTAGCCTATGTTTTTTTTTTTTTTGGATTTTGATAATAAGGGATGACAATGCAAGACTATGTTTTTTGGATTTTTTTTTGACTAAGGATTGAGATGATTAATGCAAAGTCAAGGTGCAAAATGATGACTAGGGTAAATGATATCAATGTAAAGCCTAAGTGAAAAATGAGGACTAAGATGGAAAATGAAAAGTCTAAGTTCAAAATGAGGACTAAGTTGGATAGTATTTGGAGAAAGGTTTATCTAACCACTCTAAACTTGACTTATGTCTCAATTTTGGTTATCAAAAGGACTTGCTAAGGAGACTAAGTGACAAGGTAAAAATGACAAGTGAGCCTTCCTAACCAGACTAGTGAGTTGGAGGTTCTCACAAAAGGACAATGACTTAAAAGAGGAGTAATGACCAAGTCCCAAGATAACCTAGTTTTAAAGACAATGGTTTCACAAAGTGAGGTGAGTGAGCCTAATCCAAATTCTACCAAGATAAATCCTAAGGACAAGTTTATGCTAAAAATGACGATTATGATGCCTAGGGAATGCAACTAAAGTTTTGAAAATTAACCCTATGGTGAAAATGCTAGCTAATGAATGCAAATGATGGACGTTTTGAGAAATTTCAGTTTTAGTTTCTAACAAATACTTTGTTGAAAAGATATTTGACAACAGGCTAAAATGTTTGGACTTGAAATTCAATCTAAAACAGGGTTTATTGTGTTTCCAAGAAAATGCGTCATTTGAGGTATCAAATGCGTTGTAGTGGTCAAATGCGGCGTTCCAGGTATCAAATGCGATGCAGTTTCACAAATGTGGCTTTTAAGATGTTAATTGCGGCTTAATATAGCAAATGCGGTGCAAGACAGACGAATGCAGTGTTTGGAGCAAAAATGTGTTTTATTAGAGCAGATGAGTTGCAAAGATTATCAAATGCAGTGCATCAGAGTGATTTCAGTTTAACAGATGCGGTGCAAAATGTAAAAAGTCAATTTTTTTGATGTTTTGGTCAAAACCCGAATTGTTTAAAGTTTGATTGTTTGATTCCAGATGTTTGAGTGTTGTTTTTTTTGTTTCAGTAACCAACAAACACTTGGAAAACATGATATTTTGAAAGTAATCAAACACAAAAGAGAACACGTACAATCCTATGGTTAAATTAGGACAGTATCTGCTAGATTCCACATGGGTTTCCCTAGCTGCATATCAGTAGCATCTGAATTCAAAAGCTTGGATGCACGGGATCCCCCTTACAATGCAATCTCTTCTCAGGCCAACGAAGCTTCCAACCCCCATGAAACTCCCATGGAAGATTTATCACCTCTACTACAAATTGCGAAGATGTGGATGCCTTCACATCGATCGGTGTTGTGCTAGCAAATAGAAGGTTTTTGGCTACTAAACAATGGATTTTAATTCGGGACCCCCATTCGAGTGGCCATACATGGGGCATAAGATTAAGCTCTACTTAGGAGGCACTCCATCCTGAAGAGGTTAAGCTCAATAGGGTTTTGGGGAGTACTACTTGGTTCGTATGACACATCTGCACTCATAATCTTAGGTTTTCCCTTAAGATTCACATTTATATACCACTCAGGGGTAGCTTGGATTTAGCTTTGTTTTTGATTTGAGTTGCTTAGAGGTGATGAAATCGCCTGGCAGGCCCAATTTCTAGAGGCAATAATCATTTCTTTTACACCCAAGATCGCATGACTGCGCAAGGGGAGAGGATACTTCAGTTATTGCATCAGGGTTACACAAAACAAAGTGGGTATGGATTTCTAATCACCTAGTTTTCACAGGGTGAGGGCATATTCACCTACCACTTTCAAACACAATCAGACAAAATTGAAAGCATGCTCATTTTAAATGCACCAAAAGAAATGTTATCTATTCTTAAAAGAACAAGCACAATGTTTTGAAATAATTCTTGGACACTCGAAACCTGCAAAAGAATAAGTTAAGAGTTTTATCAATTAGTCTTGGACCCACAAAATATAACTGCCACACGCTGCAAACAAAGATTAGTAACATGAAAAAACCCCTATGCTAGGCAAAATGTAGAAGAAAACCAGAATGTAAAACAACCAAGAACAAAAAACAGAGAAACCCGAATGCAAAATTTTTAAAGAAATTTTACTAGGAAAATGCGTCACAATAGAGTGATTGTGTCATGGTCCTGCATTCTGGTTTAATAGGAAAATGTGTCGATTAACTATTCAAATGTGGCTCGGTATGTCAAATGCGGCTTTCTCGACTGCGATTGCAGCTCAACAGAGCGAATGCGGCATTTAATCTGTCAAATGCGTCATGACGCAGCAGATGTGGCTTGACAAAGCATGGATGTGTCATTCTGTACCTATACCTACAAAAAAAAAAGATAGAAAACTAAAAATCGTACAAAAGCAACAAAAATAATAAGTCGGGTTCACCAATGTATCAATGGGTTATTTTTAGGTATTGTTAGCAGATTAGATTAATAAACAAAACCTAAAGAAACTATGAAATACATTGAAAGCTTAAAATACAAACAATTATACCAGATATTCGTTGCTTCCAGGATTCACCTCCATAGCACCTTCTAGCTTGCAGCATATGATTGTTGCCCTTAGATTTGTGTGTGTGAGAAAATGCCTATGACTATGTCCTATGCAAGTTTTGAAGGATTTGAATGACAAAATAAAGATTATGCCAAATTGACTATTCCTATGACTATGACAAATGACTATAATGCCTATGACAAGTAATCCAATTCAATAAACTAAATGCCAAATATGTGAGTAAAATCTAAGCATAAATATGTCAGAAAAACGAAGTGGTCCCAAGAATGTGAGAAAATTGGTATTTTATAGAAAATGCAATTTTGGATGGACGGACGAGATTAAAAGCTGACAAATCCTAAAATCAGTGGACGAGATTTCATGTGACAATCCCTAATTAGGGTTAGGGAAAAATCATTAAATGAGTGGTCAAGATTTCATTTGATAAAATCAAATCGACAGTCGAGAATAAATGTGACAATTAGTCAAAAAGATAAAGATTTTTGAAAATCAAGAAGATAAAGGCTGCTTGATTTGTAAGATTCAAAAAATCAAGAGGATAAAGGTTGAATTGAAAAGTAGATTTGGAAAATCAAGAATTTTCTCAATTACTTGATTTTTGGTAGAAGATTACCATTTCAAATTAAATAAATTCAAAATATGGATTTTGTGTGACAGTAAATAATCGATTTTCAGATTATTTACCAAAATGAAGTGACAGTTAATAAAATGGAATCATTTTAAATAATTTCATTTATTTAAAATGAAAGAAATGTTAAATTAGGTAATTAAATAATTAAAGATAATTATTTAATTTAGAGGATTATGATCGATAATTAAATACATTAATAAATTCATTTAATTATGAAGATTAGTGACATATTAAATAAATAAATAAAATTCATTTATTTAATAATTAGGAAGACATAAGGAATTAAATAAATTAAGAAATTTATTTAATTGTAAGAAGATAATAGACCCTTAGTGATGTATTGAATAAATAAATAAAATTTATCTATTTAATAATCATGAAGAATAAAGAGACATGAATTAATTAAATAATTATGAATTATTTAATTAATAGTCGAATGTGGACCAATGACATAATTAAATTTCACAATTATGCCAAGACGAAAGTGGTAAAATAAAGCTTGCAGGCCTAGGTCATTTTTATGTGTCTACATGTTTTATTTTGCTCTTTTGTCCAAGCAATAGGTTTACAAGCTATACAAATGCACATAGGTTTACTTGTAGTCCTCCCTTCTTTTATTAAATTTTGTCATTTCATTTGATTTATCTAGTTTAATTTCATTTTTATCACCTCTATTTTATCAAGGATCCTCTTGTTGGATTCCAAAACTATGGGTCTAAAATATTAGGACTTCTTCCTACCTTTAAGGTCAAGGATATGTCATCAAGAAGTTAAAACAAAGGTTCATCAACAAATTGTGAATGGTTAAAGGCTTACTTTAGGAGTAGAGAATCTCTTCTACACTTTGGGCTCAACTTAAACTCTGGAGGGTATTCCTAGAGCTATACCTTAATAGGTATTTGTAAGAGAGGGGGACCAACCACACTAGGGCTCCAAGTCACGAAGAGTCAAGAGTAGAGGGCTGTCCTAAGTTACCTCACTCTAACACATGTTTTAAGATGGGGATTGAGAATGAAGAGCACTCTCAAGTGCTTTTGTCACTCTACAAACCTAAAAATCTGATTGGGGCTAGATGAGTTAGTTTTTGGATTCCAAACTACACCTTAGACAACTCTTTGTCTAAGGACGACAACGTGGGTCTGGGACAACAATGTGGCACATTGGTGTCTCTCTGGCACATTGGCATCTATATGGCTAGAAAATGTAAGATATAGTAAGAAATACCAAAAACCTACTTAATAGCCTAGCTAATTGATTTTAATGAAAATAACAAAATGATAAAGTATGAAAAATAAATGCGGAAGTGATAAAGTAAGTAGATAAAAACTAAGGTGACGAATATCAACACACTGAAATGTCAGTTCACTAGTGAGCTCCACGCACACGTCTACCTACACACAAGAAAGAAAGGGAAAAATATTGGGGTTGTATAGGGGTTTGCCTTAGTCAAACCCCCGCTTTGGTGTTTCCACCTCCATGAACAACCAGAAAAGAAACAGAGTAGAAAGTATGATAAAGGAAATAGAAGGAAATACACTTACCTCTACAAAAGATAAAGGCTTCTCTATCAAATCACAATGCTAAAGTAAAGTGATGCTATACCACCTCCACCCAAAGGAACTCAAGGACAATGAAGGAAGAATGTAAGGTAATGAACTTGGAAAAGTCACCACAATTGTAGTAGTGATGAAGGGAGGTCTCACAAAACTCCAAGCTCATAGCTTCTATGGTAGAGCAACACATGCAAGGATGAAGTTGATGGAGTAACCAGTTGCTGCAATGCTTAATGGAGTTGTGAAAATGGAGTGCTAGATTGAATGATAATTTCTTTAGAGATCGAATGAGTGTGTAAGAGACATGAAGGAGATGAAGTGATAGTGAATTGAATGATTTGAAGGCCAAAAGGAGCCATTTTGGGTCATTTGGTCGCACAAAGGCATTACAATTTGACCCCAATGAGGTGTGTAACATCCCTGTAGACTCCAAAGGTAGGAATTTATCAAGGATGGTAGTGCATCGTGTAGACGTCCATGTGTCGTGCTTGCATCCTTGATGAAAATTCCCTCACCTACGCACAAAACACGCACCAAGTGGATGGAAGGCAGTTGGGTGATGTGGTTTCACCTTCAATTTTTATTTTCTAAGGTGAGGGTATGCAAAAGGGGAATTTACACAAGGGGTACAAATTTTCTCCTATACATTTTTCCCCCACTTTAGCAAGCATGAATATCAATAAGAATTTGGTAAAGTAGATCAAAGAGTTAGAAACATATACATGAATCATCAAGGAAGTAGACCACGATTTGGTGAGCTCGAAAGCGCAGGGTAGGTAAAGGACTCCACGGGTACTCTCTTCTGAAGAGGTTTAAACAAAAGGACTTCATAGCTCCATAGAAATACGAAGTTGCACAAAGTACACCGAAGGCCCACAGACCAACAATAGACAAATCTTGTAGGATGCAAGTGATTTATAGGCCCTCGTACTTAAAAAAAAGAAATTCCCCCAAGTACTCTCTCATGAAGGAATCCTAGTGAAATGGAACTCTACAAAGTTAGATTGGAAAGTGACTTTATAGGCGCACTTGCAAAGAAACATGTTAATCCATAGATAAAACATGTCAAAAAATATAAAGCAACTACACAGGAAGACAAGCAGATGATCATATAGATAGCCAACAAAGTTGAAAATATTTCAAAGGGGTCCCTTGGGAACCCTTCAAAAGAAGAGGGGTCCACTCAAGGGACACGCTGTTTGAAAGTGAGAGAATATTTTTTTGCAAATCGATTCAATCATCAAAGAATTTGAAAGGAGGAAAATGCCCCCTCGTGAGGTAAAGATTGAGGATTTTCTCACAAGAAAAGCTAGTCCCTCCTTGGAGGAAAGTTATTCAAGTTCTTTCTTTGTGAACCCATGACAAAGGAAACACACTCTACTAGGGGTTCAAGTTGAGAATGCAATTTTTGAAAGAAGTTGTAAGGATTTTCGAGAAAATATTCGTTGGCAACAAATGCATTTTCTAAAAATTGAAGTTGTTATGGTGGTGGTGTTGTCGCACACACAAGGGAGAACACCACAACATTACAACCCAAGAAAAGAAGAGAGAAATATAAAAGAGCAAAATTGAAATAGCGCATTACGAACAAGAGATATAGGGGTGGTCTAATATTTCAGGGTCAGAGCTTCTCATACATATATATAAGTATAATAATAGTATATTAATGAACTTTCATCAAGCCCCTACTATATCAGACCATGTGAAGAATGTACGAGAAAACAAAGTAAAAATAAAAAAATGGGTCAACATGGAAGGGAAGCCTAAATGATCCCAACACTTTTCATCATCCCCAATTTTCTGAAAAATCAACACATAATAGAGGAAGAATGATGCCAAAAATAGAGAAGTTTTACAGCACATAATCACTCCTATATCTAAGCACCTACAAGGGTGAAGAGGGTCATCTAAGAACACACAAAATAAGCATAGGGGAACACATCACAACACACACACATCTAATCTAAAGGGAAAGAAGAGGCACCCCGCTAACACTCATCGACCAAGAGGTCATCCGCTTCCCAATCTAGATCATTATACGGGGAAGGAAGAAAAGCTTGCAATGGTGGAATATTAAGGGGAGAAATTTTCAACCCTGCTGCAACAAGGGCCATGGAAGGAGACTCTTCGAGGTCTCCTCAACTCAGTTCTTGTGGAGTAATGGTTAACGATTTTATGTAAATCACTATAAAGGCCGAGACCTTGTCCAAAGAGTTAAACATGCACTTTATGAGAGTTCCATGTGTTACCTCAATGGGTGAGGAAGGCGGTGCCCAAGATTCACTACTAGGCTCATCGAACAACTCAGGAGTAGTGAAAAACTCAGGGGACATTGAAATTGGCTCTATCACAAGGATGACATATGCTAATGCAGGATCACCCTTTGAAGAAGGTGGGATCCTCTTACGCCCTTCTTTGCTATAAGGGCCAACCTCCACCTTCTGCTTTGTCAGAGGATGTGAACTCCCCATAGATGAGGCAAGAGGTGTGGAGGAGGAGGAGAAAACTGTGGCAGACACCACTAAGGTGTTCAACATGTCCATGGGTTTAGGGAATCACAGGATGTCTGAAAGGGACATCAAAAGAGGTGGCTTGACTGAAGGAGCGATAAAAACTTGCACCTTTTTAGGGTTAGGTGCATTCAGAATCACATAAAGAGCCAGAAGCAAAACTAATTTAGATTGAATTGAGGCAGAGGGGACATGAGAGAAGGAAATAGGAGGCCTTGAAATAGGGGTGATTGGATCCCCTTCTTTCCTTTATAAAGTAGGAAAACTTAGCTGTCAGAGCCTTTCACCAATGCTTGCACTCAGGCACAAGGCAGTTTTTGTGACTCTAGGAGCCAGTGGCGAGGAGTTGGGAAGGAACATAAGGCTCCTACTTAGCCATAGGAGTTTCCATCACAACCATCTCTGATGGAGGGATAGACTCCTAGATGGGAGTAGGAGGAGGAGATTGAGAGATAGTGGGGGGAGTCGACTTTAGCGACTCGGTAGCAGGCCTCTTCCCATTCACTGCTTTGGGAGCAAAAGTGGTAGGAGTCCACAGAGGCCGAGACATAGTGGATTCCTCACAAGGCCCTTTCCTCCTACCGTAAAGGTAGGGACAAGGTCCAAGAGGCATAGTAGGAAGGTCTGATATATTGATCTTGGATTTACGCCAAGTAGGCACCATCAGACTTCTTTTGTAGAAATCCAAGAGTAGACATCCAAAAATCTTCTTCTAAAAGAAGAACAGAAGAGGATCCTCGAGGACGGGAATGCCTCTCCTTTCCCTTTCAAGAAGAGGAGGCAACATGTTTTTGCATTACTGGATGGGTCACTTTCAGTTGTTCCTTACCCCCGGTCTTATACTTCACATAGTTTTAGTAAAGTAGGTCCGTTCTAGGGGGAAGAAAACTGACCGAGATAGGCCAAAAATGATCCAATGAATAGCCCCCATGGGATACCAATGATTGATACCTAGTGTCATGCATGATGTGCACGACACGTTCGTGGGAGAATTTTAAACATTTATAAATAACGAAAGCGATTTTGTTTATGATAGCTAGCCATGAGATACCTAACTTCACTCTAAATAAATTGGATTCTAGAATGATGTTGAAGGTTGTATTCACAGCCCTAGGTCCAACTACGACAAAAAGAGTTATTGAGCCATACAGCTTAAGGGAGAGACCATCGTTAGTACAAATGGTATACTTTGTTTCTTCATACTTCTCCTTCTACAATGAATTTAACCACAATGTCTCCTTTGTAATAACATTCACTCAACTTGCGGGTTCAACCAAGACCCCTATCACAATGTTCCCGTTGAGGCGAGTGGGAATGTAGAGGGGAGAGGGTTTTTTATTAAAGGGCATATCCTAGGAGGTGAATGTCACTAGTGAACTAATCGCAGGCTGTGGGGAAGGAGTAATCGTGACCATATTAATGTACGCCAAGGGCTGAGTAGAAGAATTAGAGGGGTCAATAATCATATTAGTAGAGTGAGACATAAATGGGTCTATGTATATTTGCAATTCACTATTGGCCTTTGCCACTAATTTATTTGCATTTTGTTTCATCCCATCGAGACAAATGGTACCATCATCAATGCGATCCTGTATCTCATGATGCAGGTGCATACAACGTTCGATATCATGTCCGTTAACCCAATGGTATTGATAGAAAGCATTTTCATCATACCAATTAGGATAAGGTTCCTTGAGAGGTCGAGGGTTTTCCAATGTTATGATCTTATCCCTCAATGTAACTTTTGCAAGATGGAAGAATAAAATTTTGCTAACTTTGTAAAATTTTAGTTGCATCTGAGGCCATTATCATTTGTTGTGGCTACTACATTCACAACTTTACCTTTTCTTGAGATAGATACAATAGATTTTCCTTCTGAACGAGAGCATGAGGAGGATCCCTCGAGTTGAACTACCGTTTGTTGATATTCTTGTAACATGACACATAGATGTGTGAAAAAAGGATATTTCAAAAGGACAAAATTTTCTTGCCAAGGTCTCTATAGGTTACCTATGAACACCTTCTACACATCATAATCGAGCAGCGGGTACGAGATCTATGAAAAGAGCACTTGGTATCACGTCATGAAATCAATTATCTTCTTGTAATCCCCCTGCTTACATCAGATGAGATTTGAGGTCATCTTCAGACCGATGTTAGCTTGGAACAGTCGGCGAAACTAATTTAAAAGTTGATCAAATGAAAATATAGAATTGTCGAGCAAGGAACAATACCACTGGAGTGTTGTATCCTTGAGAGATCGAGAAAATAATTTTAACATAAAAAGTGTCATGATGGAAGAAGTCTGTACACATGGAATTAAAGGTAGCCACATGTGTTTGTGGGTCCCCTTTGCTGCCATACTTCTCAAATTTGGGAATCTCCATTCCTTGTGGGAAGGGAGTACTCAGGATTGCTACCAACAATGGGCTATGTTGGAAAAAGGGTTGAAAGATAGGATGGGAAAAGGCCTAGGAAAGGCTCACCAACTATTTTTTCATTTGACCCATGTTCTGGAGAAGGGTGTTAAAAACAAGGTTAGAAGATGACAAAGGACCAGTGGAACCTCTGAAACACCACCACCAGAACCACCTCCGAAGCCACCTCTGGAGCTACCACTGTGATCACTACTAGAGCCACCACCACTAGTAGGGCCTCCATACCTCCACTACCAATACCACCACCATGGCCTCCAACAAAGCCTCCACTACCAAAACCACCACCACTCATTCCACCGGAGCCCCCACTACTAGAGGCAATAGGAGGGGTGAAATTGAACCAAAGGGGTATTCTACTCACCTTAAAAGTGTTAGGCCTTTGAGAAGCAGAAGAGACATTGATCGAGGGCCTTGTTTCATCCATTCATATAGATGTGGTGGGCATTGAAATTCCTATTTGTCTTTCATAGGCATCAAGTGCTTCCACTTGGGTTGTACCCAATCTAGGCCTATACGAAGGGATGTAAGTTTCAGTTAGATTGGAAAGGCATCATAAAAACTCTATGCCTATTTGATCCTTGCCTAAAAAATGTCTCACTTCAATAGTAAGCCTAGCGACTCTTGCCATGCTTGGTGCTTTTTCTAAGTGATTCACAAGGTCTAGCAATCTATTATCTAATGCCAAAATGTTTTCTGCAAGAATATGCACAACATCATCCTTGTCTATGGATGAAGCCGTAGGGGATGCTAGAGGGGTAGGCATGCGAGTGGTCTCTTCCGTGAAATCCATCTCATCAACATGACTTGTAGGAAAACTAGTGGTATGGTCAGTAGGTAAACCAATGGAAAAGTTGGAGGTGAAACTAGAAGTGACCTTCATCTTTTCCATCGGTAGGTGTCTCACGCTTCTCCTAACAATGTACCTTGAAGTCACAAATTGGGTTGTGATGCTTATAAACCTTCACAACACTCAGGGTTACAACAACCACTAGGTGTAAGGGAAAAGTCTCAACATAGGCGAATGGATAGACATTGTTCATGTTGGGTTCACCAAAAATGTAAGAGAGGGGGACCAACCACACCAAGGCTCTAGGTCATAGAGAGCTGAGAGCAGAGGGCTGCCCTTAATTACCTCACTCTAATAGATGTTTTGGGATGGGGATTGAGAATAAAGAACACTCTCAAGTGCTTCTATCACTCTATAAACCCGAAAATATTATTGGGGGTAGACGAGTTGGTTTTTGGAGTCCAAACTACACCTCAGATAAACTCTCTGTCTGAGGAAAACAATGCGGGTCTGGGATGAGAGTGCAATGTGCTGGCATCTGTATGACTAGAAAATGTAAGATACAATAAGAAAATCCAAAAACATACTAACAACCTAGCTAATTGATTTTAACAAAAATAACAAAATGATAAAGTATGAAAAGTAAATGCAAAAGTGATAAAGTAAGTAGATAAAAACTAGGGTGACAAATATAAACTCACTCAAATGCCAGTTCATCAATGAGCTCCAGGCACATGTACAGCTACACACAAGCAAGGAAGGGAAAATTGTTGGGGTTGTATAGGGGTTTTCCTTAGTCAAACCCCCACTTTGGTGTTTCCACCTCCATGGACAACCATAAAAGCAATAGAGTAGAAAGTATGATAAAGGAAATAGAAGGAAATACACTTAGCACTACAAAAGATAAAGGCTACTCTATCGAATCACAATGTGAAAGTAAAGTGATGCTATACCACCTCCACCCAAAGAAAATCAAGGCCAATGAAGGGATAATGCAAGGTAATGAACTTGGAAAAGTTGCCACAACTGCAACAATGACGATGGGAGGTCTCACAAGACTCCAAGCTCACAACTTCTATGGTAGAGTAACACGTGCAAGGATGAAGTTGATGGAGTAACTAGTTGTTGTAATGCTCAATGGAGTTGTGAAAATGGAGTGCTAGATTGAATGAGAATTTCTTGAGAAATCAAATGAGTGTGTAAGAGATGTGAAGGAGATGAAGTGATAGTGAATAGAATGATTTGAAGGGAAGAAGGATTTGTTTTGGGTCGGTTGGTCACACAAAGGAATTACAATTCAATCCCAATGAGGTGTGTAATGTCCCTGTGGACTCTAGAGGTAGGAATCGATCAGGGATGGTAGCACACCACATAGATTTCCATGCCTTTTGCTCACATCCCTGACGAATCCGCTCACTGACACACAAAAAATGCGCCAAGTGGATGGAAGGTAGATGGGTGATGTAGAATTTTTCCTTCGGATTTGATTTTCAAAGGTGAGGGTATGCAAAAGGGGAATTTACAAAAGTGGTGCAAATTCAATCCTATATAGTATTTAAATCAGTTAAATATAATACGAATGTAACAAATAATAGCTATACCCAAATATATACTTGACCCCTATTTCTATCACTAAGTCAAGATCAACTAGCTACACGATACCTTTATATAGTTAATGACACACCTTGCAAATTCACCTATAAATATCAACTTCATTATAATCCCTAAAGATATTCATATTTATAATTTTTTATATAGTGGCAAGGTGTAGGCATGCATGTTTAGATTCTTTGATCATTTAATAGGTTTAGTTTAATTAAGGTTTATTCCCTAGTTTGTGATACCAAATAATGAACATGTATGCTTTCAACCAAACCCAATTTACTCCTACAAACAACTAGAATAGAGATGGATTTAAATGAAAGCGTTTGATAATAAATCAATAAGGAATGGTGCCTACTCCATGAGGAAATAGAGTCAATAGAGCTAAATTTACACTTAAATTCTAACCAAAGAGTATAAAAACCCATATGAAATAAAGGAATGGTTGTTGCAAAATATTTAAAATATATAAAGTGTTGTCAGACACACACACACCAATCTCCTATTATATTCATGCTAGCAAATGTGGCAAGAGGAAATACATATTTGTGAATTCAATGTTCCCCTAAATTTCTACAAATAACCATGGGGATATACCACTACAAAATATGTATAATATAAAACCCTTCTTACACTATTACAAAGAATATCCCTCATTTAAAGTTCAAACATTCAAATTTTGATGCCCTATACTACTATGTAGATACAACAAACCCAAAAATTAATTCAATGACCAATTATTTGAGTGAGTCCTCTTTTAAATTATTATAAATTTATGTCATTTAACTCACATGAGCCTTGAGATAAAGAAACTATGTGTGAAATGAGGAGACCTGTCATCCCGTAGTCACAACTACTACTGCATCATATTTGCATCTCAAATTATGTGAAAAATAACTGCAAAATATTGAAATCCATGTGAGAGGCACACAAAAATACATTCTTATTCTACAAATCTATTTTTATTTATTAATCCCCTAGATCTTATATGCTAAGGTGTGAAAAAAGCTAAGATTTTTTTTACAAATGTGGCTAGGAGATGAGATGGAAGTATTAGGCCTAAAAACCTTAATCACTATATTAAATGCAATACGAGTCAATTATCTTTTAATTCATTTGAATATGCATCTTTTAAAATAAATAATATTTTTTGGGCATGATCAAATCTAATCTAGTAGTTATAGAGCTTCATTTGAAAGTCTAATAAATACACTTAGGAAACTTTCTGAGAGCAGTGATGTAGCATTGTAAATTGTCACCCTTGACAATTTTACACTATGTTTTGCTCTCACTTAATTTATTGGACAAAACCCCTAATTTCCTAAATTATGCATTCCATAACCTATTTTTAACAATTACCGACAAATTGCAAGTGGAAAAAAAATGCATTTATCTAATACTTTGGCCCTGACACGTTAATGTTTGAAAAATAATGTTGGGACACATACACCCTATGATGAATAGGTCCCATTATGGCGAAAGTGTTTCCCTATTTTTGCTTCAAATTCAAATATGTAGGTGTTGGAACTTTATTATTTACAATTCAAGTGTCCAAAGTTTGATATCAAGATTTAATTTGCGAGAAATTTAATAATTGCATATAAATACCTAGTTATTGCATCATTTCAAGTCTAATAGAGGAAAATCTAGAAACTATTAGAAAATTTGGTGATTGAGAGCATTATCAAGCAAGTCAAGAGTAGATTTCCAATGATTTATTGTAGCAATTCAAGATCCAAGCATCATGTCAAATCATATGTGAGTTTATGCATGTTTTTGTTATCATTGTTTGTGAAGTCTAACCCTTTATAGGTCTCCAAGCAATTCAAGTAATTCAAGCAATTCAAGAAAGCAAGATTCAAACCTTGAGGATATGTGCATGACTTTAGTCCTCTAAGAAAGCCATTGAAGGGTGGTGAGTTGCAACACTTTGTTGATTCATCATTGCTTCCTATCATTTATCTTTTCTAGCATTGACATTGCCATCATGGTAGTGGAAACATAAACATGGGGTTTGACTAAGGCAAGCCCCTAAATGGCACAACCCTTCCTCTCTCTTTGAATGTGCAGGTTTCAAGTTTGAGGGATATTGGAGGAAGTTTAAAGATTAATTATCCATTGTTGCAATCAAAACCCTACACCTTGACAACTCACGAAAAACTTACAAAAATATCTGACAAATTTGCAAGTAGAAATGGAAAGCTCTGATCTGGCACCAAAGGACTTGGAAAATAGATCTAAAATCCCTTTATAAGGACACATATTCCCTATGGTGAATTAATCCCTTGAAATCAACCCCAAAATTCTAGGATAGGTGCACATACCTCTTCCTTTCTCAAATTTATTTTCAAAATTTCTGTTACAGTTTCTTAGTTGTCAAAATCTTGGATTTTCAAATTAGGGCACATAATTTAATTAGGTTAATTAAGGAAAATCAATTCCAATCAATTTATAAGGCTCAAAAGGATCAAATCTAGGTCTGATTGGCTCACCTTCATGGTTGAAATTCAATCTAATCACCTTGTTGATTTGCATCCTAATGTTCTCTTGAAAAAGGATTGAGTTAGTGTTATATGAATTAGACCTAGGATCCCTTTTTAATAAAAACATTTTGGTGAACCCAACATGTTAACATTATATACCTTTTGAAATTTGAAGAAGTTGATCCTAGATCTAGGTTTTACAATGCATTGTTTTGCATTATTCATTTAGGCATTCATTTTTGCATCACCATTGAAAAATATGTATAATATAAAACCCTTCCTAAAATATTACAAAGCATATCCCCTCATTTAAAGTTCAAAACATTCAAATTTTGATGCCCTATAATATTATGTAGACACAACAAACCCAAAAATTAATTCAATGACCAACTATTTGAGTGAATCATCTTTTAAAATATATAAATTTATGTCATTTATTTGAGTCTAACAACTCATGGGAGCCTTGAGATAAAGAAACTATGTGTGACATGAGGAGACCTGTCATCCCCTACTCACAACTACCAATGCATCATTATTTACATCACAAATTATGTGAAAAATAACTACAAAATATTGAAATCCATGTGAGAGACACACAAAAACACATTATGAATCTACAAATCTATTTTTATTTATTAATACCCTAGATCTTATGTGCTAAGGTGTGAGAAAAGCTAAGAAATTTGTTATAAATGTGGCTAGGAGATGAGATGGAAGTATTATGCTTAGAAACCATAATCACTATATTAAATGCAATACAAGTCAATTATCTTTTAATTCATTTGAATACACATCTTTTAAAATAAATAATATTTTTTGGGCATGATCAGATCTAATCTAGTAGTTATAGAGCCCCATTTGAAAGTCTAATACTTACACTTAGGAAACTTTCTGAGAGTAGTGATGTAGCATTGTGAATTTTCACCCTTGACAATTTTACACTATGTTTTGCTCTTGCTTAATTTATTGGAATTAATATTCCATAACCTATTTTTAACAATTACCAAAAAATTGAAAAAAATAAAAATGCATTTATCTAATACTTTGGCCCTGACACCTTAATTTCTGAAAAATAAGGCTGGGACACATACACCCTATGATGAATAGGTCCCATTATGTAAATGTATCCCCCTATTTTGGATTCAAATTCAAATATGTTGGTGTTGGCACTTTATTATCTACAATTCAAGTGTCCAAAGTCGGATATCAAGATTTCTAGTGATCTATTGTAGAAATTCAAGATCCAAGCATCATGTCAAATCATATGTGAGTATATGCATGTTTTTTTAATCATTTTTTGTGAAGGCTAACCCTTTATAGGTGTAATCAATGGAAAATCTCAGATTTGTTAAAGGGGTTAGCACAATAACAATAAAATCCATTGAAATAACAAAGCACAAAGGAAATAAACATGAAAACAAAAGGAACAAAGTTACCCTAGGTCTTCATCTTCCATGCTTCACCTTTGTTACACCTCCTAGCTTGCAGTAAATAGAGATGCCCTCAGATTTGTATGAGCAACTATGAAAAATGACAAGACTAAAGCAAGTTTTGAAGGATTTTATTAAAAGAAATGACTTGACAATAGACTACAATGAGAATGACTGCAAATGACAATGACCATGAGTTGACAAAAAATGAGCATGAAATGGAGAGAGAGAGGTAAATGAGAACAAAATTGCCATTTTATAAAAACTGCAATTTTGAATGTGTGGCCAGGATGAGAAGATGACAAATACCCTAGAATCAATGGTCAAGATTGAATGTTGTAGTATGAATTAGGGTTAGGTCAAAATTAGGACAAATGATAAAAAATGAATGGCCAAGATTGAATTATAAGATAATTCAATCAAGGGCTGAATTTAAATGAGATGTCAAGAGATAAGATTTGATTTAGAAGATAAGATTGGCACAGATAAAGAGGTTGCTGGAAAAATTAAATAATAAAAATTATTTAATTTAGGTGACCAATGAATAATTAAATAATAAATATATTATTTAATTATAGAGGAATGTGACAAAAAGAATCATTTTGAATTAAATAATGATTTAATTCAAAATTCAAGAGAGTGGACCAAATTAAATAAATAAAATTTATTTAATTTATGAGAGAAGAGGCTAATGAATAATTAAATAATTAAAATAATTATTTAATTATAGTGAATAGTGGACAAAAATTAAATAAATTAGAATTTATTTAATTTTAAAAGAAGGGGACTTAATTAGTGACGTAATTAAATAAATAAAATTTATTTAATTAATCAAGGGAGAATAAAGATAAAAATGAATTAATTAAATAATTAAAATTATTTAATTAATAGAAGAATTATGACTTTAGAAAATAATTAAATAATTAAAAATTATTTAATTATTAAGAATGAAAGGGGCAATGTTGAATAATCTAAGAGTTGCAAGCCTAGGACAATTTTATGTGTCTACAATAGGTCTCCAAGAAATTCATGCAATTCAAGCAACTCAAGAAAGCAAGATTCAAACTTGAGGATATGTGCATGACTTTAGTCCTTCTAGGAAGCCATTGACGGGTGGTGAGTTGCAACACTTTGTTGATTCATCATTGCTTCCTATTATTTGTATTTTCTAGCATTTACATTGCCATAATGGAAATGGAAACACAAACACAGGGTTTGACTAAGGAAAGCCCCTAAATGGGACAACCCTTCCTCTCTCTTTGAATGTATAAGTTTTAGGTTCGAAGGAGATTGGAGGAAGTTTAAAGATTAATTATCCATTGTTGCAATCAAAACCCTACACCTTGACAACTCATGAAAACTCACAAAAGTATCTGACAAATTTGTAAGTAGAAATAGAAAGCTTTGATCTGGCACCAAAGGACTTAGAAAATAGATCTAAAATCCTTCTACAAGGACATATATTCCCTATGGTGAATTAGTCCCCCAAAATCAACCCCAAACTTGCAGGATAGGTGCACAAACCTTCGCCTTTCTTAAATATATTTTTGAAATTTTTGTTACAATTTCTCAGTTTTCAAAATCTTGTATTTTCAAATTAGGGCATTGAGTTTAATTAGGTTAATTAAGGAAAATCAATTCCAATCAATTTCTAAGGCTTAAAAGGATCAAATCTAGGCCTGATTGGCTCACCTTCATGGTTGAAAGTCAATCTAATCACCTTGTTGATTTGCATCCTAATGTTCTCTTGAAAAAGGATTGAGTTAGTGTTCTATGCATTAGACCTAGGATCCCTTTTCATCAACACATTTTGTTGAACCCATCATATTAACACTATATACCTTCTGAAATATAAAGAAATTGATCCTAGAGCTAGGTTTTGCAATGCATTGTTTTGCATTATTCATTTAGGCATTCATTTTTGCATCATATAAAAGACATAAAAATTCAAAAAATTGCATATAATTTTGCATCATAGGTTGCAGTAGGGTTAATTTCAATCATTCTAGGTTAGATCTACATTCTAATTACATCTACAAATTTGCATTTTTTCATTTAAATTTGAAAAAAAACTTGAAAGTGTTCATTGCATGCATTTAAGTATCTTGCATATAGCTCAAAAAGAGAAAAATTGCATTATTTGTTTCAAAATTACATCAACATCATCATTTTTAGATTTTGGCATATTAGAATCAGCCAATTCATGCATCTTAGATATGGAAATTGCATTTGCAATTTTATTTTATTGTTTTAAATTTTTTCAAATTGTTGCACACTTGCATTTTGAATTACATTTTCACAAATTGAGAAAATTTTGAAAAAATATTTACTGCCAGACTTGTTTGCACACAGAACTAAGATCCTTAAAAATTATAAAACATAATAAAATTTTGAATTTTGCAAGAACGTGTATAGGAAATAGTCTCCCTAGGCAACTTAGTCCTACCAAATTGAGCTCAAATTCACTATGCAAAACCTCCTCTCTGGCATTTGCCCAGATCTGGCTTAGTTTGTGCATATCAATCTTGTAAGTTCTGTATGTTTTGCTAAAATAATTACTAGCTTTATCCATAGGGCATCACATCATGTTCTCATTGCAAAAATCTTGTGTTGTCATAATTCATGTTCTATTGTTAGATCTTGTTAAACATTTCAAGGAATTTTTTTACAAGCATGTCAAAATGAGTTTATTTCTCCTCTTTTGTTATTTTTGTTTATCCCTCTCCCACTATCTCTCTTATGTGTGAGGTTAGTTTGGTGAAAGATAATGTAATCATTGGTAATCATGAAAATCATGATTGTTCTTCTCTCAATACCTTGCCTACTTATGAAGAGGTATCTTGATGTTAGAAGATCCAATCATTGAGTATCATGAGAATCTTGTTTGTTTCTCGCCCTACCTCTCCTACTTGGGAAGATGTTATTGGAAAAGAGGATGAAATCATTGATACATTTATTTCAAATACAATAAGATGTATTGAATAGATGAAGATTCTAAGGTAACATTAGATTCCCCTTTGATATTAGATACGCTTTCATTATTGAACTTCCTAAAAGTACTCTAATTATTGGACCCCCTAAATCACCTCTCATTATAGGACCTCCTAAATCTCATGGACATATTCTAAATTTTGTAAAATAGATCACTAGTATTCATGTGTCAAAGCAACCAAGTTATCACACAATTGCTCACACATATAATACTAGAAATAATAAGCCAACACAAAAAATGCCAACATCCATCCCATTACCTAAACCATACCTCTCACCTGCACCTAACATTCTGTGACATAGTGGTAAAGAATATGATCTTGTAGAACAATTTCATGCCACTCCTACTAAGATATTTTGTGGGATTTAATTCAAACATCACCTGTTTATCATACTATACTTTAGAATGCTTTGCAGAAAATTATTTTCCCTCCTAGTGCACAACCAAATGATGTAGCATCTTTTCTCAAGAGTATGAATTTGAGTAATTTGGACAATTTCTTTCATCAAAATGAATTACCCCCTTTAAAAACACAAAAATAGAATGATTCCTTGATGTTAATGGTTGTTATAAACAAGATTGGGATTAGACATACCATTATCAACAATGGTTTAGGGCTTGATGTTTGTAGTGTTAATATTTTGGACAAAATTGGAATGGATAAGACTAAAATTCAACAAGCTAATTTATCTATCTATGGTTTTGATAATGCGGGAAAACAACCACTTGGTGTGATTACATTACCTGTCAAAGTTGGTAATATTGTGTTACAAACTACCATCCATGTCATGCCCCATGATCTTTCATATAATCTTCTCTTGGGTAGAATATGGATTCATGAGATTAAAGGAGTGCCTTCAATGCTTCATCATTTAATGAAATACACATACAACAATAAGGTTTGCGTGATAAAAGCTTATCCTAAATTTGAAAATTATTTACAAATTGAAACAAGAACAGAGAGTCCTTTTAGAACCCAACTTCAAAATTGGAACTATTACAAATTCAAGATAACAATGAGTTTCTTTCATTGGTGGAAAAGTTGTCAGATGATGATTGGGGATCATTATAATTTACACATAAATTCATGGGGGAATACAAGATCACACAATCAAAATTGCAAAAATAAAAAGAAGCTGCAATCATATCAACGCTCTCTATCATTGAATCATCAAAAACATCTGATTCCATAATTTCTAGCAAGGAGGAAAACACAAAGTACACATCTACATATGATAAAAGTGATTATGAAAAATGTGGATTGAGGAAGAGAAGAGGTCGATGGTCGAATTCCTTTAGAGAACTATTGAGCTCATGGAAAAGATGAAGAAGGATAATGAGAATAAGGTTAAGCATTTGGAAGGGGAAATTGGTAAAATCAGGGAAACTATGAAAACCATAATGGAGCATAGCCATAGAGTTGTGAATTCAAATGCTACTATCTTGGGTACTGTGGTGGAGAAGCTAGAAAATATCTATTAGGGGTCACTATTTGTGGATTTGGAAGTTGACAAGGATAAAATAAAGAAAGAGGATTTCCCTTCGAAGAGGACTAGAGCCAACCTAAAGAGAAAAGCAGAGTCTTCACCTCAGGAGATCCAGGATCTGAAAAAGGCGACCTAGGAGATGTGCAACCTTGAAGCTGAGGTTGCTGAAACATTAAAGTCCTTAGCTTAGCTTTGGTTGTGTTTGGTGCTGGATTTTTGTTGGATTTTTGCCAATCCTTGGCTGGTAGTTGTTGTCCTTTATTGCTTTTTTTCTATGTTTCAAATTTTCTTTTTTGTGTACTCTAATGACATATATTTTTCAAGTTTGTAAACTCTGTGGTCTCAGGTCCCTGTAAAACCAATTTTTTCCTTTATCAAAAACTAGGTACAAGACTTTATTTACACCAACACCCCGCTAAGTGCAAATTAAGTAGTAGATTATTATGAAAATGACACAAGATGCAATGAATGGGTCTCAAATATGAGGCCATGTTAGGTACCCATGTACATATGCAAATGAAATGACAATGAAATCTCTCACAACTGGAGAAAAGGAGAAAATAAAGTGGGAGAAAAATCCTCCCCAAAAGAGAGATGAAATAGAAAAAATAAATGCTCTTAATGAAGAATGAGATGGCCAAAACCCCATGTGAGGAAAAAGATGCCCCCATAAGAGAGAAGAAGAGAGACACTGCAGCCCCCCCTCAATGTTGAGTCTCTTGCAATGATGGTAGAAGCTCGACATTGAATGCTGAAGATGATCCCAAAGTGTCGAACAACATTCCTCCCCTTAGGAAGAAACAAAACCATGATAGTATGCAGGATGTTAGGAATATGGATAATGTGTGATGTCTCTAAAGCATGCTCAAGCATCTCCATGTCGATGCCATGAAAAGATATCACACTAAAAATAGGCGTTCTAGACCACACTACTAAAGAGGAAAATTCAAAATCTAGTAGAGATGAATTTAGAACACAATCCAAAGACAATGATATCCCCTTTAAAGACAAAGAAACCTCCTCCAAATGCTGTCCAAAAGAATCCACAGTCATGTCAAACTACAAAGAATGATCATGTAGATATTAAACAAGAGGTTCAATGTGTTCCCTTGCAACAACTGAAGAAGGAGATTCTCCATCAAAGAGAAACCGATGTCTCTAAAATCTGCAATGTGAGACTCCACAAACAAGTCTGAAATACCTATCAAGAAGCCATCACAAGTAACCAAATCTGAAAGATGATGTATGTTCTGCTGCATTGAATCACAAGGAACCATAACTATGAAGTCACAAGCATCCTCAACTGCAACAATAGATGGAGGAGATGAAATGCATGACTCAAGAACTAGATCTGATGTGAGAACTCCTAAGTTCAAGAAGCCAAATGTCTCCTCTGAATCATGGTTCATGCTAGAAGTGTGATTAACAACCAAAGGAACAATGTCTCATTAGAAGAAAAATATGCAAATGTATACAACCAAGATGAATTTGATCAACCACCCTAGTAGCAATGATCTCTCTACTATCCAAGTCTCCAATAATGACTAAATCAGGTGTGAACTCCATAGTCCTCACATCTCTACCATGTGTAATCTGATATATGGAAAGAATATTGTTCGTCAAATGAGGAACACACAAGACATCCTAAAAAGTGTTTTCCCCAAAACTAATAGATCCCTTCCTAATTACACTCATGTATGCATTGTTTCCCATCAAGATAGGAGACATAATACAATACTAAAAAGAAGAGAATATAGACTGCGAAGATACCATATGATGAGATGCTCCTGTGGTGAAATCACAATAGTGGTTTACAATTGAGAAGAGGAAGGAAAATGACCTTTTTCAAAATTTCAATAGGAAAGTGGGTTCAATCAAACCATATGGTTCGATTGAACTCTTTAAGGGATTTTTTCGAACCATATGGTTTGACAAAACCTATGGTTTGATTGAATCCCAAGGAAGTCAACGAAAATATTATTATTTAAAGGGGTTCGGTCGAACCCCTGTTCGATCGAACCCCTTTGAATTAGGGTTTTTTGAAAATAAAACTTGCTATCACTGTCATTCGAACAAAAAAATGGTAGTGAACTGTGAGGTTTGACTGAACCCCTTTGAATTAGGGTTTTTTGAAAATAAAACTTGCTATCACTATCATTCAAACAAAAAAATGGTAGTGAACTTTGAGCTCGTGTGCGGCGAACTGAACATGAACCTTAGGGAACAAAAAAAAGTTGCAAGGGGCCACCATCTCAACTTCAATATCGACTCAAGGACGTCCAAAATAAGGTTGGAATTCTTTTTCTTTTGAATCAAAGTGATTGAAAATTGGATTTGATTGCAAATTTGTAAACCCCAATGGATTCCATGAGACCAATTTTTTTTTTTGTAAAATGAAAACAAATTGAATAAAACAAAAATTTCAAACTTGAAGGCACATTATGAGAGAAAAATTTATTGAACATTTATAATGAATATACTCTATTTCAAGCTCCCATTTTGGCTCACAACTATGAATTGCATTTGCTTGAAAGTTTCTAAAACCTTTTAAAAATAATACCCATTATTTAAAATTTGGATTTATAGCTACCAATTGCATTTGCTTGAAAGTTTCTAAAGCGTTTTAAACAAACCCATTTTGTAAAATTGGGTTTACAACTACCAATTGAATTTTCTTGAAAGTTTTTAATATTCATTTTGCTTTAGAGCTGCCAATTGCATTTGCTTGAAATTTTCTAATATTTTTCCCCAATAGCAATGCATATATGCATAATATTATAAAAAAATTGGGACTTCAATGCTTCTTTTTCATAAGAACACATACCCCAATTGGAGTCTCAACCTTTGTAAAAACACTACCTTCTATTACTAATTCATTATATCCTTTCTTATATACTAACATTAACCTAACAATGAGATCTTCCTACTATTTTTTTTGTTCATCTTTAAACCAAGTTTACTCAAATCTCTAATTAGAATTTAAAACTATTAGAATTACGAAGAAAATAGTCAACATCTATAGCCCGAAGATTCCCCCAAAATCTATAATAAAAATTTAATTTTGTTCCATCTTGAGGATATTTCTAACCTACAAGTATATCTATTTTTTAGTTCTCTCTATATCCATTAATAGATTGTGTTGAAGGCATTGCTTAAATTATCAACATGGAGATATTATTTGTGAATATTATTATAGACTTATTTTTATTGTAAATTTGAATTCAAAATTATACTTGAATGGACCTTAGAAAAATTAATAGGCTAGATTTATTGCTTCTATATTATTGGTTGCATAACACTATCTTAATTATTCTTTGGATAAATTTTTATCTAAGTGATTGAAATGTTCAAATTGATTTTCAATTTTCTCACTCCATGAGTCTAACTAGAGAATAATTTTAAGAATAAAAATGTATTTTTGTTTCTAGTGAATCAATATATTACATCACCTCTCAATTGGATGAATTGTTGTAATAGAGTGCAACAAACCCTAGTTTTATATAAATGATATCACATTTTTTGTGGCATTTTTCCAAATAATTTGTGTGGTGTTTATATGCATGCCTATTTTGCATACATTTAAGTAAAACTAGGAATAGTAAAAAATTCTAGTAAATTGAGCAAATATTATTCAATGAGTGAATAATATTTGTAAGAGGAAGAAATGAAAAAGAAAATAGGTTTGTATTCTTTTCAAAGAGAAAAGACCAATAAAAGTAACATAACTTACAACATTAAAGAAGAATACAAATAATATGTAGAAAAACATTGTAAAGTTATATTATACATGATAAATAATATCATGTAAAGAAATTAGAATGTGCTTGAAGAATGAATATAAGTTAAGAATAAAGAAATCAGATGAATTTTTTCAAATAGAAAATTTTATTGTAGTCAATAGAAATATAAATTGTATGAAGAATAATTGTTGTATATATAATGAAATATTATAACATAAAGAAATAAAATGTTAGATATAACTAGAGCATATAATGTTGAACATAGTGGCCAAGAATAATAATGTAGAATAAATGCAATGCAACAAAGAGAAACCAAGTGTTACATAGTGTAGGAAAATAAAAAATAAATAGTAAATTTTGTTTCATGCAAGAGTAGAATGAAGAATGCTCCAATGTAAATAATATATAGAATATAATTGTCCAAAAAATACTATTATACTGCATTTGTAGAATTTTAAGGATTAAATGGAGCGTATGAGGGATATATTACACTTCTGCATATAAAAGTACATAATGCCTTTCAAATTTGAATAAAAAATAGAGATTGGTGTTAAAATAGGTAAGAATAGAATGTAATGGGGTGAGATAAAGTTTTGGAAAAAATGTGTTAGAAAAAATGGACAAATAATGAGAAAAAAAGAAGTTTTGTAGATATTTTTTCAATCCTAAAAATTAGTTATAAAAAAGGACATTTTTGAGATGTTAAGAATAAAATCTAACATATTATGATAATAGAGAAAGCTATTATAAGACATTGTATGATTAGAATGGAAATTATTTCTTTTGTTTCTTGTAATGGTATCAAGAATGGACTATTGTAAGTATTTTATAAAATAGTAGCAAGAGGAACATGCATTTCAAAAATATAGTTGTATGATTAGAATGAAGATTCTTTATTTTTCTCCTTGTAAAGATGTCAAGAATGGACTATTGCAAGTATTTTATAAAATAGGAAGATTTACCATTTTAAAATGGTAGTGAGAGAACATGCATTTTGAAAATACAATAATTTGTATTAAAAAGTAGTTTAAATAAAAAATAAAATGATAAGAGGATAATTGTATTTGAGTTTTGATAAAATCTTTAATTAATTAAAGATAATTTAATTAAAAATAATTTAAAATGTCTTAGTTAGAATTTTTTATTCAAGTAAGAAGAATGATTTAAAAAAAATAAATTTTTAGGATATTTTTAGAGTCATGAAGATGTTTATATAATTGTGTATTTAATGTTTGAAACAATACATAAATAATAAAATGTTAGAAGATGAAAAATACATAAAAATATGAAATTTAACATAATTAAGTAAGAAAATATGAGATTGCCACTTAGATCTAGGAGAAGGTTAGGAAAGAGGGTTAAATGGGCCCTAAAATTATGCTATGGATATAGATGCTAAAATGTGAGCATGAAATATAAATTAATATTGTAGTGTATGCAATTCTTGACATCATATTTTCCTTCACTTTAACAGGCTAATGTCACTATATGATAAAACATAATTAAAGTATAAAAAATAAATGCTAAAAGAAAAACATGAAAATAATCAAACATTTTGGATACATAGAATGATATACAGTGTGTTTGATCAAGGAGTTGATTCCCTTGAACTAAGATATGCAAAACAAGCATGTCAAAAAACAAAAAATCTACATATATATATATGTTAGAATAATACAACCAATAATACAAAGTATGCCAACAAATCATATATAATCCAACATAAACATTATACATATAAAAGGAAAAATGTCAAAATTACAAGGGTTGTGAGAGTATATGCCCCCTTAAATAATTGTATAAAAGAAATATATGTAGTTATTTTTAAGGTAACTAGAGGGGAATATAAAAATAAAAGTAGTTCATCACTAATTTTACAATAATACAATAGATCATTATCTAATGTAATCATGAAAGTTTTACTTCCATATAAAAAACTTTACATATTGGTGTCCAATTAGATGGAACAATCCCTATTGCATGAATCAAAGGTTTTCCGTGAAGGAGTTTATAATAAGAAATTTATTCCCTATCATAACATGGAGTAACAAGTGAAGCAAAATAGGGCTTGATTATAGATAAGAAAATAATAGTTCCCAAAGGATCTCATTGAATAATAACAAAACCTTTAATAGAAAATTCAGGAAGAGTAAGATTAGAAGTATAAACAAAAATATATTTTAGGAATTAATGACTAAAATATTAGATAGATGTTGAATGTTTTTTGTTAATGGTATGAAAATATTATTGATGAGTAGATGAATTATTAGAATTGTTTTAGATAAATCTATTCTCTATATCTAGATATATTATTTACCAAGTTCTCATTACTCCTTTAGGTGCACATACATATATAACATGGAAAATGAAGATGTTCCACTTGCAAAAATTTTGTTTGCAAATACCACTAATGAGATTAAAAAATTGAGAGATTCATTAGCACAGGGTGCAAACCCAGGGATATATACTGAACCATGCACGTCAATATTACATAGTCTAGAAAAACTAAAAGATGAACTTGAGAGGACTAGTGCATATTCCCTAGATAGAGTAGCTGCTATTCTTTCCCGCTTGCGGGAAGAAGTATATGGTGACGTTCCCCTTAAACAAATACAAGATAGTGTGACCAAAGAAATGATAAAAACCACTTGTTTTCCATTTTATCAAAATGTGCGTAAGGTTAGGGGATACCAGGTCACTAGATGTGTCGATCATGTTATGGCCTCATTGATCTACCCATGATTTCTAGTAGCACATGGTCTATAGCCAAACAATGACTGGATTCCATTGTATTTTGTTCAACAATTGTATGTTGAGGTCCATTTGGGCCTCAAAATCAACTACCTGGACATTCCACTATATACTGGTCAAGGGCGTGGCAGGATTGCTGATAGGCCCACCTATTGTCGAGTAGATAGCCAACCCCCAGTGTTTAGGGTATTGGTTGGCGAGAGGTATCCTGCTCTCACCCCAACTCTAGCCCCTATAACAGATGAGGTTGTCATTGCTTCCCAAAAGGAAGTAATGGACACTGTAGGTGACATTGCAACTACCACCAGTAGGATATCTACTGATCGTGTAGGTTAGTATTTGATGTCTAGAGGTTCTTGATCCATGCCATTTCAACACAGTGGAACACCATGGATCCTTATACAATGGCGAACATCCCTACTCCCACACAACTTGACACACTTATAGGAGATATGGCACACATGACTCTGCATTGTTTAGTCGAGGACCTCTTGGAGGCATATGCCTCCATTGCATTAGACTATGGGATCGATATAGAGCATGTTAGAGATCATTTGAGATGTAGAGGTCATTCAATTCTAGGATCCCATCACTCTTAGCCCAACACTAGTGCACATCAGGATCCACCTACAGATCATTCGACAGCTGCACGAACTATGGGTTTTACTGACATGTTGATTGGTTCTATTTCATCATCACCAATGCCATCTCACCTACATAGTCCTCTTCACTCATCATTTATGGCACGACATGGGATAGATCAGATGGATGCAAATGTTGGTTTGTCGCTTGATCGTATAGTTGATATGGTGGAGGAGGCCGTTTCAAAGGACTTAGGTCATCCGATATCAAATGATGTGCATGTATGTGTGCATGCGCATGTTTTAATTCCTTTTTAATTATTTTTTAAATTTTAGTTTTAACTTAGAGATATTCATGTACTGATATATGTATATATATTATAGGTGGACATACCTCATGTCACTCCTAGCCTCGCTCCTCCAGATCGTGTACATCAACATGACGCTATGGATGAATCTACAACCAGTGGACATGTGAGTTTTAAATTTTTATATATACATGTGTATATGTACATGCATATGTATGCACATAGATCTAGATAGATATTTAAAAATATACAAGTACATTCTGTAATGCCCTAAATTCAACACTCAAATATAGTTAAGGATAAAACACAACTATCAAATTTCACTCAAGAATGCTTGCAAAACTCTGAAAGTTTGATACTAAGGAAGGCACTACAAGGAAGCATACAACAATTGACCAGTTATAGATGAATATATTTTGTTAGACAACTAAATTGCTTACACAATCTTAGAATTTTTTTTTTAAAATGGGGACATGGAAATCAAGTCATCAAAATAGACTTAATTAGTCCATCTAACACATTAATAATCAAGAAAATATAAGTCAAGGTACATGTTAGGCAAGTAAGATATATGAATAATAATTTCAAGTAATGAAAAGAGAGCAAACCTAGGGGGCTGACCTAATTCCTCGAGGGCTCATCTTTGACGATCTTGCCTATGTATATATTTTGCAGAGGAACCGTAGTTCGACAACTAGAATTCAACCATCTCCCACATGGTTGGATAGCAAGGAATATAATAGCTAGGTTACAAAGATGGCTTGACAACAACCTCAATCACAAACCACTAAAACCTCTCCACACTGTAATAATAGGTGATAATAGTTCAAGGTCAAGGATCATGACTAGACCCTCACATATGATTCCTCAAGAATTTTTCTAAAACAACTAGTTGATGCACACACAACCCTCATCTATCCCCAGACTCAATATTCAACCCTTATAATTGACAAAAAAAAGAATAAAGGTGAATAAAAGAATAAAAGTGCTCACATGGAAAACTTAACAACTATATATATGTGACATGTTATATTGACTAATGTTGCAAATATGGCTCATTGTCTCATATCTTGCACTAGTCTTTAGGAACTATATTCCCTTTTGAAAACATATAATAATCTCACTATTTCTGATATATAACAATCATAAGAGATGATGTCTTCTAGATGAACATGTCTATAATAACTAATTTAAGAGAGGTGTAAAAAGGATGGGACACATTAAATTAACAACTATCTACTCAGATATCATACACTTTTCAAACAAAGATTGGAAAAGACTCAAAAGAGGTTCTCTCCATCCCCTTTTCCCTTCTATTTGCAAAACAATTAAAGCAACCTAGTGATATATCATAAGTTTCAATACCATATACTTTATATATTGTGTTCATTAATCATAGGATGAATACATAAATATGCTATACACTATATGCATCAACTTAAGTCTATGATTAAATTTAATGTCTTAAGAAATACTAATAAGTTAAAGAAACCCCTTTAAAAACATTACATCTATGCCATTAATTTATGTAGTAAAACGTCTTATTGATAATTACTGATGTCAAGAACTATATACATTAACAATGTAACAAGACAATCTAAAATATAAAGAAGAGAGGAAATAGTTCACATAGTGCCAACATGTTTACTTTTATTAAATGACATCTTTAATTTACGACATATATAGTTACAATCATTAGTAGACTAGATATATCATTAGAACATTTATCCCTATTTATGAGGACAACTAGAATATACTAAAACTCATTGGTTTGTTCCAACTCTATCTTGTTAGAGTTTGGGTCTACAATAATAATCATCATATTATTCTATGTTGAGTAACAATAAGGTTTGAGGTCTTATAGAGATACAACCATGAGCCTTTTAATGACAACACAACTTTCGAGTTAGCTATATCTGGTTATATATAAAGGTTGATCAATTATAAAATTTTTAGAGACATTTCATTTCATCCAATAATCTTAGACACGACCATAACTTTCTAGAAACCTCAACATTATAACGCATATGAAGTCTAGAAAATTTACCATAAGAAATAATATAAAATAAATAAATATAATCATAATCTCAGTTTATTCACCTAACCTCCACTTTTATTTACTTATTATTTTTTCTTAATTTTGAAATGCTTAAAAAAAATATCTCATTTATTTTACAATAATTATTTTTTGAATAAAATAAAATAACTAAAACTAATTACATGAAATTTATAAACAACTAAATTTTATTAATTAAAAAAAAACATAACATACCAAAAATATTATTTAAAGTTAGTGAATCTTCTTTTCTTAAACTTATTCTTATTTTAAATTAATATAGGGAATGGGGTTATATTCCCCTTTCCTTAATTGAAGGAATATATATATTTCATGAAAATGAGACTTTGACCTAAATCAAAGTCTTTTAATATTTGAAGTGACCTCTTAAAAAGTATCAACTTTTCAATGCCCACACCCATAGCATTAGGCTCAAACAAAGTATTTTTTTTTTATCGTATTTTTATTATCTAAAAGCCCCAACTTTAATCCCTGAATTGTTTTATTTTCTACCCATTCTCGTAATACTCTTGTCCTATTCTCTTTTTATCATTCTATATATTTTTAAAGTGAGTGACAGCAATAAGTATGCAAATTTTAAAATGCGTTTTTCAAAAGATGCCCTAACCCTATGGTGTTTATCTCTTGGTTTTCATTACCCATTTTTTTTATGCAGGAGGTTGCGCAGGATACACACTTCATTGCTATATTATTTTAAGGTTCATGAGTAATGGTGGTCATGGAGAACAAGAAAACATGGGTACATTTTGTTTGCAGCCTATAAATTTTGCATTTAAAACATATTGTTGTTTTTATTATAGACATATTTTTCTCTATGAAAGATTGGGAGGATGCCTCCACTGTGGCTCTTTACCAACATTGTAATGACTTCATTTCATTCTCCTATGAGGCCAATCTTAGCAAAATTTAGGTTACATTGAGGATGTTTTGGGTGCATTGTAATCTTCAAACCGTTGATTTTTTTGATACAACCTTTTTTATCCATTGATCTAAACTCAACGTTAATTTAGCTCAAAGCTTGAAACAAACATAATTATTTAGCTTAAAGCTTGAAACAGTCATAGCCTCAAGGATCACAAGGATAGATGAATCTTCACAAAATGAATTTAGAAAGCTTGGTAGAGTAGAATGCACGAAGAGCAACGAAAGACTTAAGTGGATTCAGGATAACAAAAAAAAAAAACTTCTAGCTTATGCTAATTTATGAGCTTTAGAACAAGGTTTAAAAAAATAGCTATATTATTAATAATAAAAATCATGGTGGAATGATACTAGAATCATTATGGTGTATGTGAGTTCCTCAGATTTCTACGATGTAAGATGTTGCTTTATTATCGTGGACTGAGGCATAGTTGCACTGGTGATGGTTTGGCTGCATTAGTTAAAGAGGCAAGGCTCTGGGAGGTATTCTTTTGCACAACTCTAATGTGAACAACACTCTATATCGCAGGAAAAATATTTATTCATCTCATGACAGAGTCCCACTGTGCTCACATGGTCAATACCCACCCAAACCTTAAAGGCTATAACAAATTATTTTAAAATAGACTTGGGAGAGGTCGCAATTGAAGACATGGAGATATTGTTGTATCGTTGTACCACCATTGAAAGTGTATTCAAGTTTATAAACCTTGAGAACATTGAGTATGTTCATCACAATGCCCTGGGAATCCTGGATAACCTCCATTGACTAGAGGACACAAAATGTGTAAAGCAAACCAGACCCTCATACTTATCATGCACATTCTCTAAAAGAAAACTTAACCCAAATACCAGTTTCAGCCATAAACATAGTATATGATATTCTTTCCATTACAACTTTCTCAAATATAGATGAGGCTACACAATCTCCAATGCGAGAGTGAAGAATTGCAATGAAAACTTAATTTAAAACTAAAAAGATTGCAATACTTTACAAGGGAAGATCGATTGAATTTTGAAAAAATACATTAACGAGACTTAGCAGCACTGCTAACTGTAAAATTCTATAAACATGATTTTCCAGATCTCAAGGAAATTTGTAGATAATAGAGCAAAAAATATTCAACTCAAGTCTCTAATTTTTAAAACACCAACAATGATACACCATGCTTTTGTAATGGGTACTGTATAGGTACCTGATATGGAGTCTCTTAATCCAGCGACTTTTATCAGTGCCAAGCCAGGCCTTCCAAACAACCATGGATCTTGGGTTTGATCCCCCTCCTACTTCTTTTCTCACAAGCCTCGAATAATTCTCCTCTTATTGAAAATCATGGTTGCAAAATGCATACGCCATGAGACAAAGAGTAGTCATCTGACAAAGTGAATGATAGTGATTTGTTTTGGATCATGTCGAGCATAGGAAGCTACAAATCCTAAAATGCAACAAGAAAGATCTACCGAGATATGATCTAGGGAAACATTCCAACCACTTTTAAGCGAGCAACCCTCCTTTAATGCATCTAAGTGTGAATGGATCCCTTTGTCGCCTAGGCGGGTAAGGAATAAAAGCATTGCATTGAATGTTGGTTGTTGGTTTTTCCAAGGGCCAAGTGCAACTTCCCAGGCATCGTATCCACCCAACCCACATTAATGCCTAGCCCATACCTTCATTGTAAATGAGCCAACCGACCCATATTACTGATCTACTCCACAACCTATTGTTTTGCTGTGGTTCTGCCTTAGATTTATTTTCTTAGAGAAATTAAAAATCTCCTGTAATCAAGGGAAAATTAGATTTGTTAAAGGGGTTAGCACAATAACATTAAAATCCATTGAATTAATAAAGTAAAAAGGAAATCAATGTGAAAACAAGAAGGAACAAAGTTACCCTAAGTCTTCATTTTCCATGCTTCACCTTTGTTACACCTCCTAGCTTGCAGTAAATAGAGATGCCCTCAGATTTCAAATGAGCACCTAGACTAATGACAAAGCCCTATGCAAGTGTTGCAGGATTTGTATAAAAGAAATGACCTCACAATAGACTAAAAATGACAATGACTGCAAATGATCATGACAATAATCTAAGTTGACAGAATGAGCATGAAAAAGATCCCAAAATAAGAACAAAATTGCCATTTTATAAAAACTGCAATTTTGAATGTGTGGCCAGGATGAGAAGATGACAAATTCCCTAAAATCAATGGTCAAGATTGAATGTTGTAGTATGAATTAGGGTTAGGTCAAAATTAGGGCAAATGATAAGAAATGAATGGCCAAGATTAAATTATAAAATAATTCAATCAAGGGCTGAAATTAAATGAGATGTCAAGAGATAAGATTTGATTTGGAAGATAAGATTGGCACAGATAAAGAGGTTGCTGGAAAAATTAAATAATAAAAAATTATTTAATTTAGGTGACCAATGAATAATTAAATAATAAAGATATTATTTAATTATAGAGGAATGTGACAAAAAGAATTATTTTGAATTAAATAATGATTTAATTCAAAATTCAAGAGAGTGGACCAAATTAAATAAATAAAATTTATTTAATTTATGAGAGAAGTGGCTAATGAATAATTAAATAATTAAAATAATTATTTAATTATAGTAGAAAGTGGACAAAAATTAAATAAATTAGAATCTATATAATTTTAGAAAGAAGGGGACTTAATTAGTGACGTAATTAAATAAATAAAATTTATTTATTTAATAATCAAGAAGAAATAAATGACAAAGGGGAATTAAATAAATTAAGAAATTTATTTAATTAAAGGAAGACCTTAGACAATTAATGGCGTATTTAATAAATAAAATTTATTTATTTAATAATCATGAGGAATAAATGACATGAATTAATTAAATAATTATGAATTATTTAATCAATAGTCGAATGTGGACCAAGGACATAATTAAATGACTTAATTATGCTAGGATGAAAGTGGTAAAAAATGAAGCTTATAGGCCTAGGTCATTTTCGGTGTCTACATTTTCCCCTCTTTGTCATAATGTGGCTTGTCGCATTGTGACAAAGAAAATAAGTCAAAAATATGATGCAAAATAAGATGAGGAAGAATAGCGAGGAGGGTTATGGTATGCCCCTCGAGAGGACAAACGAGGTTCCAAGAGCGTGAGTGTGCTCTCAAAATTAATGAGAAGACTAGAATATGAAGAGACAAAGAAATGTTAGTGCAAAAGATATGGATGATGATATGGATGCAATGCCTATATGAGACGAGTGAGAGAAGATGACAAGACTAAAGAAGATGCATGTTAGTTCCTAGACCAAATCCTTCAAAACATTGCCATAGGACTAATATTTATTCCTCTTAATCATCATTGGGTGATAAAGATGACACAAATGGACAAAAAACACCATGATATGACGTAGACCAAGGTGTGCAAGGTCATCCACTTGAAAAACAGACAGTCACAGACAAGGAATGTCTTAACTCATACTAAGGGTCATGTTGCCCCAGTCTTTTTGTCAAGACAATCCACAGACAGTAGTCAAAGAAAATAAAATAGGCCAGGAGACGTCATCGCACCTCTAAATCCTTCATGGGACATCCTCGAGGTGGCTAGTAACATGACCAAAAAGACAAGATAGTAAAAAATATAAGACAAAATAGCCAAGATAGCCAAAAGATTAACAACCATTTTATTTTGTTTGCCAATGTTTGTTTGCCAAAGATTGATTTATGGTAACATTTATGGTAACATTGTTCCTTTTATTTTCATGTTGATTTCCTTTGTGCTTTGTTACTTCAATGGATTTTAATGTTATTGTGCTAATCCTTTAACAAATTTGATTTTCCCTTGATTACATCTCCAATTGAGGAAAGCATCAACCATTATTTGTATTATTTCTCAAATAGTATGCTTGAATTCAACATATTCATCTTGCATCTTAGGAATAATGCCAAAAATATATTATATAAGTATTTCTGAATGAAACGTTAATAATAATATTTTTTTTATTTGTTTATTTATTTTTAATATGGTTGTGGTTGAAACTCACGCATTGCCTCCTATTGCTCCCAAATAGTCTCCTACTACTTCCACCTCATTCTTTACTATAGGATAAGTGTTGCAAGGTGTAGGGTACCTCTAGCCTCGCAACATGAAATGTATTATGCTAATGATAAAAAATTTATATCTTTTGTAAAACATTCAACTAGTGATAACAATGTAAGAAATAGTCTATAGTAATCATATAAGTAAATACATATAATTTATATTAAATAAATTTTATGAAAGTTATTTTTAAGAATATGTAAGGCCCTGCCTCATGTATGAAAATAAAAGGAACAATGTTACCATAAATGTAGACACCTAAAAATGACCTAGGCCTACAAGCTTCATTTTTACCACTTTCGTCCTAGTATAATTAAGTCATTTAATTATGTCCTTGGTCCACATTCGACTATTGATTAAATAATCCATAATTATTTAATTAATTCATGTCATTTATTCCTCATGATTATTAAATAAATAAATTTTATTTATTAAATATGTCATTAATTGTCTAAGGTCTTTATTTAATTAAATAAATTTCTTAATTTATTTAATTCCCCTTTGTCATTTATTTCTTCTTGATTATTAAATAAATAAATTTTATTTATTTAATTACGTCACTAATTAAGTCCCCTTCTTTCTAAAATTATATAGATTCTAATTTATTTAATTTTTGTCCACTTTCTACTATAATTAAATAATTATTTTAATTATTTAATTATTCATTAGCCACTTCTCTCATAAATTAAATAAATTTTATTTATTTAATTTGGTCCACTCTCTTGAATTTTGAATTAAATCATTATTTAATTCAAAATGATTCTTTTTGTCACATTCCTCTATAATTAAATAATATCTTTTATTATTTAATTATTCATTGGTCACCTAAATTAAATAATTTTTTATTATTTAATTTCTCCAGCAACCTCTTTATCTGTGCCAATTTTATCTTCCAAATCAAATCTTATCTCTTGACATCTCATTTAATTTCAGCCCTTGATTGAATTATTTTATAATTTAATCTTGGCCATTCATTTCTTATCATTTGCCCTAATTTTGACCTAACCCTAATTCATACTACAAAATTCAATCTTGACCATTGATTCTAGGGTATTTGTCATCTTCTCATCCTGGCCACACATTCAAAATTGCAGTTTTTATAAAATGGCAATTTTGTTCTTATTTTGGGATCTTTTTCATGCTAATTCTGTCAACTTAGATTATTGTCATGGTCATTTGCAGTCATTGTCATTTTTAGTCTATTGTGAGGTCATTTCTTTTATACAAATCTTTCAACACTTGCATAGGGCTTTGTCATTAGTCTAGGTGCTCATTTGAAATCTGAGGGCATCTCTATTTACTGCAAGCTAGGAGGTGTAACAAAGGTGAAGCATGGAAAATGAAGACTTAGGGTAACTTTGTTCCTTCTTGTTTTCACATTGATTTCCTTTGTACTTTGTTACTTCAATGGATTTTAATGTTATTGTGCTAACCCTTTAACAAATATGATTTTCCCTTGATTACATTGGTGAACCTGACACATTTGGACAAATAAAAAATAATTTTTGGAGTTGGTTTCTTCTTGTTGCAAGGCTTGTTTGGTTTTTGTTGCAGGTTTGGCATCATTGTGGACAAAGCCGAAGATTCGACCATAACTTTCAAGTGGTTATGTATTTGCTCACGAATTTTTTTTGTAGCTTGGGGACAACATCACGTACTCTCATTCCAAAAATCAGATTTTTTGGATCTGTTTTTCATTTTTTATAATTATTTTTCTGTTTTTAATAAAAAAATAATTCTGGGAGTAAATAATCGAATTTTCAGATATGTTTACATTTATGGAAAGCTCTTTGAATTTTAATAGGGGTCTAATCTTTATTTTTTAAATTTGGATGTGCAATTATTAGTCAAAAAACAAATTTTTTGAAATTAGGGTTTAAAATAGATTTGCTTAGATCTCACTCACGGTTATAGATCTACTCACAAAATGTTTTTTTCAAATTTGGGATGACATTAGACGACTCTAGTAAAAAAATTAGAATTTTTGGACCTATTTTGTATTTTTTATAATTTTTTTATAATTTTTCATAAAAAATTAATTTCTAGTGCAAAACAGCAAATTTTTCTAATTTATTTATATTTTTGGAAACCTCTTGAGATTTTAGATAGGCTTTATTCTTTGTATATTTCATTTTACTATCAAATTTTTTTTCTAAAAATTAGATTTGTTGTGACTAGCTAACTCTCTAATAGTTGTGACTAATATTTTCTTGTAGCGTGTGGCGATTCTCATTCGTGTGTCCAAGACCATTGCATATGAGACTACTAATATTCATTGTTTGCAGAGTTGCATGTCAAAGAAGGAATAAACAAACTTTGTGCTTGTTTTTTTCTTAGATTAGCAAACATTTGAATTTGGTGCATATAAAAAGAACACACGTCTTTTTTGCTTGATTGTGGTTGTGGAATGGTAGGTGAGTATGCTCTCACTTGGTGAAAACCTTGTGATCAGAAAACCAGACCCATTCTAATCTGTTATTTACCCTGACTTGGTATATCGGAGTATCCTCTCCCCTCGCGCCTTCGAGCGATGTTGGGTGTAAGAGAAATGGTTATCAACTCTAGAAATTGGGCCTGCCTAGGGATTTCATCACCCCAACGCGACTCAAACAAGAAACGGAGCTAAAGCCAAGCTACCCCCAACCGGTATATAAATGTAAACCTTAAGGGAAAACCTAAGGTTGCAAGTGCAGATGTGTCATACGGACGGAGTTGTACTCCCTTAAACCCTGTTGAGCTTAACCTCTTCAGGCTGGAGTGCCACCTTAATGGTGATTAATCTCTTGCCCCATGTATGGCCACTTGAACGGGGGTCCCAAACTAAAAACTCTTGTGTAGTAAGCCAAAATCCTTTTATTTGCTAGCACAGCACCGGTCGGTGTGAAGGCATCCACACTTTCGCAGTTTGTAGTAGAGGTGATCAGCTCGCCATGGGAGTTTCATGGGGGTTGGAAGCTTGGTTGGCCTGAAAAGAGAGTGCAATGTAAAGGGGAGCCCGTGCAGCCAAGCTTCTGAATTCACACACTACAGATATGTGGTTATGTGGAATCTAGCAAATATTGTCCTGGCCTAACCTAGGATTGTACTTATCTGATGTGTGCTTGCTTACAGTCAAAATATCATGCTTGCAAGTGTTTTCCGGATACTGAAACAAACCAAACAATAGTCAAACATTTAGAAACAACCAAGTCAAACATTGGACCTTTTCTAATCCATTTCACAACATGAACATGCAATCTTCATCAAAAAACATTTTTGAACCATTCATACAAAGAGACCAAAATGGACGAGTATATTTCAACGACATAAAAGCTGTAGCACAAAATCCTGACATAGTCTCCTTTGTAAAAAAATATATCTTACGTGACCCTCAAAGGTATCTAGCCATGCTTTTGGACTTAGGGGCTAAGCTACCACAAGGCTTTGACATAAATGCTTTGTCTCCATCCATCTACCCTCACCATCAACAGTCACTTGACACAAATCCTGCCATTAATTCAAAACAAACGTCCACTTATCACCCTTATCCTAACCTTGACAAGGGAAGCCAACTATCAAATAGTCCATTCCAAACCTCCACGTCATATTCTGACCCTTCACCTATCAATCTCGTCCAAGTCTACATGCTTTATCAACCATCTACCAACACATGTCACGTCACCACATCATACCATATCGATTCGGCCCAAGTCTCCACGTCCCATTTTAGTCAACCTTACTCCAATCTAGTCCAAGTCCCTATATCATTACCAACTAATATAGTCAAAGTCCCCATGTCACATCACATGCCATCACATCCTACTCCAGTCCAAGACTCCATGTCATATCCGGTCCAAGTCTCCACGTCATACCCTAGTCCTTCACATACTAGTCCAATGCAAGTGCCCATGTCATATCCTAGTCCTTCATATACTGTCCAGTCCAAGTTCCCACGTCCTATCCTAGTCCTTTGGTCATTAATCCTTTTCAAGTCACCCCCTCACAAGCCACATCTAGTCATGAAAATTCTATCATAGTCCAAAGTCAAATCCCATTTAATAAACTTGAGGATACATGTCAAAATGAAAGCCCAAAGCATGACCTTATAATGTCACCCTCATGTCAAGAACAAGGTAGTCCATCCCATGACCTTATTTCCAATTGTATCATCCACGACAACCCTATCTTTGACCAAGAAGTCCAAATCCATGACAACCCCATCTTCGACCAAGACCCTACCATTGACAAAGAAGTCCAAAATGATCCACTCCTTGACCTTTACGCCATTCATGATCAAACACTTGACGACCCTATACAAGCCTCAACTATTGACCCTTTCCAAACTGAGACACTTGCCTCCATGGGACACATAGACGATATTCCTCCAGAACAAGAATCTTCCACTAAGGACATGCTTGCATATGATCAAGTTATAGCTAAAATCATTGGACTATATGACACTAAAAATAATGATGGCTTCGACATTTCTTTGGAAGCACCAAGAGAATTATTTGAACCTGACATGTCGCATGATCAGACCAAAGATATCAGTCAGGAATATGTCCAATAAGACAATGAAGCTAAGACACGTTATCAAGTAGGGGCATCTATCTTTGTCAGAGCAGGCTTTCTTGCAGATGAAAATATTACAAGTGACAGTGTCCATAGACATCATGATGGGTTAGCATCTTGCTTTCAAAACAACAAATACCCCATTGCAAATAGAATCTGTCAAAGCATGCAATATCAAGGCAAAGGACTAGGCATACACGAGCAAGGCATTCTTGAACCAATACAACTTAAGGGAAATTATAGACATCAAGGTCTTGGTTATTCCTCAGACAACAAATCAAACGATGTTAGTGGTACCTCCTCGATAGTGGGGGAAACTTTGTCAGATACAAATGTCAAAATGGAGTCCATGAGAAATCCTTGTCATAAGATTGCTGCCAACCTCCCTCCACCCACACCATGAACCATCATTCTATCATGAATCAACCTCCCCTTTGGGACCAACAAAAACAAAAGTCTTACAAGTCAAAAGATCAAAATCAAATGTCAAAGGCCATTGAATCAAACAAAAGGACAAGTGGACAAATGAAATTAAAATGGATCCCAAAGAAAGACGGATCGAACAAAGACACCCAGTCAAATACAAAAGTCAATCACAATGTGGAGCCACAAGGCAAGAGGACTCCCACATATAACACATGTCCACCTCCTTCAAAATGGTCATCAAACAAGGCATCTAAGAGTGTTGGTTCCAAACACCATTCCTCCAAAATCCGTCATCCACTATCCCAAGTTTGGAAAATAAAAATTCATTCATCCAAACGTCCAAACAACCTCTCCACATCTACCATCATCTATCATAATCATACATCTCGTCTAAAGTCCAAAAATCCCACGTCACAAATCCGTCATGTCATGGCAGCAACTCTTCACCTCAAGGACTCTCATGGAACTCTATTGCGATGTGTGTATTTTGAGAAGGCCAACTCTAGTATAAAAAAGGATCACAATGACATCGATCAGTTGTATACAAGTGCTACGATCCTGACAAGACAACTCCTTCAGCAAGGTCATTATTGGCATATCATGGCACCAGTCTCTACATTGGCACCGTCAGTAGATTCAGAACAGTCAGTGGTTATCTAAAGCATCTAGGCTATCCACAAAATCAGAAATACAAAAAAAATCAAAAATCAAAAAATCGTCACCCTAATGAAAACTTGGCAAATAGGCATCTTGGTGACACCAAAAAAATCAAAAAATTCAAAAAAATAGTAAAGAGAAAAATTTCATCCAATGGTGAAAACTTGGCAAATAGGCGCTGGATAAGTACCATGATGAAAACTTGGCAAACAGGCATCATGTGTAAAATAAATCATCTATGTGGACTCTTATAGTTGGGGCAGTTGTCTCATTTCCCATGTCTTCCTCATGACATTGACATCCATCTAAGCCCTAGCATTTAAAATCCATTTTCCCACCTACCTTGGTATTGACATAAAATTGGCACACATAAATCATGCTTTGGGAAAAATCTTGACATGTCTATCCTTCGGTCATACACGATTCACGAAATGTCATTGACTGTCATAGCCTTATTGTCCTTATATGACACAGTCCTTGAAAATCATATGACAATTCCCTTAGTCTCATGTCTCCCATTCTTTACCAAGGCCACCCCCTATCCTTTCATGCCTATCACCTATCTTGGCTTTCCCTTGTCAAACGGTCTAAGGATAATCATCATCCCATCTAGTCCTAACCAAGTCATTCCAAATACAACGAGTCCAATTCATACAAGCACATTATCCAAAACATTACTTGACTGTATTCTTGGCCCAGATGTAGACATCCATACTTTTGTCACATTATCGTGATCGTCCTCATGTTGTTTTGGGATGCGTCCTTCCCACGTCAAACAACATTGTCATCACCTGTCAATTGGTATTCAGCTTGACTAGGGGCACAATCATGTTTGTCCTTGGATTCTCATGTGTAGGAGTTAGTCATATGCATTTGTCACGATCCTCTTAAACGTCAAAATCCAAAAAAATCATAAAATGTCCAAAAAAAGACAAAAACATCATAAAATGTCCTGAAAAAAGACCTAAAAATCATAAAATGTCCTAAAAAAAGACAAAAACATCATAAAATGTCCTGAAAAAAGATAAAAAACATCATAAAATGTCTTGAAAAAAGATAAAAACATCATAAAATGTCTTGAAAAAAGACCTAAAAATCATAAAATGTCTAGAGAAAAACACAAAAACATTCAAATCAATGTCAAAATCCTAAAAATGGAGTCAAAGTCAGTCATGTCAGTCAGTCCATGTCATTGTCGAACTACGTTGTCTCTGCGCATTTGCTACGTAGGCAAGGCCATCAGTCGATGAGTCCCCGAGACATTAGGTTAGTCCTTTTAGGTTGGTCCAAATAAAATCATGGCATTTGTCACAATCGTCACATTAGTCAAATAAGTCAAACAGTCAAACTCAGACACAAGATAGTCATTCGAAACATCAATGTCAAAATTGGTCAAAATTAGATAGCACAGTCCAATCAATCATACAGTCAACATTAGTCAACTTTCCAAAACATATTACTCAAAACAATGTCAATCTCGTCACTCTTTGGTCCTCTTCAAGATGTGTCCTTCTTGGAGTTAGACCTAGTCAAAATGTCCTTTGCCTTTTTCAGGATGTGTCCTTCCTGACAATAGGCCCCGTCAAATTGTCAACACCGTCAAATTGGCAAAACTCTTAAACTGTCAAAACTGTCAAAACAAACAATAATTCAATCTTTGACAAACAAACATTGGCAAACAAAATTACATGGCTGTTAATCTTTCTGGTCTTTCTTATCTTATCTTTTGGCTATCTTGGCTATTTTGTCTTATATTTTTACTGTCTTGTCTTTTTGGTCATGTTACTAGCTACCTCGAGGATGCCCCATGAAGGATTTAGAGGTGAGATGACATCTCCTGGCCTATTTTATTTTCTCTAACTGCTGTCTGTGGGTTGTCTTGACAAAAAGATTGGGGCAACTTCGCCCTTAGTATGAGTTAGGACATTACTTGTCTGTGACTGTCTATTTTTCAAGTGGATGACCTTGCACACCTTGGTCTACGTCATACCATTGTGTTTGTTGTCCATTTGTGTCATTTTTACCGCCCAATGATGATTAAGAGCAATAAATATTAGTCCTATGGCAATGTTTTGAAGGATTTGGTCTAGGAACTTACGTGCATCTCCTTTAGTCTTGTCATCTTCTCTCGCTTGTCTCATATAGGTATTGCATCCATATCATCATCCATATCATTTTCATTAACATTTCTTTGTCTCTTCATATTCTAGTCTTCTCATCCATTTCGAGAGCACACTCATGTTCTTGGAACCTGTCTGTCCTCTTGAGGGGGCATACCGTAACCCTCCTCGTCATTCTTCCTCATCTTATTTTACTGCTTGGGCATTTTTTTGACTTATTTTCTTTGTCACAATGTGACCAAATTGACATTATGATAAAGAGGGGCAAAATGTAGACACCTAAAATGACCTGGGCACATAAGAAGCTTCACATTTTTACACTTTTAGATCTAGCATAATTAAGTCATTTAATTATGTCATTTGGTCCCACGATTAAAGGCTATTGATTAAATAATTCATAATTATTTAATTAATTTAAATGTCATTTATTCCTCATGATTATTAAATAAATAGAATTTTTATTTAAATACATCGTATTAATTGTCTAAGATCTTCCTTTAATTAAAATGAAATTTCTTGAATTTGTTTAATTCCCACATTTTACAATCATTTATTTCTTCATGATTATTAAGTAAATAAATTTTATTTATTTTATTTAATTAAGTCATAATTAAGTCCCTTCTTTATAGAAATTAGTAGATTCTGAATTTTATTTTAATTTTTGTCCACATAACTCCACTATAGTTAAATAGTTATTTTTAATTATTTAATTATTCATTAGCCTCTTCTCTCACATAGAATTAAATAAAATTTATTTGTTGAATTTTGGTCCTCTCTCTTGAATTTTGAGATTAAATCATTATTTGAATTTTAAAAATGATTCCCCTTTGTCACATTCCTCTATAATTAAATAATGTTTTGTTGTTTAATTATTACTATTAGTCACCTAAATTAGTAATTTTTATTATTTAATTTCTCCAGCACCTCTTTATGCATTACCAATCTTATCTTCCACATCAAATCTTATCTCTTGACATCTCATTCAATTTCATCCCTTGATTGAATTATCTCATAATTCAATCTCAACCCTTCATTTCTTGTCATTGCCCTAATTTTGACCTAACCCTAATTCATACTACAACATTCAATTTTGACCATTGATTCTAAGGTATTTGTCATCTTCTCATCCTGGCCACACATTCAAAATTGCAGTTTCTATAAAATGGCAATTTTGTTCTTATTTTCATCTCATGCTCATTCAGTCAACTTAGCTTATTATTATAGTCATTTGCAGTCATAGTCATTTTAATCTATGGTGAGGTCATTTCTTTTAGATAAATCCTTCAACCTTTGCATAGGGCTTTGACATTAGTCTAGGTGCTCATTTGAAATCTGAGGGCCTTATTCAATTTGCTGCAAACTAGAAGGTGTAACAAAGGTGAAGCATGGAAGATGAAGATTTATGGTAACATTGTTCCTTTTATTTTCATGTTGATTTTCTTTGTGCTTTGTTACTTCAATGGATTTTAATGTTATTGTGCTAATCCTTTAACAAATTTGATTTTCCCTTGATTACATCTCCAATTGAGGAAAGCATCAACCATTATTTGTATTATTTCTCAAATGGTATGCTTGAATTCAACATATTCATCTTGCATCTTAGGAATAATGCCAAAAATATATTATATAAGTATTTCTGAATGAAACGTTAATAATAATATTTTTTTTATTTGTTTATTTATTTTTAATATGGTTGTGGTTGAAACTCATGCATTGCCTCCTATTGCTCCCAAATAGTCTCCTACTACTTCCACCTCATTCTTTACTATAGGATAATTGTTGCAAGGTGTAGGGTACCTCTAGCCTCGCAACATGAAATGTATTATGCTAATGATAAAAAATTTATATCTTTTGTAAAA